>JAVFHQ010000022.1:0-433356 GCA_035135055.1 Oleoguttula mirabilis | reverse complement strand
AGCACTTCGACTTCGCACAGCACTTCGCACAGCACTTCGACTTCGCACAGCACTTCGACTCCGCACAGCACGTCGACTTCGCACAGCACTTCGACTTCGCACAGCTCTTCGACTTCGCACAGCACTTCGACTTCGCACAGCACCTCCACCTCCAGCGCTCATACGCCTACTTCATCTACGAGCACCCTCAGGACAACCACCAGTGCGACTACCGCGAGGACGTCTACCTCTTCTGCTACTCCGAGCTCATCATCCTCTGCAACGACGTCAGTTGTGAGCAGCAGCGCGACTTCCTCGGCTTCTCTGTCATCAACTGCCTCCGTCAGCACAGGCTCTTCAACAGTGTCCAGCAGCACGGCAACCTCATCCTCTGCAAGCGGCACATCGTCTTCTGCCTCCTCTACAACATTATCGACAAGTGTTTCTTCGACTACTGCGACTTCTTCGGTTTCCACCTCGCCTACTACCAGCAGTGCCTCCGCAACCGCGACCGCCTGTGCTGGCAACACTGCAGACAACAGGACCGCGTGGTGTGACCTCGACATCAGCACCAACTACTACGACGTAGTACCTGACACCGGCAGGACTGTCGAGTACTGGCTCGAAATAACCAACACCACTCTCGCCCCTAACGGTATTGACCGATTGGTGCTTGCAGTGAACGGTAGCGTTCCAGGTCCTACTATCGAAGCGAATTGGTGAGCATGATCTTACATCGCCGGTGTTCGGCAAAGGCTAACAACTCCCAGGGGAGACAACGTCATAGTTCACGTCACCAACAGCCTTGCAGACAATGGCACGAGCCTCCACTGGCACGGCATCAGGCAGAACTTGACCAATGCCAACGACGGTGTCGTCGCCATTACACAGTGCCCATCGGCTCCCGGTGAAACCCAGACGTACGAGTGGAGGGCGACTCAGTACGGGTCTTCTTGGTACCACTCGCACTACGCGATGCAGGCGTGGGATGGTGTCTTCGGCGGCATTGTGATCCACGGTCCCGCGACCGCGAACTACGACCATGACTTGGGCAATTTGTTCCTACAGGACTGGGACTCGAGGACCGCAAGTCAGCTCATCATCGTCGCAGATGCCACCGGCCCACCAACCTTGGAGACCGGGCTTATCAATGGCACGAACTCTTACAATGATTCGGGCACTGTGACTGGTGATCGCTTCACCACTACCTGGGATTCCGGCTCCTCTTACCTACTCCGCGTCGTCAACGTTGGTGTGGACACGCATTTCACGTTCACCATCGACAACCACACGCTGCAAGTCATCGCGACCGACTTCGTGCCCATTGTGCCATACACGACTGATTCTGTAAGCATCGGCATGGGCCAGCGGTACGACATTATCGTGACGGCCGATCAGGCCGCGGTGGCTTCCGACTTTTGGTTGCGCGCCGTGCCCGATACTTTCTGCAGTAACAATGGGGCCCCGGACGATATCAAGGGCATTGTGCATTACGGTGGTAAGTCCTCCTGCGATCGGCCTTTATTTCGGTCTGTAAGAGACGCTAACCAATGTACTACAGACAGCGATAGCGAGCCCACCACCAGCGCCTGGGCCATCACCGAGATCGATTGCACAGGCGAGCCCCGCGCCTCCGTCGTTCCGTACCTGAGTCTCGATGCCAGCGCGGCCGGCGACGTCTCCGTCGATGATGAAGTCACCGTTGGGTTCGGCTCCGGCCTTACATGGTTGCTCGGCGATGTGTCCCTGGTCGTGGATTGGCAGGATCCCACGGCCAAGATGGTGCTCAACAACGATACGACCTTCGCCACCTCGAACGCCGTCACCCTGATGCCTACCGCCGGCGATTGGACGCTCCTGGTCATCGAGTCGCTCTTCGCGGTGGCCCACCCCATCCATCTCCACGGCCATGATTTCTACAGTCTGGCCTCCGGCACCGGCGCGTACGCTGACGTTGCGCCCACGCTGAACACGGCCAACCCGCCGCGCCGAGATGTTGAGATGCTGCCTGCTGGAGGGTATTTGGCTATTGCCTTCAAGGCGGATAACCCGGGTGTCTGGCTCGCTCATTGCCACATCGGTTGGCACACGAGCGAGGGATTTGCGTTGCAGTTTGTCGAGCAGTACTCGCTGATTGCCGCCCAATACAATGCCACGACTATGGATGATCAGTGCACCGCGTGGGACACTTATCAGACCTCTGCTGGTCTGGTCCAGGATGACTCGGGAATCTAGAGTTGCATGGATGATGCAGACATGGATCTAAGCTGACGGAACTTCAAACATTCCGACTCGCCAAGGACATAAGTGAGCAGTTGTATGTGGCGGATGATGTGGATAGCTAGATTTGCATATCTCTGATGATATTTTGTTAATCGTAATGTACTATTCACACATCATAACCTCATCTCATTCGGGATCGTAATAGCCAACCCAAGCACTGCCGAGATAAGAATGGCACATCAGGCACGTCACCCCAGATGGCGTCTTCGATTGCACCACCACCAAGAAATGGACAACTCACAACTAGGTTGAGGATGTAAAGCTTGATCGTCTTGACAGACAGCATCGTTCCATACGCGGATCTGACAGTGCCGACCATCATGGACCACATATCTCCTCCACCTCAGAGAGTGTTGCTTCAGGCGCATCTCGGCAGAACCGGCTCGACGCACGGATCACATGTGCCTCCACAGCAGCTCGCTGGGCCAGTCTAATGCTTCCCATAGCTAGCATTTCCACCCACACCACGCAGCTCGAGGATATCAGAAAAGCGCTGTGACAAGGGTCAGTCCTCCTCCGGCAGTTGGGGAACTCGACGGATGGAAGTTGCTGACTTACAGGCGTGCCCCATCCGGTGACCGCGTCCCAGCCAGGCGCAGCCGGGAACCCCGAGGTATTGCATCCAGCAGATGAACCCGACAAAATATCCGTAAAGGCTTTGCGACCGGTACTATACAGCCATGGCTGCGCGGGGACATGTCAATATCTGGACGACAAAACGGAAGCAGGCGAGGTCTCCTAGAAACTCACGTTAAGGAAGCCGAGCTTCGCTTTGCCAGCTGCCACTAATGCATCGTTGACAAGCGCCAGAATGGCAGACATGGCGGGCGTCGAGGCACTAGTTCCGCTTATAGCATGAAGACTCCCATTCCAGTAGATAGTGAAGTTTGAACCTTGGGCAGCCAGATCCGGCACAGCGCGACCGGCAGGGTTGTAGAAACCAGCGTAATTCTCGCCGACGTACTTGCTCAGGTATGCTGGGACCGAGGCGTCCTGATATGCTGGTCGAGGGAAGTAGTTCGAAAATCCACCACCGGACGTGAAGGGGCTGGAGAAATGATCATCGTAAACGGCGACTGCTTCAGATCAGCATCGCGGACCAAGAGCGCAGTGTCACCTGTCAGAGACTTACCTTCCGGATTGTAGTGCGCAGTCGCTCCCACAGAGGTCACGTATGGACACGTCGACGGGAACTCCGGCAGAAATGTGGTAGCGTTGGTCCCATTGTTCGATACGCAGTAGCCAGTCGCGCCGACTCCATCATCACCACTAGCGAACAGGAGCGTTACGCCTCTCGCACCAAGCTCCGCAAACATCGAGCAGGCCCGTGATGCGTATGAGAAGGGGAGTGTTTGCTCGTCATCGTCATATGAAGTGGACACCACAGATGGGAGTGCATTGTCAGGCAAGCTGAGGAGATATTGCAGCCAGCGGATGTACGGTTCGTCGGAATCCGTAGGGCCTGTATAGGCGTCTTCGATGTATGTCGGGTTCACGCCGCCTGTGGAGTAGGCGACCAGTGGTACTAGGGAACAACGTTAGCTTGTAGATCGAATCCGGAGAGGTTCGGCTATGGCCAAGCTATGGCCCAAAAGAGCTGTGCAGCTTAGTGCAGTTTGCCTATCTGGTTTGTATGACTGCTAGCAAGGTGGACGTACTGGGCCAGGCCAAGCCCATCATTGTCTGCGCGTCAAGATTGCCTTCTTCTCCTGTCCCATCTTCCGTGTCATTGCTGGTCAGCTTCTGATGAACTGTGCCGCCATTAATGGATATTTGCGAGAACTGCTGGGCCGCAGCTTCTGCTTCCGGCCGATAGGCTTCCAGGTACAGCTCAGCATCTGTGCGAATGTTGACCTCGCCTAAAAAGTCGTTTAGGGCCATGAAGCTCTTATCGGCCGCTTGGACCTTGTAGTTGATAGTGCCATACAGTGTCCTTATGCAGTCGGGAGTCACTAACAACGTGGAGTTGCACACGGCGGCTATTGAAGAGTTCACTGCGCTCGGTACTGTGGCGACGATGTTCTCGATCGGGAAAGTCTCATGCCCAATAGGCAACTTTCTCCTGTGTTGCGGCCGGAAGAAAGAGGTCGTTGGCTGAATCGTGGAGATGTGCTCGTGCAGATGTTGAGGCAGAGACCATTGGGGAGTACGCAGTAGCTTGCTGCCATCGTCGTGGACGTAGTAGTGGTAGTTCGTGTCCAACATACGCTCAACGGTAGCCACCGGCAGAGAGACCGTCACCCAGTCTTTCGCTTCGCTGTACTGGACATGATCGCTGACTATGCCGTGACCGGCAAGCCATGCCTGGACGGCGGCCAATGCGTCTTCCGAGGGCTTGATCAGATCGTGAACCTCAGCAGCAGACAGATGTTGACCGTAGCGAGGATGATCCGGTGTGGATACTATAAAAGCTGTCAGCAACGCGACTCACCTGTATCGTGATCATCCCATCAAGCTCTGACTTCACAACAGATCGGAGTAGTACACCGGTAGCAGAACCATCAATGCGACCAGAGCAGCATCCGATGCCTCGCCACAGCGCGCTCTTACGCCACACGACAACATGGCACGCTAGCTGCGCAGAAAGCTGCACATGCTCAAGGGATGCTACACTCAACTAGAAAAACAAGTTCCGATCATGCTGTTACCGCGCTTCGAGACCGATACGGACAGGCGGGATTGAGTCAACGCACCTTCGTATAGACTCTGCTCAAGCCCGGCGAAGTCGCCCTGCTCCAAGGCAATCTGCAGGCTAATGCTGTCTGCTGGGTGTGCTCTCGAGGTGCGCCGCCAACCACGTGGGACAGGGTGCGATTCCTTGACTTCATGCCTCGCCTTGACAGGGCTGCCGGCAGCCAGACTCGTAATGCTGACGAGTAGCAACGTGTGCCACTTCATGATCTTGTACGGTCAGTATTATACCAGAGAGAAGAGTGAATGTCTTGACGGAGGATGGAGGTCTGAGAAATGTTGATTGCTCGCAAGTAGGGAGACAAGAGATTAAGTCGGTTCTATCGTGGCCGCAAGCGAGCCGCCACCAGTGTTCGCTATCATCGCAGCATGCAATGGTGACTATTGGGTATGGTGTCGTACCTGCATACGATAGCGTTGACGACCGCTGCGATAAGAGAGAGTGATGTGGACCTGCCTTGCTGGGCCCTGGTCCCTGACTTCGTCCTTGATTGCGCTCCACTTTTTGTCCTCCAATCAGAAGCCCGGAGGTCAATATACCAGTACAAGTTCATACCTTTGACTCCTTGCACGATCTGTTGCTTGCAACCCAGAAGCGACGTAGTAATGCGGACAACTATCGCAAGGCAACTATATGACCGGACGTTGGGCATAGAAGACCCGACCGATTGTAGACAATTCTTGCGACCATGGGAGCTATACGCCCGTAGCCCAGAGCCAAAGCGCAGTGATGATCCAAAGAAGCGCGGTAATACTAATGGTGCATGCGATGCCACGTCCTACGTGCGTACGAAAGGAATCCGGTGAAGCGACGACCGACACTCCCGAACGGTCGCCACTCAATCCGCCACACTCATTCCAACATACAAAGGGGTATCACAGATCTCACATCCAGCTGAAACAAACCTACAAACAAGCACCAAGCTGTACTCATCAGTACCCATCCACGTGAGGCCGCTTGTCCGACCAGTGCGGCCTTCCAAAGCCTCCCCAGTACCCGCCACGACCCTGGGAAATGTCCCCTGCCGACTTGCACTGCGGCTGCTCAAAATCTTCAGCACTGCCCTGAGGCCAGATGGCCAAGAAGCAAATCTCATGCTCGCCGCAATGGCATCGCTTCCATGTCGTCCAGGCCAGCCAACTCTTCAGTGCGCGGACCATGGAGACGCCGTGCGAGAGCGTGTCGACCTCACTCGCGGCGGAGAGGGTGCGGCAAAGCACTGTCGTAACGTCGCGCAAGGAGGCTTCCGCCAGTGACTCGGAGGGAGAGGTTTTGGTAGGCAAGAACTGGGAGGCACAGCGGCCGATCTCGCGCGTGCTGTTGCGGCGACTGTAGTCGATGAAGGGCCGCATGGCGCGGTCAACTTCGGACTTGAAACTGGCAAGGTCGTCGAGCTCACCGGAAGCGAGGTAACCAATGCGCTCAGCATAGCGGGTCACTATCATGTCGGCGACTGCTTGCCAATCCTTCCCTGGCGCTGCGTTATTCGGACTAACAGCCAGATGCCTGATTGCCTGGCGGACAGGATCGATAGCGGCCGTTTCGTTGATCACTCGTGGCCGACCAGTCTCGTCGAAGTACAGTGCGTCCCCGTACGCGAATAGAGTGACAAAGTTCTCGTAGTCCAACGTGACTCTGTTACCACCAATACCGTCGTAGCGCGCAGAAACGGCCAGTTGCGTGTTGAAACCCTCGCGGCCGTCTCTGCCGCCTGGAGGACCCATACCAGGGCCGTCTCGACTGCCACTGTCATGCGTTTGTGCGATCTGTACGACATCTAGGTCTTTCTCAAAGTTGCATAGGATAATCTCGAAGCCGCCTTCCATGCGCAGGATGCCGTCGATACGATCGTCGTATTCTTCATGAGCCATACGACACATCAGCTCGGCGCGCTCGCCTTCACCAAGCGGACCGTGGTGTGGTGGGCTCGGCTCCTTGTCTTCCCGTGCAGGGGAGGGACGTTTGTACGCTGGGCCGCGCTCGGCGCGCTCATGAAAGTCCGGACGCCGGTGCTCGCCATCATCACGATGCCCACGCTCCCCGTCGTCGTGGCGTTGCCTTTCGCGACCACGGCGGCCGGGCGGATCAGCTTCCTCAAAGCCATCAGGTCGCTGCTCACCGCTTGAGGATTGCGACGACATCCCGTCCTCAGTAACGGGTGGATTGTGATGCAACAGTACCAGATCCTGCACATCAAGCGTGCCCTTCTGCGACTTAGCAGCAGACTGGCCATCTACGTACAGCAGGCGCAGAGGGTGCTTGGTGCGGTACGTGTGGAGGTAGCCGTGCTCTGGCTCCGAACCGTCCACCGGGCTCGGCTTCGCCGCTAGGTCTGGCTTGGACCCGGCCATGATGTCAATGGGATGCTGGGCCTTCTCGTCGCGGCGAAGGTCCTTGTTGCGCTCGCCGTGAGGCGGAGGGGGTGGTGGAGGCAGGTGTTCAGCCTCTTCGTCATCCCGCATCGACCTCGGAATACCATCACCATCCTCGTGTGGCGGGCCTCCTGATGGCGGTGGTCCTCGCCCATGCCCGCCACCCGGCCCGTGGGCTCTAGCGAACTGGAGCGCATGCTCAGGCTCAAAGGCCAGCCATTCGGTTCCGTTGACGCGGTACTTGCTGCTGGTTCCGTGATAGAACTCGGTGTCCTCAGGCACAGTGGCTAGGAACACAGACATGCCATTGTGGTTCAGCGAGGAGCCGAATTGGCGCATAGAGCTATGAATGGCGTTGAAGATGTGGCTGGCATGCTGCAGCTGCGGCTGTGGTGTGGCATTGTTCTTGCGGGCGGACACTTCGATGGCAGTGGAAAGGAGGGTGAGGGTTAGGAAGGACTTCATCGTGATCGCGTTTACAGGCATTCGCACTGCGCTGCTCGCCTTTGAGTCCTTGCTGTACCCGGGGAGATGTAATAGGAGATGTGCAACAGTGAACCCGACAAACCTTTGGAAGTTATTAGTGCACTCCAATCCATACCAGCAAACGCATACGCGGCGTGGTGCGCGTAGTTGCACGCTCGCACAAAATGCAGAGATAAGGCGTCGTCAGCTGCATGTTTGGTTGGCGGGCTTGGCGACAACGTGCTGCCGGCAAAAGCCGAGACACCCTGACCGACGCTACCTCCTATCATCCTATGGGCCCAGAAGCGCCAGAACTGTGAACAGTTTGTAACCTGTTCCTTAACTGCGTAGCCTTGTGATGATGCCACACACCTCGAGCAGCTCCTTTGCGCAGGTCAGCTTATATGTCAACTCTGTGTCAACAACGACGGACGGCGACGTCTCCCTTGCGAATATTCTACTCGTACCATCGTAGCGCAGGGGCAACGTTGCTCATCTCGGTGTGCTATGCAATTTGCCAAACTTGGTGTCTCTCACCCATCCACATCCTAGACCACGGGGCTCGGAATATCCGAATCCATGGGCTGTCGCTTCCAGCATTGCAGGTGCATGTTTGCAAACAAGTCTGGTCTACATGCGGAGAATGTCTGATATACGCACTGCTACGTTGTTGGTCGCTTTATGGTGGAATAGTTCTGACACTGATGACTCCATCGCAACCATGTGATCGAGATATACCTTACACATGCATACTACATAGGGAAGGAGATAGAGGCTGTGTGGCAAATGCCACCACGCGGGAGATCCAGGCTAGCGCAAGTACATCGCATTACCTGTATGCCGGGTTACTTCTACGCCAGATCTCTACGCTAATGCACACACTACACTTCCGATCGCGAAGTGTATCACAGATCGCGTCCTCCCTGGACGCGACCCGAAGCGTGAACGCCGGTCGGTCACGGCGGTCAGGTCGAAAGGTCATCGGCGTCATCACTCTAACCCGCCGCGCTGATCGGGTCCGGCGGCTTGACCAGTATAGTTCAATGCAAAAGTGAAGGTAAGGTACCTAGCTGCAGGCTGCTCCGTTGTTTCTGTTCGTTTCTGGCTGTACCCACATTCCCACTTGCTCGTGTTACAACTGTCAGCGCGTGAACGCAATGGCGTCTTCCCAAGCTCTGGAATTTCATGTGTTGAACTTCTTCTACAACGAAAACAGCTGTGCCTTGACCGCTCTCATCAACAACGTTCGCTTTCACATCATCGCCGATGCCAGCAAAGTGCGGAAGGGCTTAGTGGGCCAGGAGTATACTCGCTTGTTGCTGGCTGTGCAAGACGCAGACATTGACGAGGTCGAGCCCGCAGAATCAGACAGCGGCGTTGATGTGGGCTATGGCGAAAAGGACGATCCCAACGAACTCGATGCAATAGACTCCCGGGAAACCCTCCACCGTTGGATGCTTGCTCCGCTGCACCAGTCGGCAGAACTGCTCGCACCGAAGACTCAAGCATCAAACAAGCAAACGCTGGAAGCGTGGTACACTGGACCTACGCATTTCTTCAACCTTGAAATAAGCAACAAGCAACTAGAGGCAACCGAGCTCGAGCCGTCTGCTGATCTGCAAGGGCAAGTCGGCAGCCTGCTCCATAAGATCGCTGTGCCGAAATACATTCGGGCAATCGACGTCCCATGGTTAGAAGCCTGTGAGCTCACGGTGCTGGAGGGCAGCTGCTACCCTCCACCGTACCATCCATCGCGAGTACGGACGCAAAGTGGTGATGTATACCACCTCAAGCTCGTCGATAAAACCCAACCACAAGCAACCAAGCGTGAGCTTGCTCTCCTCAACAGCATCTCCGAAAAGGGTCTCCATGACAAGCTCCGCTGCCCGGAGCTAGAAGCGCTGGTCACGCTAAACGATGACCGTTCGAAGATCATAGGCTTCCTGCAGACTGACATTCCCAACCCGGTTGCCCTTACTCATAAGCTCGATGCTGAGATACCACAGGATCTCCGCGACCGTTGGGCTGCCGAGTCGCAAGCAATGGTCGACGTGCTTCACGAGCATGGTATCGTTTGGGGAGATGCCAAAGCCGACAACTTCATGGTCGACGAGGATGATCGGCTTTGGATCATTGACTTCGGCGGAAGCTACACGGAAGGCTGGGTGGATGCCGAGCTCAATGAGACGGAGGAGGGCGATGCCGTGGGTGTGGAGAAGATTGCGAATGCACTGCATGACCCGGTGAACAATACCTGGGACCCTGATACGGCGAAGAGCTTCGGCGGGTCTGAGGTGGTGGCACAAGACAACCGGAATAGTCGGAAGCGCAGAGCGGACGGCGATGACGACAGCGAAGAGGCAACCAAAAGCGCAAAGCGGCGGCGACCCGACGGCACTCGCTCGGAGGAGGTGTACTGCTATTGCGAAAAGCCCGAATCGGGACGCATGGTAGGCTGCGACAGGACCGAGTGCAAGCGACAGTGGTTCCACTTCGACTGCGTTGGCTTGGCGGAGGCACCTTCGGAGAACGATGACTGGTTTTGTGAAGAGTGCGGACGAGGGTAAGATCACAACGAGGCGCAGCACGAGATGCGAATTTCTGGCGATGTTGTGAGCGGCTTTACCCGTCGAGCACGCATATAACCAGCTGCAAGAAGCGTTTTGCAGGTACAGTTGTTGAGGAAACGGCAGGAAACCATCCTCTGCAGCGTAGCCGCTCGGGAGACTGCAGGCGGACCGTCACGCCACGCAAACCAATGCGTGCCAGGAATGCATGTCGCTCCTGCCGTGCCTAACACACTTCGGGCCGGGTTGGATGTGAGGTCCGCGTGTGAGGTTGTCGGGCAAAGTCGACAGCAGCGGCCGAAATATCTCGAGTGGGAAGTGAGCTCCCAAGGTGAGCGTGGCGGCATCCTAGGCCGAGCTCCAAAACTCAATGCTGACCTCGTGCAGTCTTCAAAATAGTGGTGTATATCCATCACTGAGAAATGCCGTACAACATTCAAAGCAGAGCGTTTCCGGGTGGCCTCGCACCCCCTTGAAAAAATAGTTTTAAGACTTGACCGCCGTCGTACCTTCAGAGCAGATATTCAGGCGTAGGCTTCTGGAAGGAAGCCGCATCGCGCCATCGAATTGGGGATACAACCAAAGGGTCTCGACCGCGTTGAGGGGCGGCTGAACATGTCATACCGCATAATGCGCATCTGCATCAACGGATTGCAACGCACGAACCTGCCCTACGCAGCAAGTACAACACGCGCAGGCGATATATGACCTACCAAGGCACGCTGTGCGCTGTACGCTGACATGTTGCACGGCAGCCTATGATCTCACTATATCGCCCATGGCCTTAGATGGTCGTTTCGCTAGAATGGTGGATGATGGGTACCGTTCAAGGCCGCTGAATGAAGTAATGATCATGCAGTTTCATGATTGATTTGCGGGTGGGCATAGAAGACTCGTCAACTAGCTGATTCTAATGTGTACGGAGAAGACTCACTTTGGTCGACACATGTTGTACACTATCCCAGCCAACGCCTTAACGATTAGGATGGCGAATGAACGGTACAATGTGCTCATCGAACGGTCGAACGAAGATAGCGGAGCTGAATGGAGGATCGACGTGGATTGGAAAGGAGCGGAGCGGAGCGGAGCGGAGCGGTCCGTCCCGGCCTCGGCCTCTCGGCTCGGGGATTCGCAAAGCGATCCTCCAACTTTCTGGAGGAGTGCAACTCGAAAGGCTGGGAAGCTCTCTGCGCGACTGCGCGATCCAGGAAGCTGCCACAACCATGACGAGCGTCGACGATCTGTTCAAGAAGCCAACGCTGCCATCAGGCTCCATCAAGCGCAAGTTCGAGGCACCCGATGCTCAGCAGGCGTACAAAGCCTCGAAGGTGTCTCACACTGCATCCCCGAACGGCACGCATACCAATGGCGGGTCGGTAGAAGATGCTGCGGAAGACGATGATGACCTCGAAGCCGGCCCGGAGCTGCCGTCTGAGGATGATGATGATGAAGAAGGCGGGCGCTTCTTCGGCGGAGGCGTGACGAAAGATACGGCCGAAGCACTCGACTACATCGACCAACAAGAACCCGAGACCTACACGGACGAGAGGACTGACTCGGCATGGCTTCGGCGCCTTGCCGTCAGCTTCGGGAAGAAGGTCACCAAGAATGCCGAGCTACGAGCGAGGTATGAGAACGAGCCGCAGAAGTTCATGGCTTCCGAGGCGGATCTGGATGCCGAGATCAAAAGCTGGAGTCTGCTAAGCGAGCATCCGGAGCTGTACACCGAGTTTGCCGAGAGTGAGACAGTGGGATTGCTCGTCGGTCTGCTCGCGCATGAGAACACCGACGTTGCGATTGGCGCAATGGAGATCATTTCCGAGCTGCTGGACGAAGATGTAGAGGCTGAGCAGGCGCAATGGAATGCTCTTGTTATGGCTCTGCTCGAGGCCGACCTGCTAGATCTGCTGATGAGCAATCTGGCAAGGCTGGACGAGGAGAACGAGAGCGACCGCAGCGGAGTATATCACAGCTTGGCAGTCATGGAAAGCTTGGCGAGCCAGCAGCTTGTTGCGGAGAAGATCGGGCAGGAGAAGGTGCTACTAGGGCTATGCAATAGAGTGCGAAAGCCGGAGAAGGTAGTGTCGCAGAACAAGCAATATGCTGCAGAAGTGCTGCAGGTGCTCCTGCAATCCTCGCCATTGCTACGGACGCGCCTTGCTATGGACCTGGACGGCGTAGATCTTTTCCTCCAGATTCTGGCCGCCTACCGGAAACGCGATCCGCCCAAAGATAGTCACGAGGAGGAGTATGCCGAGAATCTCTTCGACGCTTTGACCTGCGTGGTCGACGAGCCGGATGGCAAGACGAAGTTTGTGGAGGCGGAAGGCTTCGAGCTCTGCATCATCATGCTCAAGGAGGGCAGCTTTAGCAAACTTCGCGCATTGCGGCTGTTGGACTATGCATGTGGCGGACAAGGACAGGCAGCGGTCGAGGCGTGCGAGAAGCTCGTTGATGCGGCTGGACTGAAGACGATCTTCAGCTTGTTCATGAAGAAAGCTGACAACGCCACCGTGGAGCATGTGCTCGGTGTCTTTGCATCCCTACTGCGGTCGCTGCCCGGAGAGTCCGCCTCACGGATCCGCACGCTCGCGAAGTTCACGGAGAAGGACTTCGAGAAGGTCGCCAAGCTCGTGCAACTTCGGCACGACTATGCTCGCAAAGTTGGTACCGTCGATGAGCAGATCAAGCTTGAGCGAACTCAGCTCAGTGGTGAAGAAGCAGAAGACCGTGCGGACGAATGGCTCTCACAACGTCTTGACAGCGGCCTTTTCTCGCTACAGACGATCGACATGATACTCGCATGGTTGGCAGCGGAGGATGCCGGCGCG
Source organism: Oleoguttula mirabilis (assembly GCA_035135055.1). NCBI lineage: Eukaryota > Fungi > Ascomycota > Dothideomycetes > Mycosphaerellales > Teratosphaeriaceae > Oleoguttula > Oleoguttula mirabilis. Next base: position 420,167 of record JAVFHQ010000022.1, on the reverse strand, counting down.
AAAACGCTGGTCACGAAGCAAGTCGGCGTGGGACCCATCAAAGCATCACTGCAAGATCAACTCGATGGTCTAGATGGCGAAGGGAGTGAAGCGGAAGATACAAAAGATATGCTGGGAACGTTGATTATCTGTCTAGATTGATTGTAGTATACCCTGTACAGCACACCTTACCTACCAGCCGTCAGCACTCGTCTGAGGCTCACAAATCGTTGTCGGCCAGCCGCCAGTCTCGGTGCCCTTTCCATCGTTGCTCTCGCCGCTTAGACTGGCGGGGGGCTGATTTACGGCGGGAAGGTTCTCTTCGCCGTACGTGACTTCTTCAGACGCACTGGCTCGGCGCCCATACCCAGCTTCCCGCATGCACGCCTTGGCCCTCCCCACATTCTCGAGATGGATCGGATCCAACTCCCCTGGCCGAGCAAAACTCAGACTCCACATCATCGCCGCCCGCACGACCGCCGGCGAGTACCTGCCTCGATCCGGCAGGTTGTGCTTCACGGCATAGCACACCGCACTAAAAAGCCGCTGATGATGAATAGCCCAAGGCTTCCGAGCGAAAGGCAAGCTAGCCAGTGGCTCAAACGCTTTGATTTCCGCGTCCGCTTTCAGCGATGCGGCCTGCAGAGCATCCCTCAGCCTCCGGATCTTGAACGCGCGCGGCGCATCGAGCAGCACCACGGCCAGGTTCTGCGCGCCTTGCAGCAGATTATCGAGACTCCGCGTGCCGCGTTGCATAGGGTGGCACACCGCGTTGCGCAGAAAGACGACGCCAGTAGTGCGCTGATGACGGCACCTCTGGGCGCGCCGCACATCTCGTTCGCTTCCGTGGGATACTGCTCGTTGCCGAAGACGCGATCGAGCTCTTCGCGCCCGAACTTGAACTCCTCAGGGCCCTCGAGGTACTTCGAAAGTTGGATCAGGGCCAGTGGGTGCGGAGGGCGGACCATGTTGTCTCCTGCGCAAGGCGGAGAGCGGTTTTGAGGAGGCGGGTTTGAACGCGCATCGGGACGTAGCACTCGGAGCCTGGATGATGCTGTAGAAGTCCTGATCCCGGAGGCGAGAGCGCACGCTGAGAGAACCATCTGCGGTTGACTCGTCGGCGGCGTCGATGGCGTCGCATCTTGAGCATGTTAGCTGTGGCTCCTGGACTTCCTCTGGCGTCTCGTCGTCATCCACATTACCTTGATAGTCTTGGTCCCAAGGCCCTGGTTCGAAATCATCCGTTTCGACAGGAAAGCTTGTCCGTAGGGCTGTTGTTGTGACCAGCGGGGCCTCGACACCCCATGCTCTGGATGCGGAAGCGGTGTACGACAGGCCAGCCTGCCGCGCGGATGCTTCGGTATGCCTGAGGTAGTTAGGGACAACCTCATCTTCTTCTGGGATGCTAAGGAGCTTACCATCGTCGTATCGCAGTGAACACTCGCGCTGATTAACGACTCGGGAGACCAAAGGATCCGGTGTCGCTGGCGACGTCGCGGTACTCGAGAAGGCTCTCTGCTGCGAAGCCGCCGTGGCCCTGAGATAAGATGGTGTGCTACCGGCTTCCCTGTGCGCAGTCAGTACTGTCGAAGACTCTCGTCTGGTGTTACCGGATGCGCCTTTCTAGACCTGCTGGTACGCCTCCTTCCACCGCTGGCTCTCCGCTTCTAATTCGGCCACTCGGGCTTGCAACCCAGCGATCTCGCGCTCCAAAGCGCGAGTGCGAGGTTCTACGAGCTTCATGCTGTTATGATTGTCTTAGCGGGACCCTTGGCTACGATCCGTATCAGTTTGTTGATGACGATTGATGATGATGATAGGACTGCTCCACCTGTGTCTAACCAATCTTCTAGCTGTAGGCAAGGCTTTTGAGCTCGACACACCACGGCGCAAAGGTGGGCCTAAAGTCTATTGGTCCCTCCCATTGTCCGACCTATGCTTTGTACGAGACTAAGAACCTTACCACTATGAGCGCACCGACCGCATTGTTGCTCCAAATGCTTTGTCCGCTGCTGCGCCCATGGACAGACGGGCTTGCTCACAGACCGCCAATGCCTATGTGCCGGATTGCCTGATCGAACAGCCGCAACGCCTTGAACGATGCTGATTACAACCGAAGAGTCACTGGCTTCGAGAGTCTGGAGGATGCTCACGCTACTCGAAACTGTCGAACAGCGAGATGCGACGCTGCTTCTACCCCAACGCTGTATACACCAGCTAGCCCGTCACTCCATCTACCCTAGGGACATCGATATGGATGAGGCTGCTGTGGCTCGACAGGTGTCACCGCCAGGGCCCACAACTCCTACAACTTGGGAACACGCAGGCGTATAGAGTAGCCTGCTGCAATGGCGTGGTAGTCTTTTCGAGGCCGCCAGATACACGCAATGGTCTCTTCTTCGCCCTCCGAGGCGTTTTGACCGCCGCAGCTGCCGGGTCCTCGTCTTCCGCGTCATCGTCGAGGCTTTCCGAGCGGCTGTCGCCATGGTTTACTTCCTCGACGTTCACCGTGACTGCTTGGTCCTTCGACATGGCCGGGCGGTCGTCCTCGTCCGCCGAAGTGCGACGCTGGCCACTCGTGGCGGCAGATACAGGCGATGCGTCAGCCGAAACATTGCGAACGAGCAGAGCGGCACAACGGCCAGCATGCGCGTGAATAGGCGGTCCTTGCCACACAGCTACGTTGCCAGAGTGGGCCGGCATGGTGGATTGATGTGTTGGAGCATGAAAATGCTGATATATACAGATGTACGTCCTCGCTACTCAAACATCAACGCCCGCCGCGCCCATCGCTGTTGCCTCATACGTTCTTCTTCGTCTTCTCCTGCAGCTCGTTCTCGGCCAGCTTCGCGGTCTCCTTCTGCAATTGCTCGATAGTGCCCTTGGAGGCTTCAATGTCGCCGCGGTCTGCTTTGACCTGCAGTTGCCGTGAATATTAGCCCGCCAGCCAAGTATGCCTCTCGCCCGATATATGACTGGCTGTGGGAGCTGTATGCTTACAATGCTCTCGCTATCACTAGCCAGCTCGTCCTTCCATTGGCCCTTGCCCTCCTTCTGCTTCTGGAGCTGGTCTTGCTTGTGGTACTCGGCTTTCTCTCCGCGCTCTTCGTCGTCTGCTCGGCGGTTAGCCACATGCCCTGCCCTCTTCATATCTCCCTCCCTCGCTCCGATGTCCACACGTACGCAACGCCGACTCCTTGCCCGCGGCCAGCACTCTGCAGCTCTGGAATGATCGCGTCGGCGTGCCTGCAATGCTCCGGTAGACAGGCGCCCGGCGCGCAAAGCTCATTCGGAGGGCGGACATTGCGGTGGAACTGTGTGTTCGGTGGTTGCGTGCAGATGATTGGCGCTTTGACGACAATACCCTCGTGATTCGGTTGCTGGTGCGGTTACTGGTGAACGCGATGCAGTGCAGTATGTGAAAACGAAGATCTAGAGCTTCCGATTTGCTCCTCGGCTCTGAAGCTCGCCTTCCTAAGTTCCGTTCTCTTAGAACGGCAGGGATATGTCGCGCTCGCTACGTCACCGTCGCGGCCTGGAATGCCTCCGGGACCGGCCGGCGGCAAGTGTGGTCAGCAGCTCGGCTCGAATTTCACCTTAAGGTACGTTGTTATTGATTGTATCGGTTTCCCGGATGCTGCACTGCTGCAGACGGTCGCAGTCCTCACTCTTCAATGGGTTCACAGTTCACCATAACTAGCGAAGCCTGGTGACATTGGTTGCAGCCGCTGGGTAGCAGATTTGCGGTACACATGAAAGTGAAAGGAAGCTTGACGTGAACAGAGCGATAGTTTACTCATATCTAGCTACACTCAGTAGCAGACTTGTTCGATTCAACCCAACCCATGCAAAAGCCATTCGTACCATATGCCCAAAGCCACTCCCAGAACCCATACATCACAAGGAAATGGTATCTCCCGCCGCTATAGCACCGTGCCACATTCATTCGCACCCTGAAAAACAAGCACTAGACAACTCCATCCGTACATGTACCATGCAGAACATCACGCCATAGCAAGCAGGTTCCGCTGTATCCCGTTGCGTTCTCTCGCTTTCCTTTCGCTTTGAAATTTCGTGAATGGCGTCTCCGGCCACTAAAGGTCCACCTTGCCAACACCGTGCGGAACCAAAACAATGAAACTGAGCCGATAGACCGTGCCGATATGCCGTTTGCGCGCGCGCTCCAAAGAATGCCGAAGAATGATATGCTGCTTGTATGCTGAGTGATGATGCTGAAAACGCCGTCGTCCTGGGTGGGAAGCCAATGTCCGGTGTATCGTCGGTGAAGAGAGAGTCGTGAGAGTGTTTGTACAGTTGTTAGGCTCAATCAAATGGGTATCGGTATCGTCAGCCATCCGCTCGTTGATGGCTGGTGATAAGGAAGAGAGGCCTCGCCAGCCCGACAACGCAGAACGCCACAGCATCATTACTCGGCAAGTACGTATGACGACACTGGGTTTACCAGCGGCGGGATACGTACTGCTGCTGCATCTGTCGGCCTGGCGAGACGGAGAGCGGTGGGCTCGCGACGGAGCGAGTGCTTGGGTCGACTATGGGTATCGCATTGCGAGTGCGCTGCGCCATCGGCTGGTGCAGCTTCATCTGCTGGTGATGCGCAGATGGGTGCTGCTGGTAGCCCGTCGGCGTGGGGTTGTACGCATTGGGTGCGCTGGAGAGGAGGAAGGAGGGTGTGGGCTGCACCTGCTGCTGCAGTGGCGAGCCTTCGGGCGACCCGGAGGAGAGCGAGCCTCGGTCGGAAGCGGACGAGGAGTGGATGGATTGCAGCTGCCAATCATAGTCAGCACTTTGCTGGGCACGTTTGAAGGTGTGCAGCGAGCGCTGGGCTGAAAGACGTACGTCGTCCTCGGTCAGGAGGTGGAACGGGCAAAACAGCTCGTCGTCGTCAAACTCGAAGCTCTTCGCCGCCTCGAGCCGATTGAGGTACTCAACGTGTGCCGGCGCCTCTGGAGCCTCTTTGGGACTCCGCTGGGTCTTGTATTGCCGATGCGCATTCTGCGAGGCGATCCTCGGACCCCTACGGCTGCGACCGTGGTGGCCGTGGTTGTTCGCGGCGGAGTTTGGGAGGTAGCTCGGTGCGCCGTAGTAGTGGCTAGCCATGGTGGAGAGTGTTTGTTGTGTTTTGTGGGGGGTTTGGTGGTGATGTTTGGTGGTTGACGTCGGGAAATTAGTGCGCAATAGGGATCAAAACAAAGCACAGCTGGCTTCGTGGCGCTGACGGCGGGTCCGCAGAAGAGTCGTAGAGTAGGGATGCTGAAGGCGATAAGATGGTCGCGCAAATATTGGGCCGGTGGAATTCGGGTTGCGTTGTACTGCTGTGTGTTTGGTGGTACGAGAGTAAGGCTTTGGAGAGGGTGGGATGACAGACGAGACTGGGAGGCTTGGGAGCGCTTGAAACGAAACGACGCTAGCGGTGGGTCCGTGCAATGAGCTACGGCTTAGTGGCGGCTGCTCTGCAGCTCTGGACAATGATTGATGCAGGGCAGGGCGGCCAACACTCGACCGTCCAGCTCTTCCAGAAGCCACAAAATACCTCTGACACCTACTATGTACGGTGTGAAGCCTCCTAATGCTTCTGGTGCTTGGGCTTTTCATACCCTCCCGGCGATTGTCCCAAGTACGGTACCTGGTACCCATAGATGTACTTCGCCACCCGCCCGCTTCGGGAATCGACCACCCTGCCGCTTCGTGTTCGGCGCTTGCGGCTTCGCCCGGACTACAGTGCGCTGGTGGAATGGTGGCCCGTGGGCAGTCCACGTGCCGCCGAGTCCGCGTCCGCGCACACCGCCGCTTTCAGGAGCTCGAGTCTTCGACGGCGTTGTCCTGCATGAGCGCGAACGTTGTTGTGCAGGCGCAGCCCTGAGCCGGTGTCGCATGCTCTGTCACCTGTCACCTGTGACTCTGTCGCGAAACTACGGCTGCCGTGCTCCGTCAGGTCTGCGATACAAACGCGCTCCAGCCTCCAGATCATGTGTGAAGAAAGAAGGTGCTGAGTTGTGAGATGCTTCGCTGCGGGATGCGTTGCGCACATGCGGGCCGCCTCCCACACCACTCCACCCTGGAGGCTGGAGGAGGAGGAGGTAGAAGTGTTGCCACCAAGACGGCGGAGCGCACAACTACCACGTCATTCAGAGGGCAAGGTTCTGTATGCGGAAGCCCGCAGTGCTCGAGGCGAGTGCGCCAGTTCGAGGTACAAAGCACACTCGCCAACGGGATCCCGATGCTCATACTGAGGATGCGGGAGTATCGCCACTCATAGTGCCTTCCCAAAGCGACCTCAATCGTCTTCCTCTAACTTCCAGCACCAGCCAACCTCACTTCCCAATCCCACCGCCCTCCCTCATAAACCTCGTAATCACCTCCTTACAAGCCCTCTCACTATAACTCTCCCAAACCTCATACAGACTAACCATCTCCTGCGTGGCATCCACAATGGCCTCCATATCCACCTTGCTCTCCGCCAACCAGTCGACCAACTTGCCAAGCTTCGGACCGGCCTGCTTAAGGCCGGCGAAACCTGCCAGTGCCGTTTGCGCGGCATTGCCGCTCAGAGCCGGCGTCGACGTTGATGAGGAGCTGGCGGAAGCGGAAGCAGAGGCAGAGTGAGCCTGCAACCCGGCTGGCTGCCCTGCTGGCCTCAGCACGACCGCTAGGAAGATGGCCGTGATGGCTAGGACGTGCGGCGGGTACATCAGTGGCAAGTCAGTGTTGTAGCAATCGTTGATCACGCTATACGCCAACGCCGCTTCCTCCGTACTGAGTCCGAACACACCCTGCAACTCCCCTAACGCGCGGTACGGATGATGCAAGATCAGACGTGACTGGAGCGTAGAGATGAGGGCAAACTCGCACTCGCCGATCTTGCTGGTCTCGGTCACGCCGAGCTCTGGCCACTGCCTCGCCGCCTCACCCAGCATGAGGCGGATGTGCTGCGGCGTCTCCTCCATTTTGCATGCTAGGTAAGCTGCCGTAGCCATGATGAGGTAGGGGTTGGTCTTGCGGATGTCGACGCTGAGGTAGAAGCGCTTGATGTAGACTTGGGCGGTGGCCAGGGCTTGCTGCCGGAGATTGAGGCGGCGAGCGAGTTTCGTGAGTTGGTTCTGGACGTAGATGCTCAGGTGGCGTTGGTCCGGGAGAGGGTACTTGTTGTGCAAGTTTGGATGTTGCTGAGCGAGGCCGGTGCGCAACGAGGCGAGTTCGGGTTTGGTGAAGGTCCAGTATTTGGCTTGGGAGGAGTCCCAGTAGTTGGCTGCCATGATGTCTAAGGGAGGTTGGCCAATGTAGTGGTTTGTTATCAGACCCAGGCCTGGTTTGGTGGTGACCGCTGATGATCCTCCGATGGTATACCGAGGACGTATACGCACTTCACGCGCTGCATCTGGTTTCGAGGGTTGGATACGGAGATGCCATATGTACCTTAGCTGATCAAACTACTATTTCGTTGTGGGAAGCGGCGGAGGAGACCGTTACGCCTGGCAGCAGCAGGGAGCTTCCACCAGTTCATGGCTTCCGTCTCTGTTACACCCTTGCCTGTGCATCGGTTCGGCGACTGCCATTGCAGTGTTGGATCGTTAAACGAGGTGGAGGCGTGGTATGGTGCCTGCAGCCTATCATGAGGCACGCTTTCCACCTGCATTTCCGCTAACCCCGGCGGTTCTTGCAAGCTTGAGCGCAGAGGGACACTGCGTCAGGGCGAAAGCTTGGAGCAAAACACAACACGCAAACACCAGCAGCTGCACACCTTTCTCACTCTCACTCCTTGGGACACCGGCACTACGCACTGTATAGTTTGCTGAGCCAACAATCATTCATTACAACGACCTGCAGAGCGCAGCACAGCACAGCACAACAAGGGCAACGCCAGCACGCCAGCCTCTCCGCACAGGAAGCCATGAGACCACGGTAGCCCGTCCGCATTGATGGCCGAGTCACGGGGCGAGCAGGATGCGCGCCTGCAGGAGCTATGGAAGAAGCTGGACAGCAAGAAGAAGGGCACGCTGGACCTGCCCGCGCTCAAGAAGGGCCTCCAGCAGATCAACCACCCGCTCAAGGATGCCGATATGCTGATCCGTGATATGCTCACGGAGTGCGATATCAACCAGGATGGGCAGATCTCCTACGACGAGTTCGTGCGCTTCTGCAAGGGGACTGAGAAGCAGCTGCACGACCTCTTCCAGACCATCGACCGGGACAAGAGCGGGAGCTTGGACAGGAAGGAGCTGTCGCTGGCGTTTGAGCGGTCGGGCGTGGTGGTGTCGAATGCGCGGCTGGATAGATTCTTCGCCTACATCGATAAGAACCATGACGGCACGATTGACTTCACCGAATGGCGAGGTACGGAGCCTCCGCATGTCCATGTCCCAACACACCTACCTGTTCAAACGAAACGTGCCACGCCCACGGGGATGATCTGCTGACTCACGCGGCTGTGGTATTAGACTTTTTACTCTTCATGCCCACGCACTCAGCCGGCCTGAAATCCGTGCTTTCATACTACACATCGACCGCCAAGCTTTCCGCCGAAGGTGATGTGCACATGAGCGACGAAGCGTCGTCAAGCTTCGGTACGACGCTCGCTTTTCTTAAGACTTCCATGTTCGGAGCCATCGCGCAGCTCGTGCGCCCGCCACCTGCACAAGCATACTTCATTCATCCATCAGAATCAGAAGAAGAAGAGCTCGATATGCCCGAGAGCACCACCATCACAAGACCCGAATCCAACCCCAAGACCAAGACCTTTGAGCAGCACACCGCAGAAGATGTAGCGGTGGAGGACGACCCGCACATGCCCATCAAGCCCGCCCGCCGGAAAGCACAAGACGCGCAAGATGAGCCACTCAAGCTGACGGACTTTGTGCCTGATGTAGGCTACTTCATCGCGGGCGCCGTGTCTGGTATCACCAGCCGAACGGCAACTGCACCTCTCGACCGCCTCAAGGTCTTTCTGATAACGCAGACCGGTCAATCCAAGGCGGCCATCCAAGCGGCGAAGTCTGGCGCCGCGGTTCAGGCCACTAAGCATGGCATGAACTCGCTGACCAACGCGGTCAAGGAACTGTGGGCGGCGGGCGGGCTGAGGAGTCTGTTTGCTGGTGCGTATACCCCCTGTGCTGCAGTTGGGTGAGTGGTGCTGACGTGTAGCAGGCAACGGCCTGAACATAGTAAAGGTCATGCCGGAATCAGCCGTCAAATTCGGTAGTTACGAAGTGAGCTTGCGCCCAGCGACGCCACCCTTCACATCACTACAACCACTGACTCTCTTTCCCAGGCCGCCAAGAAAGCCATCGCCAGGTTCGAAGGCCACAACGACCCCAAACGCATTTCCGGGCCCTCGCAGTTCGTTGCCGGCGGCGTGGCCGGCATGATGAGCCAAGCCGTCGTCTACCCGCTCGACACCCTCAAATTCCGCATGCAATGCGACACCGTGGCCGGCGGCGAGCACGGCAACCGCCTGATCTGGAGCACGGCGCAGAAGATGTGGGCGCGGAACGGCATCGTGAGCTTCTACCGCGGCCTGCCTATGGGGCTGCTCGGCATGTTCCCGTACGCCGCCATCGACCTCTACACCTTCGAGACGCTGAAGAAGTACGTTGTCAACCGGAACATGAAGCTGTACAAGTGCAAGAACGAGGAGGATGCGCTGCCAGGCAACTTCACCATGGCGTTGATGGGCGGCCTTAGTGGAGCCATTGGCGCTAGTACCGTCTATCCCATCAATCTGCTGCGTACTAGGCTGCAGAGTCAGGGGACGGCGAGTCACCCGCGGACGTACACCGGTATTGTCGATGTCACGCGGCAGACGATTCAGGGCGAGGGCCTCCGGGGGTTGTTCAAGGGCTTGACGCCGAACCTGCTGAAGGTTGTTCCGGCGGTGTCTATAGTAAGTGACGGGTTGATCACGCTTGGGTGTGAGAGGATGATGCTGACTATGCTTGCAGACATACGTCGTTTACGAGAACGTCAAGAAGGCTCTACACCTACACTAAGTGCGATGCACGAGAACACCGACATCGATATACCTGAGCGAGAACAGTCGACAGGCGAAGCGGCGGCCTACTTTTGTTCTTCCGTTTTGAGCGTGCATGGCGTGGCGCGAGGCGTTCACTGGAGTTGGGACCCAGCGCGCTGTATGCCGCTCGTGTGTGGATTCCTATGGTGTGGTCATTGTGGTCCTAGAGATGTTTGCATAGTGATCAGTCAATGCGAAGAGGTTCGCGAGAATGTGGTGTGCGGTCCCGGGCGTCCACGACTTCGTGTTCTTGTATTCAACGCGTCGACAGACCAGAGGCGGATGTGCCGTTGCCGGACGTACTTCTATGCTCATGTAATCATCTGCTCACAGAGAAGTAGTACCACCAACTCCTCGGCGTTCATGCACAACATCACAGTGCAACTGCCGCCGGCCTCATCCATCGAAAACTCGAATCTTAGAGGCTTACGGGTGCGGACGCACTCGTCAGTACCCGTAGACTTGGCTCTGCTTGCGTGCTGAGGGTCTGGTAATACACTCTGAACGAGACAGGCAACCGGCAGCGCCATCGCTATCTACTGCTCTTCGGTCATCTGGTTCCACATGCTCTCGCTCTTCGCCCATCTCTCCACCGGCAAAATCATCAGCTTCGTCCACGTACTCCTTGGTCTTGGCCGATCCACTCTTTGCTCTACCCGGGTTGGCACTCTTCGTTTTTGCACGCTTGATGAAGCCACTGACCTTCTGTTCCGCGTACTTCATCGGATGTGCCCCGAACTTCTCGTGGTCTTTCTACCACACAGGCTGTTGTGGCGGACAAGAGGGCAAGCGTAGGCGTGTGTTCAGCGGCGCCCACGGCATACTACCCAATAGACAATGCCTACTGCCAACAAACTAAAACTTGCCGTCAAGCGGTCGGTGCATACCAACGATCTGTCGACGGACGTTTTCTACCATCCGGATTGGAGCATCTGAAGCGCGATCTCGAGGAGGCTGCCAGGCTCTCTCTGTCTCAGCCATCGCTTGTCCTGCAGTGTGCGGATACGAGGGCAATGTTGCGGCAGGACAGAGTGATTGTCGTACATGATATCTATTCAGAAGCTCTGTGCTTCCTAGAACACGGCAAACCACGAGAGCAAACGGCAGGATCGTGATTATAGATCTCATAGCGGTGACAGAGTCCTCTCATAACCGTGAAGCCCAATGCCGATCCTCTGGCTGACTCACATCAAGCTGGCAGACGTGGCGTCTGTGAATGGTGTTGCAACCCAGGCGAAAAGGGTGGTCGGTGCTTTAAAGCGCGCCGTGGTTCGATCCTCCCGGAGCCACAAAAAGCACAATAAGCATAAAACAATACAGCCTTGCTATCCGGTTCGCGAAGCGAAGTGTCCACACACTGACAATGCAGTGCTCTACCGACAGGCACCGATCTGCCTGAACATCGCGCCACACGCATTAGGGTTCCCACAGGCTGCGATGGCGCTTCCAGACAAGTCGCTCGTATATCTGCACGACTAAACGCATCAGAGCAGCCGAAAAGCAGCACACGACACCGACAGCGCCGCGCAGCACCGTGCTTGCGTCGATCTCGAGACAATGTCGCTGATGTTGATGCTCTGCCTCATTGGTATCTTCTCCGCTGCTGTCGTACTCTCCGCACGGGTGCTGTCTAGATATCGTCGAAAGGACAAGCCGGCAACCACAGACCCCCCGCCACGACGAGAGGCTGGCGCTCAGGTATCGGGGACGTTCGAGCTCTTGGAGGGCATCCTGCTGCGACTGCGCATGAGCGACATCCTAGCGGCACAAACAGTCAGCAAACAATCCAACCAGGTCATCGGCAATTCACTGCCGCTGCAGCGCGCCATCTTCCTTGCACCAGCGTCGAACCTCGAAGACGCGAAAACCGCGCCGCAGGGTACACTCAACCTGCTCTTCTTCTCACGCTTTGGCAGCGTCTTCGGCGATGTCAGCATCAGTCGACAGAGCTACATCCGGATCTGGAAAGCCAAGAACGGGTAAGTAAATCCAAGAGTGCTACCCATGTCTTGTGCATTAGATGGGTCCTAACCTCTTGTTCTAGCCTCTACAAGCACGACGAAGAGTTTGTGAGACTGTGCACCGGCGATCCAGTACGACTGCGACTGAAGCACGAGGGTGGGCTGACAGTGGAGCTCCCGAAGGAGTCCTGGAGTGGCATGTACCTGACGCAGCCACCATGCCAGGTGGAATTTGGCGTGGAGGAGCAGGAAGGCAGGCCGGCTGTCACTGTCCTCGAGGGACCGACGATGGGGGAGGTGATTATAGAGAGCCGCAGACGGTTGGCGGGTCACGTGAAACCAGAGGACCTGCCACGCATCGTGCTGCGTGAGGCTGCGCTGTTTGTTTGGAAGAACAAGTGCGCGAAGTCGGAAAGCAATTGACCGCTTGGTCAGATAGTGCTATTCGATGCTGATGCACAGCTTCCCGAAATGCTTCTGGTCCCACATGTACTGTATCGACGTTAGCGCGTGCTCTTCATTGATTTTTTCATGCTCTTCGTGTCACTCACCTGATAAGCCTCCCTCGCCTCCTCAAGCTTGAAGACCTTCTCATCAACCACCGGCTTGATGTTGTTAGCCTCTATAGCGCGGTTCATCTCCTCGAACTGCAGTCTCGATCCCACCAACACGCCGCGGACGGTGCAGATGTTCATCAGAGCATCCAAGAAGCTCGGCTGTTGCTCGCCCTTGGCGCCGCCAAGGAAGCCAATTATCGATATCACACCGTCGATGCTGATGGCTTTCAGTGACTGCGTCATCGTGCTCGGTCCGCCGACCTCGAGGACGTGCTGCACACCACGACCACCCGTGAGCTTCTTGGCCGTCTCGCCCCAGTTGGTGTCCTCCTTGTAATTGATGACATGATCGGCACCGAATGACTTCAGCTTCTCGGCCTTGTCCTTGGACGAGGTGGTAGCGATGACCTTGGCGCCAGCTGCCTTGGCAAACTGCACAGCAAAGATCGACACACCACCGGTGCCTTGGGTGAGCACCCAGTCACCGGGCATGAGTTTGCGACTCTCCAGGCCATAAAGCCCGTTCCATGCAGTCAGACCAGCACACGTCAGGGTAGCACCCTCCAGGAAGTTGAGGTTGCTGGGCATGTGCACCAAACCCTGCTCATCGTAGGCGCCGTATTGCTGCAGAGAGCCGTCGACTGTGCCGCCCACACCCGTCGTCGCGCTGTATCCGTCCAAGCTACCCGCCAGGTGCCCCTGGTTGAACAGCGTCACGACCTTGTCGCCCTTCTTGAACCGGTGCACGTGCTTGCCGACCGCCTCCACCGTGCCTGCGCCGTCCGAGGCCGGCACAACCCCATCCCTTTGCGCGAACGGGTACTGGCCCTTGACGATGATGAGGTCGCGGTAGTTGAGCGAGGCACCGTGGACTAACGGAGCATTGATCAGGCACTGAGGACGCTCGAAATTGGCTGGCAGGACTCACACTTGACCAGCACATCTTTATCTCCCAGCTCGGGTATTGGTGCGCTGTCGTTGAGCTTGAGGTCGTCGAAGCCCGTTTTGCCGGCGACCGTCCACTGCTTCTGTGTGTTCGACATGGTAGTAGGTAGTACCGTGCGTGCGTGAGTATAAGGCCGGGTGGATGATAGTACGAGAGGATGGTAGAATAGTACTTATGGTCTTCCAAAGTTCAATGCTCGCCTCAGTGTCTAGAAGTTAAACGCATTTCTAAGCTGGCGCTGGCCAGGCCCATACATTTCAATACCTTTTACCAATGGGTAGATGGATCATTGGACTGGCGCAGGCGTTTCTCGCCGGCAATAATGTGATGACGTTAGAAGCGAGGAAACACCCTGCGGTCTGTGGTGTCACGTGCTACCCAGCGCCGAACGATCTCCGGTATCCGCCGCCAAGCTGCCCTTTGTCCGGCTCGCAACTACAACTAGGTACATCCTCTCCAGAGCATGAATGATAAACGATGGGCCTGGTATCCGACATCAACTCGTGATGCCTGGGACGTATTGGATGATCGATGGCCTTGCCGGTGCGCTGATAGCTGCCACCACCACCCTCCTTCACGCGGCTATGATCTGCTAGCTCTTCGCTCGCCTGGAAGAACTGGCGACCCTCAGTCCGACCATGGTCTCACGATGCTGCCCTCGAGGCTCGCCATCGGCTCATATCAGCAGTATCGTCAGGTAGCTAGCGACTGCCTCCTCGAGCGGCACACAGAGCCTTGGCCATACCCATTCTTAATTTCCCCTTGCTGTCTCCCACCCTCTCCAAAGACCCTGCAGTTGCATCCCATGCAATGCATCTCAGCGGTTTTACTCGAGAGCCACATCACGAAACATGGCCGGTGCTCTTCTCATTTCTTCTCATATCTTCTCATACTTATCGACAGCAACAAACAGTATCTACGATACTGGAGATCCGAGACGATCTTATGGACTCTTGGAAGTGCATGATGCAACAACATGCGAACGGCAGTGCTCTCTGTGCGTCGGACCAGCCCAGACATTTATTGACTTGTGGCAAATATTCCAAGTCCGCACTCAGCCATGGGATGACGGCAAACATACATGGCCTAAACCGTGGCTTCGGCTTACGGTGTTCACTGTCAATTTATCGACCATGCTCTTGAGGCGTGGGTGCCACGGTAGTGACCAGCAACTCACATGACGTCGAGTCGTGACCGCTGTGGCTCAAGCGACAACCCGCAGGCGTATAACAGTCGCTACGCCTAGCTCTTCTTATTGCTTACGGTCCTCACCACGCAGTCCATCAACACTCTCTTCACCGCTCCGCTTCCTACTCAGCATCCCGTTAGGTTCACTGTTGATTCCACGTTCACCATCAGCATCAATCGCAACGCAGCGCTTCACGAGGCTCTATGTCTGGCTCTGGTCCTGATATCCCGGCGATATCCGACTACGAGTTATCGCTATTATTTGAGTGCAGGCAACTGCCGGACTTTGGCTTCGGGTCAGTCGTTGCGGTGAGGGTAGTATAAGATGGAGGACGCTAACGACAACAGCGACAAGCAAGTCGAAGGCGCCGCTTTTCCTCAACACACATTATTTCCAGAGGTGCCAGACTTCTATGATGCAGGCCACCTGCACACCAGCAACGGTTTCCCTCAAGATCCATATCAGGGCACTGGATACCTTCACGAACGTGAGATCGAGACCGAATTTGGAGAGCCGTATAACGAAACGACAGGTCATGATGAGGATAAGACGCCGCAGATGTTTATGAGCAGCCAGAACGCTCAGGGCACGCATGGGGACGGTCTGCCTGCTTACAGACCGCCTCGACCGAAGCCTGAGCCCGATGACACGCTAGTGCCCTCCGCCTTGAATTGCGAATCTGCTCACGCGCAGTCCTTTCCGGTCGATGTCTTCAATACAAGCGCGGCGCATCGGCCACTGTCGCCTTATCGCGCTTTCGAGCCCTCGTGGTACCATGGCGGTGGTGGCGAAGGTGATCATTTTGATTTCTCGGACTCCCACGCGCTTCGACCATACCAGTCCGCACCGCATATCGCGGGACGTGGTGTAACGGACAGCTACAGATCATCGTCAAATGCCATGCCTTCCGTGCAGTCACATCTGCAAGTGCAACGACAGGGGATGTGGGCCCAGCCGAGCCGTGCGTATGCCGATCCCTACTTTCAGCAAGCTAGCCAAGGTTATGTCAACACATCCTCGACAGTGTCTCCATTTGCAAAGCGACGAGACCCTGGAGTCGACGTTGAGGGCTCAGCGGTCTCAGGCCGTACAAGGGGAATTGGCAAACGTTCCGCGAAGCCACGACCCTCCGGCGCTGGTCGTCCGAGAGACAAATTCCAGTGTGTCGATTGCCTCGAACTCGGCCGCCAGAACTACTACTGCCATACGATGAGCACCGGCGATCTGCCCGGCCAAGAGCGCTGCCGGAAGCATCAGGCCAAATGGGTCAAGGAGCAAGCCAGTACACAAGTCCCTATGTACCACTTCGACCAAGGGATATCATCATTTGAGACCGCGAAAACTTTGGTCTATCCGGCCATCCCGGCGATCATATACGAAGGCGACGGTGACGACGACGTGGTCTTCTACAGGGAGGCAGAGGATGAGTGGGTCAAGAGGTTCATCGACGCTTCGAACATCGAGTTTACGGGAGACGGAGAAGCACTCCGTGACAACGACGACAAGCGTATCCACGAGCATCTGCTCAAGCAGCAAGACACTTACAATCACAAGCCGCACGAGAAGTCATCGAAGGAGTCATATACGAATGACTTCATCAACATCCGCATGCGGTTCCTCTTCTGCGCTGTCTTGACTTTTCACGAAGGAGGTCCGGCAATCTACCCCGTTGGCGGTGCTAATGGCGGATATGGCGAAGACACGACTTTAGCCATGTCAAAGCGGCTCGCTGCTATTGAGGATATTCTCAAGCAGGAGAAGCGGGTGGTGATGGATGTGGTCGAGGGCCGAGGCGTCCTCGCATTGGCTGCGAATCCGAAGCACTACATGGATCGCAAGCAATCGAACAACAAGTGTAATACGAAGAAGAAGGGCAAGTTCGCCATTGCGGATGCGGTTGAGGCTGGGCAGATACCGACGCCTGGCGCTGCTTACCATGATGATGGCGAGGATGAGCGAGACGCTGCACCAACACCTGTCCGTCGCCGTGGGAGGAGTAAGCGGAAGGCTGGGCCACAAGGGCAACGAGGTGCGAGCAGTAAGCTGCGCACGCCTGCGCCCGGTCCCGCAAAGCCGACGCCAGAGTACACTGCGCCAGCGGCCAACATGACACACTCCGCCCTCGGGGACGGTGCGGTGGCTGGCAAGTACGAGGCTGCAAATACTTTCGGCTACCATGACGAAAGCCACATCACGGGCAACGGAGACGCGGCGCCGGGCCCTTGGTGGCAGCAGCAGCAGCCTGCTCAGGGTCACGAACTTTTTGACCATGCTGCTCCCCCTATGGGCTCCGAGTGGCAAGATTGCCATCCCGAAGACTTTGCCGCCGCTTCGGTCGGTATTGACAAGACAAGTACCAAGAGCGAAGTCCAATATCAGGCGGACGGAACGCCTCCGGACGGCCCGTTTTCGTCGCTCCCATGGGATCGATTGCTCGCGGACCCTCACGCAGAGGGTGACTCCAAGGATGCGGAGCACGACCTTGACGGCGGAGAGTTTGGCCACCCAGCGGAGTGGAGTTTCAACGCAGGTTTTGGGTCGCCGGACAGTCACTAATACTACTTGGTTACTGTGATGACTGAGGAAGGTGAAGGAGTGGTGGATTCAGAGCGTCCGGTAGCGGACGATGTATGTAGGTCTACAGTCTACACAGCAGTGTCAGCTTAGTTGTACGTAATCTTGACAGTCCATATACCGACAATTTCAACCTCGGGAAGTCCAGACAAAGTTGGACCGATGGCGCAACGGCTACGGGCGACCGCATGATTGTAAGAGCTACAGAGCAGCCAATCACGGCAGGCCTATAAGTTTTCGAAATGTCATCAGTCAGCGGCGAAAGGGAAAACATGCCGATCACGCTACCTGCTTGACGGCGAGAGCTGGAAGTTTGCTGGGGTGCTTTTGCCCTCTTTACTTGCGAGCGACAATGCAGTCATAACAATCGACTCCCATTCCACCATCGTCGCGATCCAACTGTTACTGTGAGGCAACATGGCCTCGATTCTGAGTGCGGGAGAAGCAGGTATGCCCGCGTCTGCCCCGCCATCATTGGAGGCGAGAGTCAAGACGGAAGGGTGGTGCATGGCACGGTGTAGTGGCGATGCTAACAACCAGCTACAGTCGCCCGCATCGCCTACCTCTCCTCCGATGTCATCATCTCCGTCCAGCCCTCCCTCTCCACCGACAGCGAGTTCTCCAAGTTCCTCCACCAGTACGCCTCGAACAAAGCCTCCAGCCTCATCTGCAAAGGCACGCCCGAGGTGCAGAGCGTGCGGCACAATGCCGACCCGCTGCTGTCGGTGTACCAGCCCGTGCGCGACGGCAAGATCACGACCGTCACGACGAGCAGCAACATCCTCGTCCGGAGCATCCCGCACCTCTACCGCCTGGCCCAGCACCCAGTCGTCATCCACGTGAGCCTGCAGCCGGCGGGCTACCCGGACTATGGCGACATCACCAGCATCCGCAACGCCGGCTTCTCCTTCATCCAGAGCAACACGCTGCAAGAGGCGCAGGACTTGGCGCTCACGGCGCATGCTCTCGCGATCCGGAGCGGCAAGGGCGTGATCCACTTCTTCGATGCGGCCAACTCGAAGAGCGACCAGCCTATTGCGCATGAGAGCCGGGAGCTCGTGATGAGCGTGCTGAACGCGGAGGTGGCGAGGCAGTACCAAGGCGCCAAGAGCGAGGAGAGCACACTGTACGTGAGTGAAGGCAGGTCACAGGTGCGGAACATTGGCCTGAGCGGAGGTGAGGTGGCGAATGACTCGCTTCAGCCGCCTACGCAGACCGCTTCGGGCGACCAGAGCACGCGCGATCCATCGTCGGCTTCTTCGTCCTCTTCGGACCGCAAGGACAGCAGCTCAGCGCAGTCGGAGGCAGAGTCGGCAACGACGGTAGAGTCACAGCCGAAGCCAGTAAGCTCCGACGATATCGACTTTATCTGCAGCGCCATCTGGTCTCAGATCCGCTCCTCCACCGGCAGGGAGTACAGTGCCTTCAGCTACACTGGCCCTCGGAACGCCGAATCCGCACTCTTCCTCTTCGGATCGGACCCAGGCCTCTTCGCCGCCGAATTCGAGTCTGCGACTCAAGCCGACTTCTTCCGCTCTGTTGGCCTCATCACGCCAGTGCTCTACCGGCCATGGCTTACCGAGCGCCTAAACGAGGTTGTACCTCGCAGTGTCAAGAAGATTGCAGTGCTAGAGCAAGTGCGGAGAAAGACAACCAAGTGGGGTCCCATCCTTCTAGATCTGCTCATGTCGCTGAAGTCTTCCGGTCAAGGGCAGAGTCCGCTCGTTGTTGGGTATCAGCTTGGCTACATCGAGTATACGACCATCACACAGGCCTTGTCCGGCATATTCCAGAACTTGTTCTCGAGATCGCCTATTCAGAACCTTGAAGTGGGCGCTCATCAAGGACCTACGGCGGCCTTGACTGGCACGCAGAAGGAGTTCAAGCTAAGCCAGCCGAAGCTGGAGAACGCGTACGTGAAGATCCTGGACCAGCTGTTCGGCCAGCGTCTTTACGTTGCGAACGCTCTGTCATCGAAAGATGCTGGTGTGACTAGCCAAGCCATCAAGCACAGCCCTGAGTTTGGCTTCGGCTCGCTTCTAGCACGAAAGGAGCACCGCCAGCGCTTCATTGGTGAGGTGCAGGCTGCGGCTAAGACGAGAGACTTCACGACCGATGCGCCACTCAAATGGCTTTCACAGTGGGCGCTTGCAGCAGCCAAAGCTGATCAAGCCAACAAACTCGCGCCCGAGGTCATCAGCCGATTATCGACTGACGGGTCGCCCGCCGCAACCAGGTTGCTGAGCTCAAAGGGTTTGTTTTTCAAGGAGTCGCAGTGGCTCATCGGCTCCGATGCGTGGTCCTACGATCTTGGCAACAGTGGCGTGCATCACGTGCTGGCCAGCGGCGAGAACGTCAACATACTCATTGTTGATTCTACACCCTACAGTGAGCGCGCAGCCCAGGATGCGGCGCGGAGGAAGAAGGACATCGGTCTCTATGCGATGAACTTCGGCAACGCGTACGTCGCATCCACTGCTGTGTACAGCTCCTACACGCAAGTCCTGCAGGCCATGCTGGAAGCCGAGGCTTTCGAGGGCCCGTCAATTGTTTTGGCATATCTGCCATACCATCGCGAGGACGACTCGCCATTGATGGTGCTTCAGGAAACCAAGAAAGCTGTTGATCTCGGATACTGGCCGCTCTACCGGTGGGATCCGAAGGCCGAGGAGAAGGGCGAGGAGACTTTCAAGCTGGACTCTGAGAGGATCAAGCAGGAGCTCCAAGAGTTCTTGCGGAGAGACAATCACATTTCCCAGCTCATGCGGAGGCATCCGCAGTTCCACGCCAACCTCTCCGAGTCCTACGGCAGCGAGGTTCGCAAGGTCCAAAAGCGGAAGGCCAAGGATGCATACGAAGCGCTGCTTGAAGGTCTTCAGGGCGCTCCCATGACCATCCTCTTCGCTTCGGATAACAGCAACGCCGAGAATCTTTCCAAGCGGCTAGGTAGTCGCGGCAAGGCAAGAGGTATGAAGACCATGGTGATGGCAATGGACGACTATCCGCTCGAGGACATAGCGACCGAGGAGAACGTTGTATGCATCACATCCACTGCCGGCCAAGGTGAGTTCCCGCAGAACGGCCGGAATTTCTGGGAGGGCGTCAAGAACAGCACAGACTTGGACTTGGCGAACGTCAGTTTTACGGTCTTCGCGCTTGGTGACAGCCATTACTGGCCGAGGAAGGAGGACAAGCATTACTACAACAAGCCTGGAAAGGACCTCTTCGCGCGATTGGCCGCGCTAGGCGGCAAACAGCTTGTGGACTGTGGTCTTGGTGACGACCAGGATCCCGATGGATACCAGACTGGTTACAGTGAGTGGGAGCCTAAGCTTTGGGACGCACTTGGCCTTGGCAATATTGAGGGCTTGCCTGACGAGCCTCCGCCAATCACGAACGAGGACATCAAGATTAACTCCAACTTCTTGCGCGGCACTATCGTAGAGGGTCTGCAGGACCAGAGCACTGGTGCGATCAGTGCGGCGGATCAGCAGCTCACTAAGTTCCACGGCACATATATGCAGGATGACCGCGACTTGCGCGATGAGCGGAAGGCGCAGGGTTTGGAGCCGGCATACTCGTTCATGATCAGGTGTCGATTGCCGGGCGGTGTCGCGACGTCAGAGCAGTGGCAACAGATGGACGCCATCTCCTCGCAACTCGGAAATGAGACCATGAAGCTCACCACGAGACAGACCTTCCAGTTCCACGGTGTGGTCAAGGGCAAGCTGAAGCCGGCCATGCAGGCTATCAACCAAGCTCTCATGACGACCATTGCAGCGTGCGGAGATGTCAACCGCAACGTTATGTGCTCGTCTTTGCCGGAGATGAGCGAGCTGCACCGCGAGGCGCAAGATGCTGCGAAGAAGATCAGCGATCATCTGCTCCCAAGCACGACTGCGTATCACGAGATCTGGCTCAAGGATGAGAATGACAAGAATGTCCAGGTCGCGGGCGACGCGGTGCAGGACTTCGAGCCGATGTATGGGCCTACGTACTTGCCAAGGAAGTTCAAGATCACAATCGCGGTGCCGCCACACAACGACACCGACGTGTATGCGCACGACGTAGGCCTGATCGCTATTAAGGGCGAAGATGGCAAGCTCCAAGGCTTCAACTTACTCGCTGGAGGTGGTATGGGTGTCACGCACAACATGAAGAAGACTTACCCGCAGATTGGCCGCATGTTCGGCTACTGCGATAAAGATACCGTGCACACTGCATGCGAGAAGATCATGCTGGTTCAGCGCGACAACGGCGATCGCGGCAACAGGAAGCACGCTCGTCTGAAGTACACGATCGACACCATGGGCCTCGATGTCTTCAAGGCACAGGTCGAGGAGCTGTGGGGTCACAAGTTCCAAGAGCCGAAGCCTTTCCACTTCGACTCCAACATTGACACATTTGGATGGCTGAAGGACGAGAAGGGAATGCACCACTTCACCATGTTCATTGAGAATGGACGTATCGAGGATACCGCCGACTTCCCAATGAAGACGGGTCTGCGGGAGATTGCCAAGGTCCACAAGGGCGAGTTCAGACTTACTGGCAACCAGCATCTCATCCTCTCGAATGTGGCAGATGAGAACTTGGACACGATGAAGGAGATGCTGAAGAAGTACAAGCTGGACAATACCAACTTCTCGGCCCTTCGGTTGTCCTCGAGCGCTTGTGTGGCTTTCCCCACTTGCGGTCTCGCGATGGCGGAGTCCGAGCGCTACCTGCCTGAGCTCATCACCAAGCTCGAGGGCGTGGTTGAGGAGTCTGGGCTCCGACAGGACAGCATTGTCATGCGTATGACTGGGTGCCCGAACGGCTGCGCACGACCATGGTTGGCCGAGGTCGCATTCGTGGGCAAAGCGTACGGAGCGTACAACATGTACCTGGGCGGCGGCTACCACGGGCAGAGGCTCAACAAGCTCTACCGCAGCAGTATCAAGGAGGAGGAGATCCTAGGTATCATGAAGCCGCTGATGAAGAGGTATGCCCTTGAGCGCAACGAGGGCGAGAGGTTTGGTGATTTCGTTGTGAGGATTGGCATGATCAAGCCTACGACGGAGGGCAGGGATTTCCATTTGGATGTGAGTACTTCCGCACCGTGTTGACTTGTGATGTGATGCTGACTATTCCGTGCAGACTGCTGAACTCGAGGAAGATGATGAGTGATCTGGTTGACTACATCCAACAGTATCTAGTGGTGTCGCATAGCGCATTGGCGTACGGTGTAGCATGCGTCTGTATGAAGTGTGGTTACTGCGCAGCAAGCAATCGTGTACATATTGAGCAAATCATCAAAGCACTCCACCTCATCCCCGGGCTGCGTGATGTCTCTGAGAATGGCGTGGACCTATTGAAGACGCTTATGATAAGTGTGGCGTGGGTATGTGGAACCGTTTCGTTCGCTCGACAATCGTGATGGTCGCTCCTAGGCAAGATGGGCACGGTATGATCGCGCTCTGTCAGTGACTTTGTTGTCAAGGAAACAGAAAGGGGCGAGGGTGAGGGTAAGAAACCGAGTCTCTATTGCTACAGATCAAGCTTGTCGGCTTCTGCCCGTATCGCACAGCATCCTTCTCTTCACAGGACGTGCGGTAGGCCAGCGTCCGTGCTAAATGTCAATATCACCTTGCTCCACCAATTCTCTCCCATGTGTCCTTCTATGCATCGTCCATCAAAACGCTGTCTGCATCACGCCCTCGCTTTGCCACTAAACCCTCACTCACATCGCTAACTGTCCATCTCCGCACTGGCGTCCTGCCCTGGGGAAGTGCCGTTAGGAGCCACCATCAGCGCATCTTCCTTGTCGGTGCTCGCACGCTGGTGTTTACGTGCGTGAAGCGAGCTGTCTTCGCTGTCAGATGCCCGTCCGCGCTTGCCGAGCACAGTAGACGGAGATGGCATGCAACCTTCGGTCGACCCCTGCCCAGTGTCACCCGTTTCGGCGTCCTGGACGACCTTCATGCTCTGGTCGGAGATGTTGTTCTCCACGAAATCGTTCCACTTGGCGACATCCTTTGGCTCTACAATCGTCGACACATCTCGGAAGAGCTCGGTGTATCCCTCGAACGGGTGTTCACGTTCATACACTTCCTCCGGAGTTTCTTGGGCGTCTGCGAGCCTCTTTGCCATGACGCGATTGAACTGGTCGTCGCAAAACGCTTGGGCGCGCTGGTGTGTAGTTTTCTGCGTTTCATGGACATCATCGTAAGAGTCGGTGCTACGCTCTTCGGTGTTTTTTGTAAGACTAGTACGCTGTGCGACGTCACTCCGCAGAGGCTCGTGCCTGGTATAGCTCTCGTCGGCCGCAGTGTCGTAGGAGGTCGAAGTGGTTGCGTCCTCCAGCCTGCGATCCGCAGCCTCGAGCGGCGACTTACCCGCTTCTCCATACTGCTTGTCTGATTGATCTGGTGCTGAAGTGGAGGCCGAATTCCTTGTAGTCGAGAGTGCGGGCGAGGTGCTTGCAGTTGCTTGGTCGATGGCGGGCGAAGTGCTTGCAGATACATGAGCGGTGGTGGTCGAAACACTTGATGCTGCATGATGGACCGCGGAGATGGTGTCTTGATGCTTTGCAGGAAGGTTGTTCGCTGGAAGAGGAATTTTCTGGAAACCGTCGGTTTGACACATCAGGAAGCCGGGCATTTGTGGGACGTTCTGAGTCTGGCCAAAGGGGTACATAGGACTTGTAGGCGATGGCGCCTTATGCTCAACAACAGTAGCTGCCGGCGTGTAAGGAGGCATTTGAAAGCCGGGACCAGCACCAAAGAACGGAGCCACCGGTACACACGGCTGCATAGGACCTCCCATCGGCTGCGCATGGTTGTTCTGGCTTGCGGTGGGCTGGGCGGTGTTCGTGATGTTGTTCAGTGAGCTCATAGGCTCCTGGCAAGCACCGTCTTTCATGCCTCTACACTTGGAGCAGCGCGTGACAGTTTTCGTTGTCAAAGGGTAGTACGATTTCGTGCATCCGCAGGCACACCGACACTTCTCACGAGGCTGGCCTTTTCTCGACCGCTTCTGCTTGGGTGGACCAGTGGTTTCAATGCCATCCGTACCATCTGGACTCCGTCCACCGAAGTATGCTGGTTGTGTACTCCCATTCGGCGGGTGTGTCTGCATTGGCGGCTGCGTCGTGCTCTGCTGCGGCGTGTATGCGGTAGGCGTTCGGAAGCTTGGTGACGGCTGTGGATAAAACGACAGGTAGCTGCTGAGGCCCTGCTGCACGCCGTATCCGCCGAGCGTCACAAGGGGGATGTTGGCCTGACCAAATGGCTGGCCTTGGAGCTCCTCGTCTGGGTAGCGGCTGAAAGGAGGCTGGAGGCTGCCGTGAATATGCATTGCATTTGTTGCCATGCCATCATGGTGGTTTGAGGCCCAGCCTGTGTGACTCCACGGCTGATGGGTGGAGTACGGTCCATCTGTCGCGCTTGTCCAGCTGTATTCATCTTGGCTACCGTCAGCCCTGTTTCCGATGGGCAGCTCCTCGTAGACGTTAGACCCGGCACCGTCCATTGGGACCTCTGAACCGATGAGAATGTTGTTGAGGTGCGACAGTGTCAGCAGTGTCGAAGGTATCCGTAGCAGCTGCAAGGTCTATCTCTGAAAGTACTGCAGATGCAGGGTCGTCTTTGTGCGTTGATGCGTGGTATGACAGATTCGATAAACTCAATGAAAATGTGCCGACAGCTCAAGGAGAAGTCCAGTGGTGGCCCGCGCCAGTGTTTGGAAAGCTAGCAATGACGTAACCCTCACATACAGAAGTATCGAAAGTGGAAGTAGTGAAATTTGTATTCACTTACTCGCTGGAATCAGCCGGGACATGCCGCACAGGAACGAAACTACCTCAGGCAGCGCGGAGTTACCTTGGGACATGGCTGGCGCCCCTGGAATCGTAGCACCAGGTGTATAAGGCGCTGAAAGTTGGTCTTTACGCAGAGCATGAAATAGTCGGGGTTACCGAAGAGAGAGGCCCCATCCTTGTTTGGTACACGCATTTGGTTGAGTCTGGGGCAGATTAGGGCGTCGAGAGGGCAAGCAGAATGAAAACTAGAAGTCTTACATGATGATGTTACGAGCGAATTGTCAAGAGACAGCAAACTAGTACGCTGATCGACGGCCTTCCATCCTGGGACAGCCGCTATCTATCGCCCGGTGCACCATTTCCTCCTAAGCCAAACCTCAGAATAGTCATGTGCCAAAGTGACACTGTATCAGCGCACTTCAGTCACGGGCCGTTCGCCTTTGTTGTGTGAGGTGTTATCTGCTTGCCTGGCTTGATATACGCCGACCATCGGGACTCCGGTGTGACGTAGAGGCGCCAGAACGTTGGTGCATGTAAGCAGACAATGTAAACGGTATGAGCGGTGTATTGTCAAGAGGTCACTGCGTCCAGTGAAGACATGGCATTGGACAGTCGTCTCAGCAAGAGATGGGTGAAGTCGACGCTCAGCCGAGGTCCAAGTTGCTCACGTGCTCGGGCGAGCATTGTCCGAATTGCCTTTGTCTTCTTGAGACTTGGAAAGGCGAATGATCGCCACGAACAGTTGGCCGGCGGCTATGACGATCGTCCCTCCGATCTGCTCCAGTCTTGCGCAAGGCTATCCGTTTTGGTGACCCTCACGGCGCCCTCATCTGGCTCCAGAGCTTCCGGACCTGCGACCACGGTGTCGTAGTCATCGATACCAGCCTTCTTGCTCCGCTTCTGCGGCTTCGCTGTGCTGTCGAAGCTGTTCTTGCGCTTGCTGGAGGCCGCAGGATGCAGGTTCGGCGCGCTCGTATTGCACTCCTTTCCACCGATCCTGGAGTCCACCGACGACGACCCACCCTGGTCTGACTGCCCACGCCGGGGTGTCCCGCGCTTCTTGCTCACGCAGGCGCCAGGTACAATACCGGCGGTCTCTTCACCCTTCAGACCGTCCATGGTCTCCGCGTTCTTCAGCACCTCTGCAGTCGCCACATCGGTAGCAGCATCCGCGTCCTTAGACTGCGCTGCCCCAGTGTCGCCCACCCAA
The DNA here is from genome assembly GCA_035135055.1 of Oleoguttula mirabilis. Lineage (NCBI taxonomy): Eukaryota > Fungi > Ascomycota > Dothideomycetes > Mycosphaerellales > Teratosphaeriaceae > Oleoguttula > Oleoguttula mirabilis. Next base: position 393,926 of record JAVFHQ010000022.1, on the reverse strand, counting down.
CCGCCCGCTTTTGTGTTCTCCTTGATGCCGGCCCGCTTCTCGGCCGCACCCTCCCCCTCCCCGCCACCGCCATTCCTTGCTGCCTTACCATGCGTCATCAGGACCTCTTTGTTCTTGTTCGCGTTGAAGTTGAACATTATCCTGTTCTTGTAACCCTCCGGAGATCGAGCGAAGTCGTCAATGGGACAGAATACACCCTTCAAGATGTCGAACGCCACGCGCTTGTTGCTCTGGATCAACCCGATCATCTTCCTGACCCTCTGAAGGCAGCTGGACTCCACGTCGATGGTGTACCCGGTCTTCGTCGACGTGCGCCGGGGCATCAAGTCAATCTCTGGCACGCCATGGATGTGAAGATGTTTCACAGCATACACGACACGGTTTGAGCAGGCACGAGCATCGAGGACGTCCGCTTCGCTCGACATCAGCTCTTTACACTTTTGGTGAGCCTCCTGTTGCTTCTTGTCGTATTTCTCAACATCTTTCTCAGAAAGGTGCTCTGGTGCGGGAGCTGGCTGATGCAGGATGGCGTCGAAGACCTCTGCACTCAGCTGGTGATGGAGTTTGTCATTCAGCTGCGCCACATCATCGTCGGCAATACTGAGCTTGTAGTACGGTGTGACCGAAGGATCACGAGCCAGCCGCTTCAGCGCATCAGATTCCCCGGCGAACGTCGACTCGTATTTCGTCTCGAATGTTGTACGCTGGACGACTTCGTCCTTGTTGGTAGTCGCCTTCGCGCAGATGCGGCACTTGGTGTTCGCGCGATCCTTGTTGAGGGCATACTCCTTTCCGCAAGCGCAAACAGCGCGCTCCTTGCTGTACTTGTACCGTGAGCTCTTCATCTGCTTAGCTCCCACGGTTGAGTCTCGTGCGTCAACGGCTACTGTGTCATGCTGAGTGCCGACCTTAGCATTGAGCTCGCCCTGTCCTGCGCCAAGGTCCGTCCCATAGCCATCATGGTCGTCGAACTGCTGCGCTTCTGCAAAATCAGGAGGGTTCGCAGGTGGATCCTGCGTCGCCGAATGATTCTCCACCCGGCCCACCTCGGCTTCGTCCCTGAACATCTTGCGGAACCCATCGAGTGTGGTGTCTTTTCCAGATACATGAAGCCGTGTTGTTACCGGAGGCTGCATATCAAAGCCGACAGAGCCACCGTTCTCGCCGAGTGTGCCGGACATATGCGGGAAGCCGCCAGGTTGGAAGGACCCAGAGCCTACGCCACTTCCAAAATCGTAGATATTGCTCAGTTTGTTCTCACTCGGCAGGGTCAGACGGGTCTCGTCGACGCCCGACGAGGCGGCTGTCGTCTTACTAGTGCAGCTGCGGCACATGGTGTTGCTCCGAGACTTGTTGATCGCGTATGAGTTTCCACAACCACACTCGGCACGCTGCTTGGCCTGCTTGGGCTTCGCAGCCTTGGACCCATCTGGCGTTCCTAGTGATCCGAAGGCCGTCGCGGTGCCTGCAGGCGTTGGAATTTCCAGAAAGCGCTCGCCGTTCTTTTTAAGGTAATCCAACTGCTGAGCACCGCTGCATCTGTTGTCGCCTGCGGTGGTTGGTGGATGCTGTGGGTAGCTAAGGGCATATTCACTCCAATGTGCGTCAGTTGGTGGGACGAGGTCGGGACGTTGACCGAAACTGAGACCTGGTAATACGTCATACTGGTCTCGATTCGTGTGCCTGTTGAAGTAGCTGTCCAAGATTTCGGCCGGCACAGTACGCACTGGTGGATTGAGGTTGATGGTTGGGCGTGGTTGACCGTTCTGGTAGTGGGTGATCTCATATTCGAGTTGCCCGCTCAGGCCAAGGCTGTCATCGACGGTGTAGGGATTGAAGGGACCACCCGGGAGAAGGAAATCGTCGACGTTAGACATGATGAAGATGTCCAGGTGGCCGTTGGTATATGCTGATCGTTGCGACACGTCGGAAGCGGATGGCCGAACTGCGTTTGTTGAGAGTACGATTCACGCTGGATGTGGCCTGCAAGTGCGTGCCGGAGCGAAGATGTGATGCGCTTGTCGTGGTGCTGGTTAGGTCAAAGACTGTGTATGTACGATTGTTGTTGAACGTGACACGCGATCGCTTGGCAGCTCAAAAGTTTGAGTGACTGTTGGCACTAGAATTGACGTAACGCCAGGCAACGAGGTTCCGAAACGGGAATCTGCGGTTCACGTCGCAAATTCACTGTCCGTCGAGATTTGGAACCTCCCAGGCGGAACGGCAGGAAAGCATGAAGAGTCTCGAAGCACACTCGCTCGGCCTACATTGCGCGCAGGTCCACCGCCACCCAGGTGTAGCATATCACCTAGTCGACCCAGTCGTAGTTTGGTGCCATGAAGCTGTGCTCGAGTACCCGCAGCTCGTTGGGATGGCGGTCTTGTTACGGTATCAACTAGAGAGCACAAATTCTATATATTATTAAAGCGAGTTTTGTGTGTACGGAGCTGAGGTTTACGAGGAGAGGGAAAGAAAAGTGGAGAGGGAAAGAAGAGCGGGAGTGTGAATTGATATCAGTGGCGAACATCACAGGGTATCGACGTTGTAGCATAAGTGTTTGAACTGCAAAGAAAAGGGACAGAGCCACAGGCTATACCACAGACCGAGCTTGTCGATACTCGTCTGAACGGTCGCATCCTATATCCGGGTGATGCTGTTTGCTGCTAGTACTTCGTATGCACGTCGGTGCAAAGGCCCCAAAGGCCACTAGGAACCTGCTAGCAACGCGCTGGTGCTAAGATCAAACACCTGCATTCATATCAGCCTACGGCCAGGTTACACACCACGACCGCAAGCTCTCCAATGGTCCTAGCCGGCCAGCCTTGCTATGGGGACACAGTGGCCTCAAGTTATGCTCGACTGGAGACCGTGGAAACGGCAACCCGGAGATGCACGCTCTGGAACCCAGACGGATATACGCAGGGCGTGCAGCAGAGGAACATCGAGGGTGGTTGAACAAGCCAGTGTTCTCCTGTGCTCAGGTCCCGGCATGGTCTCTGGTCCGAGATACTCCTGTTGCTGTCCGTCCAGAAGTGCCCGTAAAAGAATATGGCAACACTATGATATCGGGCCGCTCAATACTGGATCACATCGGATGTCGGATCAGAACGAGGGGATAAGAGTGATGTCGGGAGGAGAGTGCGGGAGGCACCATAAGAGGCCAGAGGACACCACTGTCGCAGGCCGGAAAAAGCACCGAGGGTGCCGAGTGTGGCCTTATAGGCAGAAAAGGCGTGTTTCACTAGCGATCATCGCCGCCGAAACCCGGTAAGTCCTCCATCTCCAAGAGCTCGAGACTGGAAGCAGTGGATGGTTTCTATTCAGCTCGACCGCAGCGTACGAAGCCCGCTGGCTTGCAACATTGGAACACCGGACCGCGACGATAGCTTCGATAGAGCCGGGTGCTGCTTCTCTCCGTGCAAGGCTTAGTATCGTAAACTGGTGCGATACAACGCCAGAACGGACCGATTATGAGGCTTCGCCGCGAAAGACACCAACACATGAGGTCCCGAGCTGCGCTTAACTGGCGAAAGTCACGTCGGGTGCGGCGACACAGTGGAAGTCATCCGGCTTGTCCTGGATAGTAACGGAGGATGACGGACCGGTGGCATGTGTGGTCAGTCGGTGGCTCCGTACAGTCATCCGGCTGGTGGGAATAGGCAAGAGGCTGACCAACCCTAGGCGAAACATTCTCCGAGCGATCTGAAGTTCTGAACAGCCTGGCAGGCAGTGGCAGCCTAGCAGGCTGCATCACGAGCGTAAGCGGCTGTCAGGAAAGTCTACCCCGCGTGATGTGGTGGACCGTGGTGGTGGATGTACTGGCGACGGGTGCCCTACGAGCGAAAGCCCGCCGACGGCCGGAACGAGAAGAGTCCTCTGGAAAACCTTGAACCCTTTGGTTGGCCGACAAGCCTGACAAAGGTCGTCGGGTTCGACCAATATTGTTGCGGGTATTCGTTGTCACTTCGGTCGAACGCGAGGTAGCGTCGCCGCCAATCATGCCATGGTGAGGAGAGCGTCGATCGAGCGTCAATTCTTATTATTGCGACAGTGCGACCTCCGTATGTGACAGTGCGAAGTTATCCAAGTGGAGAATCTCAGCCCTGTCAGCTTAGCAGGGTGGATCATCGTGGATGGCTGCGCGCGCCGCGGCTGTCTCTTAGAAAGACGTTTGCGGAGCGTGGGTGAGCCGGTGAGGGCCGCAGTCTTGGGCTTGATCAGTTTTGATGACAAGTGAGGAGGGGTTCTCGGTGTCCCGGAGAACGCTCGCTCCTGAAGACGAGATGGCCACACTGGCACACTGTAGTAGTGACTGTGCGGTGGCAGCTAGGTACCTACCACCCTTTCGAGCCTTCCTATACTTGCCGAACATACTTGCTAGATACTACGCTGACCTAAACGGAGTGCTGACCATCAAAACACCCGAGCCAGGTGGCACGAGGCTCGGCCTTAACGCTTGCTCAGCAGAGCGGTCTGCATGCGACGAGTTGGCTGCTGCCCAACTGCATAGCCACCGGCAAGTACAACTATACCATAGACGTGGCGGTGACTCACCGACAATACCAGAAACGCCGTGCGAGTGGAGGGAGCATCAGTCTGCGCAGTAGTCGCATCAGAAGCGTGTTTGTTTTCCCGCAAAATGTGACATCCGCGAGGTACGGTACCGCCGCAGAAGCCGATAGCTCGGAGCTTTTGACTGGAAGTGGACGTCCGTACGGTCTGGCGGAAGATAACCCCCATCTTGAAGGTTCTTCGGGTTTGCTTGACCGATCTTCCAACGGCATGATGCGAGATTGATCCGGAAAAACAGGGCGTCGGCTGTTCGTGGTAATGGTGTGGTCATGTTGATATATCACCACTGCGCCCTTTCGAGCGCGTGAACGACTGCAGTCACTATTCTCAAACTCATCATCAGCTGTCGGTGTCAGCAGCTTGCGCGACTCTCGGGCAAACTCTTCGTTTGTCGATATACATAAGCTCACTACTCGCCAAATCCAGCAACTCGAAGCAGTGAAGCTTACACATTTATATCTATTGACCCGCGCTCTGTGGCAATATTGCGAACGAAACTAAACTGGTACGGAGCCCCTCGACAAGCGCCATGTCTTTCACCTCAAGTTACCGATGTTCGCCGTCGACGTCACCGTCTAGTAAACCAATACACATTGGCGGCACAGCAACGACAGAAGTCCATAGCACGACAATGCAGAGTCACGGCTTTTCGTCTTGCGCGTTGCGGAAGCGCAGCTTCAACATGCAGCCGAGTGCATACATCAGCGACGAGGATTTGTTTGGTGACGATGAAGCACCATATCTGAGCGGGCCGCCTCCACCACCAAGACCAGCGGAAGCTTTTCTGGCGCAGCCTTTGCTACCTCCACTGGTCGAGCCAAGACGGCGAAGCAGCAGTCATCAGCACAAAGCGAAAAAGGATGCGAAGGTCCGACTCAGCGTCAACGTGTGAGGATTCAAGCATTTTGGCGCACGAGAGCGCAAGCTCAAGTAAACCAGAATCACCACTGTCTATCCATGGACTCATCCTTGTCGATTGTCTGAGACACATGGGCAGAACGTGGCAAGAGCAACACTGGATCATCAGTCAACAACGCCCTTATCACAAGGGTGGTATGCCGACTTGGTATCGATCGAGCTTTCTCTACCCGCTTGAGGGACCGCGCAAGCACGCTGCAACTCATCGTTGTCGATGTCGCTTGGCATGAATTTTGACCGTCTTCGACCGGACAAATGTGGCATCGCTGGACCCGCCGTTGGTGCACGTAGGTGCGACTTATGAGTCGCGACTCGCGACTTCCGCATTGCACTTTCGAGCATCTCAACTACGATCTCACGGCGGCAGGCCGAGAAGGTGACGACGTGACGGGCGAGGTGGTTGGGCGTCAAGGGCCAGGATCGCGGACGAGCAGAGCGCTCCGCCGCACCGGTAGATCATGACCTGGCCAGGTCCGGACTCCGGACACGGCATGATCATTGCTGCAGGAGATTCGGGACACAAGCCACTATCAACAAGCTGTGCTCGGTGCACCTCGTGGAGCGGTCCGTCTCCGCACACGATCGAGCCGTGTGGAGTGTGCTCCCTTCGAAGATGGCGACTTGCATGTGCTCCAATGTTGTGTTCTGGCAAGTCTGGAACGATCGTGGAACATGGTCGCCAAGCTGGCCGCAATGCGAAAAAGCGGTCGGGAAAGAAAATGTTTCCGAGCGAAGGAACGGGATTGGTGCATATTTTCACCTGTATGCGGGAAATGCCGAAGCAATGGCGCTTGCGGTGAGGAACGGCGCGGGATGGGTGGAAAGCTTTGGCGAGCAAGATGTAGATCAGCCGGCGAGCCTTCTTTTAGCATGGGCGGCTAGCTGTGAACTGTAAATGGCTACTTTCGTCCCGGTCCCATCCACTTTCAAGTATATATGCAATCACTCTTCCGTACGGCGTGGAGATTGTCAAGTTCAATCACACATTTGACAAGGTGATTGAGATTGTGTTGAGATGGAGTGGCGTTGAACAAACCACAGTACAGAGTGTGTGGTGAGGCCAAGCTCGCTACAGCAGCATTAGCCGCACGTGACAGCCGACGTTGGAACTGGAGCGCGCCGGGTCCGCCTGGCCAACCGACCTCGCGAACTTGATTTTGTACATGGCCCTTGCAGAGGGCAGCACAGCAGTTCATGCGGTCCAACGAATCGAACGTATGCCGACTCGGTCGAAGCATCATTTTCTGCGGAGAAGACGCAGCACAACCAGCCATTGTATTGTCCGCTTTCGAGCTCCTTTCGAGCTCCGGAGTGTTGGCCGAGGACGCTGTGCGACGACGGGGAGCGAGTGAGCTGCTTTGGGAGGCAGAACGTGATGCCCAAGGCAAGGGCCGCAGGTTCCGAGGCCTTGGGACAGGACATGAGGCGGTATACAAGGGTAAGTGATCGAGTATATTGTCCCGCCTCACTTTTCCGATGGACGTGTCGCCTCAAGATCTATCATTCCGTCTAAACACAAGTCTCGAAGACAGGACAAGTCTCGAGCTCTATAGCGAGGCCATGCAGAGCTTTCAATTGATACTTGCACGCTGCCGACATGGACGACATGGTGGACAGACCGACAGAGTGATGTGATTCCTACTGCGCTAGCATTCAGCCACCTCGCAAGCTACGAGTAGCGCAAGGACTCAATCCCTGCCGTCCAACCAATGATTGCGCCAAGTGGCCTGTTACCTCCGCTTCGCACTTCGCGGCCTGCTGTCTCTGGCACCGTTCACCGTTCACGACGTGACGACCGCATTCTGCACGCATCCCACGTGAAACATACTCGTGGTACGTGGAACGGTGGAAGCCATTAGACATGGGTCCCACTCTTTGCGGCCGGATAGAGGGTCCTGAAGGCTAAAGGGTCCTCGACGGACTCGGCACTACCCTCTGGCGCAACTTGGGATGCAGCGAATCGCGCAGTACCTCTTCTCTTTCTGCCCTTCATAGGTGCCCTTCCCCAGCCTTTCAGACACCTCGTCTAGCCGCTCCTCTTCCCATTGCTCTGCATCTGTCATGCCCGAATAGATCAGATAGTGTATGGCAATCGCGCTTGGGCACCAGTTGACTCAACAGCTAGCCGCCGAGCTCTGAATTGGCTACGCTTCAGATTACGTCGAGGACAGCTCCCTCGACACTTCTGCTGCACTCACCTCGTACCTCTTGCTCCTGCATCCGCCTGCAGGTGTGGTTTCTGTACCTTTTCCGACTCGGTCTCCAAGCGCGGATGCATGCATACAGCGTTGCAGCACAGAGCCGGGATTGCTATTCGCAGAGCGGGGCCTAAGCGCACGAGAGCTCCTCGAGGGCATCTTTGGTGGCCCAGGGTGCACAGGTGTGACTTTACCGTGTTAGCGCGCATGTCAGGGTACGTTGCTCTTGGAGTTTTGCAGGTATACAAGGCGTTTCACGTCCTGTCGCTGCTATTTCCGGCCATCGACCTGCCTAGAGACCACGAGGCCCGCCATACGGCCATGATCAGAGCGCTGGACGTTGACTGACAAGAGTGACCGACAACAGTGCGCCGCAACATGTCTACTGGGCAGCTGTCGAGGCATCGGTCAAGATCCACAGCCTCCAAGCCTTCGATGTTCACAAGACACGATCCACCACCTCCGACCTTGACCCCGGACAACACCGAGCAAGAGCTCGAGTCCTGCGCCGCCACAGGGTCGTTCCTACTATACTCACAGCGGAGTCTAATTCTTGTCCTGCACCATGACACGCTCGCGATCGAGAGGCGGTTTGACCTTCACCGTGAGGACGTGCTATGGATACACGTCGACACTACAAGCGAGAGAGGTTCGGGACGATTGGCAATCAGCTATGACAAAGGCAGCACCGCCATTGTATGGGACATTCTCACGGGTGGCGAGGTGGCGCGCTTCTCGGCCTACGAGAACATGAGGGTCGCAAGCTTCATGCGGAATGGCAATATTGCTTTCGGTAACGATCAGGGCAATATCATACTCTTCGAGCCGTCAACATCGGAGCACATCTCGGCGCGGACAATCTTCGATCCAATTACGGCGGTTGCGCCGGCGTCTGATTGCAGGACATTTGCCATCGGATACCTCAATGGCTCAATCCTGATTGCAACATTGCAACCATCTTTCACCATTCTGCATACGTTGACAACGACGAGAGCGCCATCAAGAATCACCGGATTAGCTTGGCATGGGTCGTCGTCAAAACAAAAGACCGATATGCTAGCCACGCAGACTTCGGACGGTGACCTGAGAGTGTGGAGTGTACCGAAAGTACCCCACCAGGAAGCTCCGACGATAATACGGGTGCTTCAAAGAGCGGAGACACAAGCTCCCGGACCCTGCTGGTTTGCGTGGTCGAAAAATGGCCGGATTGTGCAGCATGCCGAAGGGTAAGTGCCACACTTCACGGATTCCTGCATCGCGTATCATTCCGTTCTGGGACGGCCAGCTAACTTCGGCACGTTGCAGGGAGACCCGTTCTTGGGACGTGCGCACCAAGAAAGTGACCTACGATATCATACCGACTATCGAGGGTGTCACGGCGATCGCCAGCTATGGCCCCACAGCGACCTTGTTCACCCTTGGCCGCAACCACACTGTACAGCAGTACGATATCACACCAAACAGCCAACCAATGCAAGTAGCCGGCGTGCAACACGTGCCTGCCAATACCCCACCGACACCGCCTACAGTGCTGCAAGAGCGCAGCAACCCGTATGGCGAACCACAGACAGCAGTGTCTGCGGAGGCCCCTGTGCTGCCACTTTATTCCGACGTAGAAAGTAGCGCGGACGAAAGCGGTACTATGTCCCCGTTGCAAAAGATTGCCCACGAGATGGACTCACTAGATGCGCTCGAGTCCGAGATTCGCGACAAGGTCACGCCGCTAAGTCCGGTCTCAAGTCGAGCCTCGTCCGTCAGCTCGAGGTCATCACGGGGCAGCCGCAAAGATCGACGATATCTGTACGACAAGCCAGATTCGTCACGTGCGTCGAGTAGTACAGGTTTCGATGGCACAGAGTTCTCGTTTGGAGAGCCAGTTCGGCAAGGGCACGAGAGCATGTCAATACGTTCTGTGTCGTCGTATGCTTCCAGGCCGAATGCTCGGACCTCCGGTCTACGGAAAGAAGTATTGAGAAGCCCGGAGGAGGCGAAGCAAATGGCGGCAATGGACTTGTTCCAGTTCACTAAGGCTCGACTGCGCGACATCTCTTTCCGAACACCACACTACGGCAACGCAGCACGCACTCCGGAGCTACTTCAGCGTGAGATGCTGAGTGTGGTATTTGGATGGAACGACGACATTCGCAGCCTCATCCACGATGAGCTGTCAAGGCATCGAGCGGGCTCTGCAAGCGGAGTGCTACTCGCCAAGTGGTTGGGTGATATGGCCGCGGACGACATGGCTTCCATGATCGGTTCTGAGTCGATGAGTTCTTCGGACTGGATGTTACTTGCTCTGAACTCGATTGGCCAAGACTCACAGAAAAAGGTTGGCGAGGCGTTCGTACAGCGTCTATTGGAGAAGGGCGACATACATCCCGCAGTTGCCATCTTGCTGGGTCTGGGAGAGCACAACGATGCCATCGAAGTGTACGTATCGCAGGGCCACTGGCTGGAAGCTGTTCTTCTAACCTGCCTCATTTGCCCATCCGACTGGGGTCGGCAGTCGTTCCTCATCCGGAAATGGGGCGAGGCGGCAATGAAGCAAGGTCAGCCTGAGCTTGCAGTCCGCTGCTTCTCGTGCACGAGCATCGAGACATCGGAGCCTTGGTTCTCGCCCCGCGCGCAGCAAGATGTAGCATATGCAGCGCAGCAGCAGCATTTCACCGGAGATCCACTGAGCGCAGGTTCAGGGCCACTGACTAGTCCACCACTATCACCACCTAGTCGCTCCGGGTCCGGCCGACTTACTGCGAAGAACGCCTCGCTCAAGCTCATAACGACGTTTGGCGGAAAAGCAGAACCAGCAGCTGTCGCAGGTCAGGTTGGTAGCACGCCCATCGCGGAGTCAGCACTGTCTCCAGGAGGGCAGCAATCATGGCGTCAAAAGACACGAAACATGCGTGACCCGTCCTCGGCCCGTACAGCGACCCCAGGAGGTTACACAAGACGGAAGCGACTACCTTCGAAAAGCGACATTGAACGGGCAAAGCAGGAAGCGGCCGACATGACGACTCCGATGGTAGCTGCACGAGACTTCGCTACGCCAAAGGCACCGAACGTAACGCACAGCAGAAAAACGTCCAACGACAGCAGCATCCCGGAGCCAGCGACTGCACTGAAGCCGACGGCCTTCATAGATATAGGCGCTCTTGGACCTCCCTCCCGATTCATTGACGACCACCTACCATCGCCCGCACAAGGCGTCTTCACGAAGCTGAGAGGAGACTCCAGGACTCGAGCAACGGACCCATCCCGAGACCGGAGAAAACCCGAGGGTCTTGCTGTACAGGTCATGGAGACGCGATATGCTGATAACATGTCTCCTGCACCAAGTACGGGCAACTACGGATCACTTTACAGTGAGACTCCAGCGGCAAGCCAAGCCGGTGAGCCCAGTCCGCCTCATACAGGCAACAGCATGAAAGCTCGCGCCATCAACGAATACATCAGCAGCGTGGAAGCGGCGCGAGAGGTCGCTCGCGAAGAACGTGCTCAAAGCCGCAATCAAAGCCGCGTACGAGGTGAGAGCAGAAGGCGGGAGGAAGGCCGAGCAGGTCGCGATGCCAGCCGAGTACGAGACCAGTCAGAGACTCGCTCACGTGGTACCCCCCGCTACATCAAGCCAGCCAAACGCTCACCCTCTTCGCCTGTGCCTATGTCGCCACAAGAGATCGCGCAAGCCAGCCAACGCGGATCCAAGCCGGAACCTGAGCCAGCCACGACAGATGACGAAAGTTTCTACAAGATCACATCTCCAGTCGACTCTCACAAAAGCCTGCGGTCTACGAAGTCAGAGGCATCGAGGAAGATCCGCAACAGGAGTCCAGAGGGTATGCCATCGAGAGTCGATAGTGGTCGTGGCCGCAGCAACGATCGTGAAGAGGGGTCGACTGCCCGCTCGCCATCTTCGCCGTTGCCCATGGAGCATTCACCCGAGGAGACCGATGAGACCAGTACTGACGGCGGACGCGTACACATCCGCGCTCGCAGCTCAAGTCGTCGTGCTGGCGAAGATCTCCAAGCCCGCAGAGCAGCGAGCCGTGACACGCGTGAGAGGTCGAATAGTTACCGGCCTGCACCACAGGGAGAGGCCGTTGGCAGTTCCATGCCGGACGGATCTTTGGCCAGCTTCGCTGACGACAACGTCTCTGAATCGTCGTGGACCGCAGCCTCGGAGGCGGGCCGCAGGAAGCCTCGTGGTCTGAGCAGGAAAGACATCGCCGCCAAGGAGCTCGAGCAGCGCCGCATGTCCCTTGCTCGCCGACCGTCTGCGCCGTCCATTCCACTGCCAGGACAGTACCCGCCGGCCGCAAGACCAGGGTTGTCGCCTCGCTCGCACACTGAGCTTGGCAATAGTCCGCACTCCTTCCTCCCGCCAATGTCACGGAGTCACACCGTTGACCCCGACGCAATGTCGAAGTACAACAATGGCAAGGGTAAGGGTGGTCCAACACTCCCAACGATCGGACTCCCTGCTACACCAAGAGCAATGCGACACCCTCGCTACATGAGTGCCGACCCAAGCGAGCAAGACCGTGCTCCACCCGTTCCAGAGATCCCCGGCAATTACAGCGAGCTGTCCTCTTTTGGTGGCAGTCTGACGGGCTCCAGTCTCAGCCAAGTGACAGGCTCTTATGTCAGCAGTCAAGTCTCATCATCCCTACAGTCTGCGGAGAGACCGCAAGAAGAAGCCGAGTATGACGACGTCGGCCCTCTCCTCCCGGCTACCGTCTTTGGCCAGAAAGCGCTGGTAGGACCCACCCGATCTGCTTCTGCTCCGCCTGAGAAGATGAACGGCAGTGTCCACCCTGCGTACAAAGCAGCCTTGCCATCCTCTACTCGCCGTCTATCTGGCGGCCGTGGCCACGTTCGCAAGATTTCGCCACCCGAACTTTCGAACATCCCTCCTCCTCCAGTACGCCCATACAGCATCGACGAAGCTTTGAACGCCGACCAGCATATCATCATCATCCCCGAGGAGGAGTCGATGGGACCACCGCCGCCCTTCTTGCCCGAGCTTCAGCATCTGGCTGGACCGCCTCCGCCGCCGCCACCGCCGACAATGTTTCAATACGTTGATCACGGTAGTTCGGATATGATCAGCATCGCCATTGACAACAGCGCCGTCGTGGATGTCCCGGCTACGTTGTCGGCAACCACATTACCGACGCTACCCACGACCACGTTCCCGACTCTCCCTGCCACAACGTTCCCTACCCCAATGGACCGTGCGACAACCGCATCGCCTAGCATGCAACGCCACCGCGGCCGTGGAAGCGTCAGCGACACTTTAGGCTCGCGCTTCAGGGGCGTCACGGAGCGCATGCGCAGCCAGTCCCGCGGAGCGAATCGTGTCAAGGGGCCACCAATGCCAGACGCATATCAAGCACCTTATGAAACAGTGCTACCTCCGGTGCCTTCCAACCATGGGCGTCGCGAGAGCCTGAGTCGCGCCAAAAGCCCGTACGAGCTGGCCATGGCATCTGGGGGTCAGGACCAGCAGATTCCGATTCCTCCGCCGCCCCCGTTTGGCCCGCCCGCTATGGGTATCGACGGTCGATTCCAGGAGACCACTATCCCGCCCACGAATCTCCCGCCTTCCAGGAGCCAGAGCTCGACGGGTTATAGGAACCCGAGGGAGATCCGGGCGAATATGCCGCCAGAGACTTTACAAATGGGAGTCTACAACGCTGGAGGCTTCTTGTGAGAGGCTACGCACAGCAGAGACGCCACGTTCACTACTATACGCAGGGATCTATCGACGCATGGGAAGGATGTCTGATCTGACTTTATGCGCGTGCACATACTTTTCTGTTACAGTCATTATTCATCAACATCATCTAGCGAGCATTTTGATATTCACGCCGACCACGATACCCTTCTGACCGCTTCTACGTTCATCGACAGCAGCGTCTATAGCATTTTACCTTTGCAGCGTTCACTCGAGCATGTTTAGCGCCGGCGCATCATCTAGCTCTCTGCCTCGAGCAGCCATTGTACATAGCGTTGCTTCGAACGCTCATTTCGGTCTACATCTCATCAACATGTCATGGTTTGGGTATTGCGTTGGAGGACGACATGGGAAAGACAGGGGCAGCCTCACGGCTTGGAAATGAGATGAGCAACATAGCTAGCGGTTTATGTCCACATATTGTAGATAGACTTGAGTGCCACTGTCCATACACCGAATTGGATACTCATGACCGGATTTACGACGCCTTTGCGGTCTTGCCGTGCTCTCTATCGTAACCGGGGACTCCAATCTGCGATCCATCGTTGAACGCGCCTTGAGTTCCGTAGCACATGGTTGGGGCTGTTCGGAGCATTGCTATTCTGGTGCCACCGTGCCTGCAGCAGGTGCGTGGCACAGCGTATTGCTCTGCTTACACGCGGTCTCCGATTGACGACCGTCCTGCGTATGCCGTAGCACCAGCGCCGGAGCTGTTCCTGCAGCACGCCGCATGACCGCTTCTGCATGAAGACTGCATCGGTAGTGCTTGCAGCGTGCGATATGCAAGGCCGGACGCATCCGAACGATAGTCTACGCCACGTCGTCTGCTTCCCTTCATCCCATGGCAGTCCCGGGGATGGTGATCCCGGTGCCGTAATCACGTGCAGTGGCGTTGAAACTTTCGAGAGTCTGGAAGTGAGGTTCGGCGGGCCGCGGGCGGGATGCTCCGCGCCTTGCTCACGCGTGCCTGCCCCACTAAGAAGCTCGCCCTCGCGTTTGTCCCAAATCAATGTAGGCACCGTGGAGCCTTTGCCCTGCTCACCACCACCACGACATACACCCAGCATGCCGCCGAAGGTGATGGCGAAGAATGGCGACCGTGGCGTGCTGCCCATCAACGCCGCAGCACGCGCAGCACCAGCCCGCGCACCCGCCGCCCGCCTGAAGCTCGAGATGCGCCGCCTCCCACCCGGCCTCACGCTCACGGAGCTGGAAGAGATCGTGGGCGCGGAGTGGAAGCTGGGCAGTGGACGGGTGGACTGGCGGGAGTACCGGCAGGGCAAGCTACGGGCGCCCGGCAAGCTGCCCGAGCAGTCGCGCTGCTACCTCCACCTCGCCAACGAGCGGCTGGTGAAGGAGTTTGAGCAGCGCTTCCTCGACGTCGTCTTCCATGACAAGGCCGGCACGCACAAGAACCCCGACCTCAAGCACCTGCCGCCCACGCTGGGATTCGCACCCAACCAGCGCACATCACTCCAGGCGAGGCAGCGGGCGGACAACCGACAGGGCACCATCGACCAGGACCCCGAGTTCATTGCCTTCCTGGAAGCCGAGACGCAGCCCGTCGCCAAGGCATCTGCCGTCGAGCCTGCGGAGAAGACGGAGAAGGTGGGCATCAAGAGCACGCCGCTGATCGACGACCTGAGGGAGAAGAAGGCGAACAAAGCCAAGGCTGCCGCACCCAAGGCGGACGTTAAGAAGGACGACGGGAAGAAGGGTCATGCCAGAAGCACAAGCAAAGACGTCGTGGTGGACAAGACCGTTGGTAAAGCTGGGTTGCAGACGAAGATTGAGCAGGCAGCCAAAGACGCGGCCAAAGTGCTCACCAAGCAAGCTGCGGCCAAGGCCACCGCGCAGCAACAGCAACCGAGTGCCAAAGCTGCGTCGCCTGCCCGGCCGAAGAAGGCAGCACAGTCGCCACGGCAGCAGAATGCTACGCCTGTTCAGCCTGTAGGGGGCGCGGTCTCGACCACGACAACCGCGCCATCCGGCCCGGCGCCGAATCGCACGCCGACAGGTCAGAGACAGCGGGCCAATGCGGAAGGAATCAAGAAGATGCTACAGAAGGATCTCGGCATTCGACCGAAACCTGCAGCGGCAGCGCAGGCGACTGCAAAGACACCACAAGCTGCCGCACCAACACCACCGTCCAGTGCAGCCGCAACGCAAGCTCAAACATCGACGGCGGCGTCAACAGCACCCAAAGCTAACGCCGCGCCGAAGCCCACCTCATCCTCGGCGCCGACTATATCGGCTACAAAGGCCTACCTGAAGCATGCTAACCCCAGCCAAGGCATGACCGAGATGCTGATCCTGCGCTCCTTGTCCGAGTACGGCGAGTGTACCAACGTCACCATCGACCCTCGCAAAGGCACCGCTATTGCAGTGTTCAAGGATAGTGAGGGCTTAAAGAAGGCTATGGATGCTAAGCGGGTTCCTGTCGCGAACGGCGCGGTGGAGGTATTGGAGTTTAGGGAAGTTGGTCCGAGAGTCGGTGGGCCTACGAGAGGCAGGGGTGGGTTCAGAGGCGGACGAGGTGGTGGGAGAGGTGGTGCAGCGGCTTCTTCGACGCCTGCAGTATCCGCGGCACCAACACCACCTGCGTCGAGTTAGTGATGGCCTTGCAAGCTGCTTTGTTACCATCATAGCGACACCCAAAAACGAGACGTGGAGTGCAGCGCGGTCAGCGGACTAGCTCGGCACGATTTAGACTACAAGGCTATGTTATATGCCAGCCAGCAGATTGCTAGCCCACTGATAGCTTCCCAAGAACACTGCACCGCCAATGCTGATCCACATGGTGCGTGGGCCGATACCGCTGAAGAATGCTTTGCCTCCTTCCTCCTGCCATATCCTGCGGGTGATTACGAGCACGCTTTCGCGCTGCTTGGCGAGCATCAGGCGCGTCTTCAGGACATCTAGAGGCGTCGTCAATCCCGCTGCAATAGCGCCTGATATGGATCCAAAGACTGCACTCTCTGCACCTGTGACATCCTTCGGCCGCGTGCTTTGCCGTTGTCTCAAAGCCCACTTCTTCATGCCCTCCCACAGCGGGAACTGGATGACGGTGAAGGGTACCTCGCGCAGTACCGTGATGCTCCAGCCGCGGTAGAGTTCCCGCCATACGTGCACTAAGCCATGCGTCCTCCTCTGACTAAGTATAGACGTCAAAGCCGTCAGTGAGGTCGGGTACTGCCCAGCCTGTGCCCTCTGCTTGACCACCTCTGTAGGTACCCGTACAGCGCAGGCTGCCACCTCGCCCAAGCTCGCAGCCAGCATGTGGCCCGCCGTCTCGCTATATCCGGAAAGCTGTCGAGATGCAAGGTGCCTCTTCACGCTCTCGTATGTGACGAAGAACAGCGCGGCGCCGGGGGCAGACCCGACCACCGCGGATCCGATGCCATTGTAGACGCCGCGGAAGCCGCCCGACGCCCAGAAGCCGGCGGAGGACTGGAGGCGGGTCTTGAGGGTGTCGAGCGGGTAGAGGGAGGTGTCGACGGTGGTGCCTGCGATGCCGCCTGCCTACACCCATCAGCACGTGGAGAGAGGGATGCATTGCCGGGGAAGGCCTACCAGCAACGAGCGCAGATATGGCGAGTCGACCAACGCAGATTGCCGAGTGTCCATCGTCGCGTGATCTCACCGCAATGCCATTGCCACTACAACCTTCACTACAGCACCGCCCACCTCGCGATCGATCCCACTATAAGTATGTCGTCCCTGCTCTGCCCTAGCCAGCCTAGCCTTGCGGACGTTTCGCCCGACAAAGTGCCGACGAGCTGGGTGAGTAAGCACAAGCGGACGTCTCTACACTTTCCATGCCAGAGTGGGACCACCGCATTGAGCAAGGAGGCCATTCTGTACCGAGACCCATGGGCGGAAAGCGGTGACAGAGGACATTAACATACACAATGCTACGCTACGCTAGGTTCACACGGAAAACACTGCAGAGACAGCTGCTCACACCCTGCTCTCACAACCTGCTCTCGAGACCACTCCATCCTCGTTGCCCAGGCCACTCCGCATCAGGCCAAATGTGCGGCAATGCTTCCCAGATGTGAGAGACTAGTACAATCTCCAAGCCTTCGGTCACTTCGATGGGGAGGTCCTTCACGTCCTTTCGATTCTGTTGTGGCAGCAGCACTTTCTTGACACCCGCTCTAAGAGCGCCGATCATCTTCTCTTTGATACCGCCGACCGGCATTACCTTGCCACGGAGCGAGAACTCGCCGGTCATAGCGATTGTAGGCGGTACAGCCTTGCCGCTGAACAGGCTTATGAGCGCAACTGTATGCGCCAATCCGGCAGATGGCCCGTCCTTGGGTATGGCGCCTGAAGGGCAGTGGACGTGGATGGAGCGAGCCTTCATGATGTCCTCATTCGGATCGTGGGTCAAAGCTAGCTCGTAAGCATGGCTCTTGACCCACGATAGAGCGACCTCGACAGACTCCTTCAGCACATCGCCGAGCTTGCCCGTCAGCTGTACACGTCCAGTGCCGGGCATATCTGCAATCTCAATAAACAAAATGCTGCCCTGCGTGCCGGTGCTGTAGGCGACAAGGCCGGTCACGACACCAGGCTGAGCCGTCCGGGCTGCCAATTCTTCTTCGAAGCGCTCCATGCCGAGGATGTCTTCTAAATCGTCCACGCTCACAGAAGGGGAGTAGGCAGGGAGAGTGTTCGTGTCTTTGGCTTCGGCGAACTGCACAGCCTTCGAACGGCAGACGCTGCCTATTTCACGCTCGAGATTCCGCACGCCAGATTCACGGGTGTAGGATGTAATAACCTTGTCGATCACCTCGTCGTTTAGCTGCACGTTCTCCAGGGTCAGACCATTGGTGATGATTTGTTTAGGAATGAGGTGCCGGGTTGCGATGTGCCTCTTCTCCAAGGTCGTGTAGCCGGACAGCTGGATGGTCTCCATACGGTCGAGCAGGGGCGGAGGGATGGTGTCGAGAGTGTTGGCGGTGGCAATGAATAGCACCTTGCTGAGATCGATCGGGATATTGACGTAGTGGTCCACGAAGGTGTGGTTCTGCTCCGGGTCTAGTACTTCCAGCATTGCCGCAGATGGATCGCCGTGGTACGAGGACGTGCCAACCTTGTCGATCTCGTCTAGTAGAATCACCGGGTTTGCCACGCCGACCTTCTTCAGCCCGTTGACGATCAACCCAGGCATAGCAGCAACGTACGTCCTCCGGTGGCCTCTGATCTCAGCCTCATCGCGGACGCCGCCCAGCGAGATTCGGTGGAACTTGCGGCCGAGAGCGGTGGCTACAGACTTGGCGAGCGACGTCTTGCCAGTGCCAGGTGGGCCGACGAGAAGCTAGCATAGGAACGTTAGAACTGATCTGGGGTCGCAGACATGGG
The DNA here is from genome assembly GCA_035135055.1 of Oleoguttula mirabilis. Taxonomy (NCBI): domain Eukaryota; kingdom Fungi; phylum Ascomycota; class Dothideomycetes; order Mycosphaerellales; family Teratosphaeriaceae; genus Oleoguttula; species Oleoguttula mirabilis. Next base: position 375,134 of record JAVFHQ010000022.1, on the reverse strand, counting down.
GTATACCATCCATCGTGCTTACCAAAATCGGAGACTTGTCGACCATCTTCTTATGCTTCAAAATGCTCACTTCTTCCGGAGTCTGCTCACGCGGCGTCTCTTCCTTCTTCGTCGAAGGTGCAACGTCCTCCTCGTCCCCACCACTGGCCTCTTCTTTCAGCTCGTCCTTCGGCTGTGAGGCTTGCGTGATGGCCAGGATCTGCTTCTCCAAATCCATGTTGACGGCCTGCTTGAGCTTTAGCACGGCGAGGTACTCCAGCAGCCTCTTCTTGATCTTGTCAAGCCCGTAGTGGTCATCGTCCAGCTGCTTCCGTGCCTTTGTCAATGTTGCAGCATTAAGATCATCCTCCGTCATCGTTGTCCATGGTATCTCTGCCAGATTCTCCAAGTAGTTTCGGCACACTTGATGCTCGGCCTGTGCCGGGTTCATCTTTGCCAACCGTTTAAGCTCACGGTCTGCCACCTTTCGCGCCTCAGGGGTGAGCTTCGCCTCGTCCAGCTTCTTCTTTAGCTCCTCGACCTCATTTGCCTCCTCGTCGCCCTGCCCACCAGAGGCGCCGAAGCCGCCTGGCATCTGTCCACTACCCATCTGCCTCACTCTAGGATCTTGCCGCAGCCGGTTCAGGGTCTCGACATCGACCACGCTGCTTTGGGGGATAGAAGACGTGATTGACATGATGCGGCTGTTGCCCTGTATGCTTCCAATCTGCCGCTGCAACACCTCAACGATGCGCTCCAATCGATCCTTGACCGGCAGGGCAGAGAGTATGCGCAGCTTGTCTTCATGCGTGCAGTTTACGATGTTGGTCATAAAGTCCGCGAGGATGCCGGCCTCCTGGAGGTCCTTCCGAACGATGTACAGCTCCAGCCGTCGGGCCAGGATTGGAGAGAGCGACATGCTGGGTCCGCGAGGTAGGAGCGCGGACAGTCGGATCAGAGCAATAAGCTCGCGGCTGAGTTGTTTGAGTTGCGCGAAGAGCTCGCCGAGTTCGGCATCGTCTTCGCGAACCGGGCCCTCTTGATGGAGGGAGACCTGGGCCTCGAAGTACGGCCGTTCGCGCAGTATCTTCTCGGTCTTGAACCGGCTGACGCCCTCAACGACCAATGTCAACTCGCCTGGGCGTCGGCCTTGCACGCCCGTCACTCTGGCCATTGTGCCATACAGGAAGAGGTCCGGCTTGCGAGCCTGTGCCGGGTCGGTCTGGATGGCGGCGGCCTTCCGGTCCTTATCGCCATCCTCGAGAAGCTGCTTGCCATCGGCGCTGAGGTAGGGGCTGTTGAGCGGCACGCAGCCGACAGTGACGCTGGAGGGCTCTGGCCGGGGTATCGAGGCTTTGCTGTAGATATGCGCGAGGATTGCCGCCACATCGGAGCGGTTCTGGAGGGGGATCCGAGTGGTAACTCCGGGCAGGAGGACGAGGGAGGTAGGAAGGGGTATGAGTGGCAGCGTGCGGGTTCGTGATGATAGCTTTGCCATGTTGCGTTGATGGGTGAGGTAGGTGTTGTAGCGGTACTATGGGTGATTGATTACCTCAATGATACATGTATGCGCGGAGGTGGTGACATGTGAGACTGGCGTGATCATCATCGCCGAGGTTCTATGCATTCTGTGGGGGCCCCGGATTCTGCACGGGACAGTCCGGCAAATGCGGCCAACTGCGGCTGTCTTATCGAGGTGCATGGCTATCGTTGCTGAGGGAACTGAAGCTCAAAAAGACTAGACACTTGCCGGTCTCTGTTCAGGAGTTGGAGGGCATTGTTGGTGACCGTGGGACGTAGAACAGTGCAGGTGGTGACGATCTAATACGCTACAGGCGATTGTGTAGAGCCTCAGCTTCACAAGCAACAAGGCACTACGCTGTTGCGTTCCTGTGCAATTGATTATGCGGGAACCAGCTTTCACAACTTACATGGACCCCATGGGATGTATAAGGGCAGCGCCTTAAGAGCGTCGCCGCCGATACCTTGCGATCGATCACGGCTGTATGTAGTGTGGCTCGGGTGGCACAGCAAGCAGGCTTCTCGTACCACAAACGATCTTTTCCGAAGATGTATTGACGGCGAGGCTGACGATGCCCCTTGCAACAATGATGCCGATCTCAAGATACCAAGCGCACTGTTGCAAAACCAAGCTGAACCGAGCCATGCCGAGGACGATACCTCAGCGTGTTCTTTAGATAAGGTTTGATGTTGCTAGTTGCGGGAAAGAGCGGCGCCACTGCTACATCACGAGCTGCCACGCAAGATGAACGCGAGACGTATCACGCGAGAAACGACTAGTACGTCTATAGATACGTCTATTACTTATTGCCGAGGAAGGAGGTAGTAGGACGGGTTATATAGTAGCTTGAATACGCGCGCCTAACGCTAGACTCTACTATTCTCTCTCACAGGGTAACATACTACATATTTGGAGCGGCATGTTCTCGTTAAAGGACTGCATGGATTTTAGGCTTACGTAAGAAGGTACGAGAACATGTAGAGTTTGGACCCTGTAGATTTGGCTATGTAGGTAGTTAGTAGTATGGGTCCGTCCTCGCAGGCAGGCTCGGACTCTCGGAGCTAGGTAGGGATGGCCCGCCTTCAGATTAGGTAATGAGCACAATGAAGCATCCCTACTCGGAGCTTCGGACAACTAATAAGCAGAGACTCAGAGACGCTGGCAGGCCGTTGGTTTAACTTGGTTGGCAGACGCAGAAGCTTGGTGGAGGGAATGACCCGCACCCCCAGATAGGGTATCTGTCTACAATAGCTGCAGGAGCTCGCTAAGGCGGCAAGAGCACACCATCTGGCGTACCCTTGTCCTATCCGTTGGTCATTGAGGAGCCCTGAGGTAGCTGGTTGTAGCCCCATCCGAGCGTCAGAGTCTGGAGAGCCAGAGCGCTGGAGGATCCAAGCAGCCGGAGATGGAAGAACACCGCTTGCAGGTCTCCAATGCACAAACAACGACTTTGAGGTGCTGGGGTGCTTTACGGCGGCTTGGGATCCATTCACCGTTAACAAGGCTGGAGAAAGCGAGCGGCCGCCGTTGGAGGTACGACTTTGGGGTACTGGGGTGCTTTATGGCGGCTTGGGACCCGTTGATCGTTGACAAAGCTTGGGAAAGCTGGTCGTAGCGAGCTGCCGCCGTTGGGAAAACGCCGCGTCAAGTCTCTCGCGGTAGAAGGTACGACTCCAGGGTACTGGTGTGCACTACGGTGGCGTGGAGATCGTTGATCGTTGGGAAAGCTAGAGTAAACATGGTTGTAGTGCCATCAGAGCGTTGGATGGCCAGAGGGTGCAGGGATGGAAAGGCATGACACTGAGACAGACGTACTCCCACAGTTTTCCCATTTTCTCAAGCTATAATATGGTATATCAATGCATCATGGTCGTCGTTTCCAGCCCTAGAACGCCCAAACTCCAAAAGCAAACTCATAGCACTCGGACCTCACCTATGCCTCGTTCCCTGAGACGGTTAGCGTTGATCTGCCAGTCTTAGCTGTAGATTGCTTACCCATGAAGTGCTCCTCGTCCTCCTCATCGTCGTCTACCAGTCCATCATACTGATCACCGCCCTCGGCGAAGATGAAGGGTCTCCCATCTCCATCGATGCCGGTGGCGCCGAAGCTGTAAGACGTTAGCCCTTATCTCTACAACTGTGAAAATACCCAGGAGATCCTACAGCCGCATAAGATCATGGACGTCGGGGGCGTGCTTCCTCTTCCCGTCATCCATCACCTCGTCGATGTCGATCTGCTTCCGCTCCTGCAGCTCGTTAGCCGGTGTTATCCTCGAGAACTCAGTGCTATAAGCATACCTTCATGGCCATCATCGCCGCATCGATGGTGTTTTTGACCACAAAGCGCGTCATGCGGGTCTCTTTCTGCTGGCCAATGCGGAAAACCCGGCAGAACGCCTGCTGCTCCACGGCGCTATTCCACCAAGGATCCAGGCAGATGACTCTCGAAGCCATCGTGAGATTCAAGCCAAGCCCGCCGCACTGAAGACTGGCTAGCATGATCTGCTTGTTGGGGTCGCTGCCAAACTCCGTGATCGCCTTGTCGCGGCTGTCGTGGCTCATCTCGCCCGTATACTTGACGAATCCCCAGCCTTCGGTGGCACAAATCTTGCCCAAAATCCGAATCATGGGAAGGAACCTGATGTTGGCCATGAGTCAGCGCGGGTATCACATCGGGGGGGGGGGGGTGTACCCACTGGCTGTAGATGATTATCTTGGCTTCAGGCTCCTCTTGAAGCCACTCAAGCACGCATGCCTTCACCGCTGTTGTCTTAGCGGATGGCAGCACCTCGCCCTTCAAACCGATCCAGTCTTCCATAGTATCACTGGCCTTCTTAGACTTCCCCGCCGACTTTGACTGGGCCTGAGGGCCTTCTGGAGCGCCCTGGGTGCTCCCACTCCTGTTGAACGTATCGAGGCCCTCACATTTCTGAACCGAAGTGTAGCAACTAGGTCGGCACAGGTCAGCTCGGTCTTGTAGCACCGGACAGTTCTACGTACGCTCCGCATTCCGCGCATCTGGCGTGGTCATGTCCTCGTCTCGCTGCGAAGTGCTGAAGATCCGTGAGGCAAGCGTAGCAGTATATGTGGAAGCAGCTAGTGACGTGCGGGTCTTTTGGCGGTTGACGGCATCCAGTGCACAGACAGCGCTGAGTGATGGCTTCCCAGTGCTCCGAGCTGACGAGGGAGTCCAGATACTTGCGAAACCGGTAGCTCAAGCCATGCTTGCCGCCGGTCTGACCTTCAGAATCCACGACATCGACAAGGTCCGTTTCGACAATCTCACTCTCCGCGATGACAGCGCCTGAGAGACCGCCTTCAACGCTCGTACCGCGGTTGTTCTTGAGGACGTTCCGAAGATGGACTAACAGGCTGGCGCCCTCATCAGAGTTCTCTTCTTCTGAGGCTGTAAGAGAATTGAGCTTCTCAAAATCTTCTCGGGTAAGCAAGTCGGTGACGGTACCCTGCACGAGCAGAATGTGGCTGCAGATCTGTCGCAGACGCAATATCATTGTCCAAATGTGGTTGTACTGCTTCTCGAGGCCGTTCTGCTTGGCGATCGAGTTGATGCGCTGGACTGTTGATCAGAGAGTCAGCCGAAGTCTCACCACTGTTCACCCCGTCCGTACGTAAACCTACCGAAGCGATGCTTCACGATCTCATACACGCTTCTCTCTACCTCGTTGAACTGGAGCCAGATCGTGACTTCCGCTGGGGTGGGGAGGTCCAGCAGACGAGCATCGAACAGCCGGTCGATATGAGTGCCTGTGCAGAAATTAGCGTCTATGTTTAAGTTCGGGGTCGACCTTTACTAACGCCGGATCATGAACTTCCGCAAGAATGCGGCCAACTTCTCGATACCTTCGGGGTCATCGGGACTGCAGAAGTTCTCCTTGTAGATCTGGAAATCTTAGCTATGCACCTTAGAGGGATGTGAGATCAGCTCCTCACCTTATAACTGCCGGTGTGTGGCTCTTTCAGAAACTTGAAGTAGGGGTAGAACTCCCGGATGTTGTTCTACTAAGGGTTAGCAGAGGCCACAGACCACGTTCCAGCGTTTGGGGACCTTCCATGATGGGTGTGCCTGTTATGGCCCAGTGGTGCCTAGCATCCAGCTCACGGCAGGCGATAGAAACTTGGCTGCGGTGGTTTTTTATTTGTTGAGCCTCGTCGAGGACGATGCGGTGGAAGCGGATTCGGTGCAGTATGCCCTTCTCTTTCTCGAGATGGGCTTGCCACCATTCTTCCTTCTGCTTCGCAGTGACGAGATTCGTTGGGATGGCCTTCTTAGGCCAGCTCCGACTGATTTCATGGTACGTTGTGAGTACGATGTCGGCCGACTCCAGCAGCTCCATGTTGCTGTTGGATGAGAGACGATGTCCTGCGCGGTGCTGCAGCACGACTCCCATACCGTGCTTCTTGTTCTCACGGTGGCTTATCGTATGCTTCTCGATTTCATGGGCCCATTGAGACACCAGCGCCGGGCTTGCAACGATGAGCGTTGCCCTGTGCTTGGCTTCGGGCTTTGGTCGGCCGTTGACGATGTTTGCGAGCATCATAACAGTCTTGCCAAGCCCCATCTGATCCGCGAGGATGCCACCGCGTGGAGGGCTGGGGGCGTTCTCGCGGCGACGCATGAAGGCAGTACCCATGATTTGGTAATGCTTCAGCGTTGACCTACATGTGGTCAGCCTGGGTCCGCTCTAGGGCGTTGTCTTGGACGACTCACCGCATCCCCTTCACGCTCCAATTGCCATCCTTATGCGGCTGGACTGTAGCCTTCCCGCGAAAATCTTTGATCGCCTGGAGATACGTGGTAAGCCCGAGTCTTGCGTGCGTACATGCCTTGATAACCTCACCTCATCCATATATTTACTATCGCTGGAAGCGATCTGTTTAGACTCGCCAGGGATCGAGGCAATCAGCGTCTTCAGGGCGTCCAAACGCCTGCCTCCGCTGCTGACGAAGCGAGGCTGGTTTGGCAGATCTTTGACGGCGGCCGTATCGCCGAAGACGTCATTCCCCCTGTAAGATCGGTCAGTCAACTCTACTGCACCGCTATACGTCGGCGTAAATCATACATCATGCTGCCGAGAGTTCCCAGATTGGTCATTGTCGGTCCGGCCTTCCGACGGGGCTTCGCCTTCGTAGAAACGCCGGCCTTCTTCTTCGTCTGATGCTTCGCACGCTCAAGGACATCGTCGAGGTCCCCTGCTGTGTAGTTCGTGCCGGCCACTTTCTTGGATTTCTTGCTTGCTGCGGTGTTGCCATTTGGTCGTCCGCGCTTGCGAGCCGGAGGGGCGCTCTGGTCGGATTCTTCGTCGTCATCTTCGCGAGATGCGCGCTTACGCTTCTTCGGCGCCTCATCATCATCGCTGGCGTTATACCGAGGGGCGAGTGCCTCCTCGTCGGAGAGAAAGAGACCGTCGTCAACGGCATCCGGCGATGGCGTACGGTCGAACTCCTCATCTGCTTGGATCTTCCGTAGCCGGGCATTCTCGACAGCTTCAAGCTTCAAAAACTCAATCTCTTCCTGTAGGCTGGCAGTCTGGGCTTTGATCTTGCGGTTGAAAGCCGCCTTTTGCTTCGCGAAGGCCACAGCTTCGGTATCTTTTCCGGCCTTGGCACGAGAACGATCCTCGTTGACGACTGGCGGCGGTGAGGATTCGATAATCTCCGAGCGTGACTTGCCGTCTTTCGATGTACTGGCGGCCTCTTGGCGTGCACGGAACATCTGAGCGAACTTGTGTTGAGCAGCTATCTGCTTCTCGTGCAAGATGGCGGCAGCTTCCTTCTCGATGACGGGCGTCTTCTTTGTGAGCATCGAGTTGCCCAGGTTTAGAGGACGAGCGGGAGCCGGCGGAGGAGCTATCTCCGCGCGAAAGTTGAAACTCGGAGCCACGGGGGACGCTATAGCGGCCTGTGGGATTGTTGGTAACACGGAGAGGTTGTCGCTCGGCAAGGGCATGGTGCTGTGTGATGGCGAGAAAGGGGACCGGAGAGTTGGTGCAGAAGGACCGATCAGATCGTCGTCACCCTCGTCTTCGTCGTCTGAGAGCAAGTTGACGACCTCGTTGTCGCCGAAGGTCCACGGAGTAGGCTCGTCGTCGATAGGCTCGGTCTTGATCTTGGTGGTGTTAGGAGGGGCTGGACGGTCGATGTCGTCAGTGTTTGGATCCATGGTGGTCGTAGTCTTAGAAGTAGTCGAGTAGTAGTCAGTGTCGCAGTGTTGAAGGGGTGGTAGGACACGGTCGCAATGTGGAAGGGTGACAGTGACTCCACCGTCAGGAAAGACGTGCTGCCGCAGCAGCGGTGAGGTGGATATGGTCGTGGAAGTCGTGGTAGAGGTGTTGGAAGATGTTGTGATGGTAATAGAGGAAGTTGAATGCCAATGGAAGGTGTTGTTGTCGAAGTGCTTGGTGTTGTTGGTATTGTAGAGAAGAAGGAAGAGGAGGAGGAAGAGGCAAAAGGAGTAGGTAGTTATAGGCCTGTCAGGAGCAGCAGACGGAAACCACGCTAGCACGTGGTGCAGATCCTGCGTAGATCCTCGCAGATCCTCGCCCAGGTGAAGCTCGAGTGAGGGTACCCTCTACCAAAGTGTAGGGCACATGCTTGGAAATTTGGGGCACATGGTAGGTAAGTTAAGGCACATGGTAGGAAACTGGGACGACTTAGTGAGTAGAAGTGGTTATGAACTGCAATAAGAGGACGCTAGAGGCATATATGCTTGGCACGGTTGGGCGAGTGAGGTTCAATCGCCCACGTTTTTGCCAAGACTCCCGCTTTTTGATTTGATGACATGAGATACGAGCACATTTGCTTTTCCGACGTGAGGATACGGAAAATATACACACCGTGCGAAGCACCGAGAGATCCCAAGATATTGCCAACGAGAGTATACCATAGCCCGGCCCCTTCCCAAGGCTCAAACGAGTGTCACCAAACTCCATGCTTCCAAAACTCGATGTTCAACAGACGCTCGAACGCAAAACCAAAACCAACATACTACGCTGGGACATCCACGTTGCGGCATCATGTCTCCTGGCGAACATGTTCAGCGTGCGAGTAGCCTCGAGCTCCGCATCTGATACTTGCCCAGGTGCAATGTCTTGACGGCGAAGTCGGGTTCATCATCATCAGAGTCATCGGCCTCCAGCATGTCCACTTCCAGTCTTCCATCAGACGGCACAAACGAGGCGACCACTTCCTGCGTGTCCAATGCGTCCATATGGGCCTCTCTCGCCTTGAGCTCGTCTTCGGCACGCCGTCGCTCGTCGCTTCTTCGCCGCCGTTCATCAGCCTTCTCGGCTTTCTTCTTCAAAGCCGGAAGCTCTGCTTCGACCAGCGTCTGCACCTCAGCAAAGTGCTTGTTCGCGGTCGTGAGCTCCACGGCACAGTCACCATCCCGCAGGACCTGATGGGCAGCCCTCTCACACAGGCTTTGGCCCTTGTCCAGCAGAGTATCGACCTTGTCGAAAGCCTCGATGCCGTCTTGCTTGCCAAACGCAACAAGTTGCGTCCGTCTCGGCTGGGTTGACCTATAGCCCAGCTTCCCCAAGTTGACGACCATGTCTTCTCCTCCACTGCTGCCGCCCTCGCTGCTGCTAGAACCAGTCCTCGACAACCTGTCGACTTTGGCACCCATCTTGCCCTTCCTGATGGCGTTCCGGCAAGTGCCAATAGCTCGCACCAGCGACTCGAAACGCTTTTGGATGTCACCATCATAGAATATCACCACCATACTCCTTGATCGGAACTTCGAAGGACCCGAGTGATTGTCTGAGCACGCAGACACAGTCTTCCTTTTCCGTTGGGCGAGCCGCAGGGTGTCGGACAGCGTCATATGCGGCAGTTGCGGGCGTAGTAGGGTGGGCTCCGGTGAGTCCGGCTGTGCGTATCGTGTCTCCAGCTCTCCACGGTTCGAGCGGTGTGATCTCCGCGAAGATGACTTTGAAGGCTTTCTTGCCGAAGCAGGCGGTGAGTCGACAGGCTGACTCTCAAAGAGTATCTCATTCTGCCTGTCCGTGGCCGTCTTCAAGATGGCCTCTAAGGACGCAATCCAGCCCGGAACGCTCTCCCGCAAAGCCGTGAACGAACTCAGAGCCTCGTCTGCCATGTCGCGGCCCAGCAGGTGATCATCCAGTCAAGAGAGTGAAGGCCAAGGTGCCGGAGTTCCTGCTGACGCTTCCCGAAGCCTGCAACGTGAGGGAGCGGCGGTGGTGGTTGCGAGAGCTGTCGGGAGCGCTGTAGGCGTCGGGAGGGGAGACGTCAGAGGTGGAGAGATCGTGGAGTCGGCGGAGTATGTGTGAGATTGAGGAAGGATGCGGCCAGGGTGTAGACTGTAGTGCCAGCGGGCAAGGTGCACTGCGCAAGCCCCAAGCCAGAGCACGCCAAAGCACGCCAAAGCAGGCGGCTAACGGGCGGGCCAATGATGCCGAACGGCAGGGCGAAGATCACCGTTTCTCCGCAGTCCGCACGCTTTAGGGTGACTCGTCTGTGCCGTTGAAGCCGAAGGATTCAAAGCTGCTAGTGCTGCACCAATGATCGTGGTATCTAAGCAACGAAATTGGGACGGTGTAGACTGCAGAACGAGAGAGGAGTGGGCGCGCTACAAGATATTACACATCACGTCTCCTGCACGCCTTCGCTTGCTGCGTGCGTGTCAAGACACAATAAAGTGATGGTGATGTGTTTGGCCGTCTGCATGCTTCCGTGCGTAAGTTCCAAGGCATCGAGCGGAGAACAGAGATTAGGTACGCGGCTTCGCATCGGCACCCTTGCCGCTGCGGCTCTGCAATGCCTCCTTACGTCTAGCGTGACTGTCATGTGGCATCGGCGCATCGCACCAGCGGCACAGCAGCGTAAGCCGGCACCTGCACCAACAACCAGTATAGCAGACGAGAGCAGATTGCTCGCTTTCTACCTTAGCGACCTTCTTTGGCGGACAGCCCATGAAACCTCTCAATATATTACAGACAGCTGACGCGCTTCTCACCAATAGCCTATATGCTAAATTGCGCAAGAATACACTCTCCGCGAGTCCGCCGTCCGGAGACTCCGGACCGGGGACCGCTCTCAAGCCTCTCAGCGCTCTGGCTGAACCTTCAGTATCATCACTCATCAGGCCATGCACCGTAGCGGCCATCTCCCTCACGGTTCACCAGCTCCACCTCCTCAATGCCTTGTCAATCCACTCGGATAGATGGATTGCCTGGCTCACCTTTCCCTCGCACCCATGGGCCAGGTATGTGATTGGAGAGGTCTCCCAAAGGACAGGGGATCCGGCAGCGAACAGGCGGTTGACACGAATGCAGCAGCATGCCTGTCACAGCTGCCATTTCCGGCGAAATTAGGCGAAGCTCTTGCTGTGTAGGGTCTTGTGCGTCCTGCAAGCGCGGCAAAGTCCTTCCGGCAGCACTCTGTGGAAGAGTCAAGCGCCGCGACGCCCGCGAACAAGGATGTATTTGAGATTCATGATGCGAGTCTCTTTGCTACCTCGTCAAGACTCCAAGCTGCTTGGAGTCCGATGGAGCTGTGGACGCGAATATGGAGAGCAGGCAGAACGGACTCTCGCCATCTGTTTCTTCACGATGCGAGTACGGGTTCACCACCCGGTAGCGCAAGCTGACGGCAGCACCAACAACACCGCCCAACGGTTGAGCAACGACAGCTACGTGCACGCGGCCACGGCGAAGCGACCAAGTTCGGCAGCTATCCGTTCTTGCAGCACTCCGTCCTGGCACGCAGTGACACGGTACTGGGGAATCTGTGTGCAACGCAGCACGATCGCAACAACCAAGCATTCTACAAAGCCGCTCCTGACGACCGAGACTTCGTCAATCTTGCCCACTTTCGAGCCCCGCTGCCACATTGGCGTCCCGAGACGTAACGTAGTGCAAAGATTCGTGCGCCATGATCGTGAACCCACGTGACAGCCGTCATTGTTGGTCAGGTGTATGCGATGGCATATCTGCAGCTGCTGCGATACTGTACAACGGTCTCAAGGCCACGTCTCCTCATGCAACCAGGTGCCACTCAACTGATCGAACTTGTACACTTGCCGTCTTGCCTTCACCGGGTCGCTCAGGTCCAGAGACTCGACCTCCTCGGGCTTGATGACCACCACACGGAAGTTCGCTCTCGCAACTTCATCGTCCAGACCAGTAACTTTCTCGCCCAGCTTCAGGTTTTGGTCGTCGTATGGCTTGTCCACGGGCTGTCCCGGCGGTGGAGCCTTGAAGCTGCCTGACGGACGGTTAGCAAACCATAGCGGTAGGAGGCTTTACCATCAGACAAGCATACCTCTCATGCCAGGCGACATGTTTCCAAAGTGTCCAGTCACCTCCTTCTTCCACGACCACTGCTCCTTCCCGTCTTCTTTGACGACCCTCATCCGGCTCCCGAGCTCACTTTTAACAGTCCGCACACCACTGCTCTCCTTGCTCTGCTCGCCCTCACCCTCAATATCAGGTGCGACAACGAACGCCTCGCCCTTCATCCTCCACTGCGTCATGGTATCGCCCTTCACCCACCACACAGCCTCACAGGGCCCACCACCTCCACTCCCTTGCGATTGACTCTCATCTTTCGCATGCCCACTCGAGCTGCTAAAGACCTCGAAGAGCTTCGCCATCCGCACGTCGGTGGTGAAGGTAGGCAGCTCGCTCTCATAGATCTGCTCATTCTTCGGAGCATCGTTGTGCTTGTTCTCCGGCAGCTCGGCCCAAAAGCCACGGAAGACGCAGTACCGTGCTCGCGGTAGGTAGTCTGTCGGGCCTCCCTTCGGCGCAGGATGCAAGCTGCTGAAGACGAACTCTGGGCTGTCCATCTGGCCCATGTGCTCGAGGAAGGACGACTTCCATGGTGCTGGCTGTGGCGACGCTGAGCTTGATGTAGACGCCATACTGCGCTGGATGGTGCGCGAGAAGTGGGTGAGGCGGGAGGAGAGTGTAGAAGCTATGGTTGCGGATGTCTTTAATGGCGGCGTTCAGATATATTGCAGTTCCGACGACGATGTGATCAATTCAAACGATATTGGTGTTCTACCTGTATCACCAGAGCAGAGTCTTGCAAGCGTGATCACCCACTCCACGTGCCTGACGGTAAGCTCGAGCTCGATCGACCTATGACGGCATGACATCGCCAAATGTGGGCTTCAGATCTAGCCGTTGTTGCTAGCGCGATCTGAAGAAAGATCCACCAATGTTCGGGACTCCTCAATCAATACAACCTCCAGGCTCCACGTCGACGGCGTCGTCTCCAGCGAAGCAGTGTCCAGTGATCACTTTACAACACACAGGGACAAGGTTGGTAAGGTTATCGCGGCATTCGGAGTTGCAGACCCAGTACAGCAGTTGACTGATATTATACATGAGGCGCTCTGCCCGCTCTATATGCTACCTAGGTATGCTAAGAGCATGTTCGACTGCCGACCTCACCGTTGCGCCGCCTCATTCGACTTCACGTACGGCGACCTTTACGGTGCCTGCCAATCCGGGTTCTGTGGGGTTTGGTCAGCACGCGTTGCATCTGCGGCAGTAGGAGTTAAGGGCAGCTCACCTTTCTCAGTATACAAATCCCCTCCATGACATTGGCAAGGCAGATCCACTCCTCATCCTCAAGCTCAGCCCTCTCGCCGTACCCAAGCAGTACCGGCGTGTTCTGAGTCTGCCAGCCAGTAATCGTCTTCGGCCGACCGGCTTGACCGACCACATCCACTGCCTGGCCGACGCGCACATTGACTTGCACCGGCTTCAGCTCCTCGTCGAGCGTGACCAGGAAGCGCGGGTGCATGGCCGTGACGAGGAAGTAGAGCATGTAGTGGTTGTCACCCAGGATGAACGCCTTCGGGTTGTCGATGAGCGAGATGGCGACGGTGAGGAGACCGGCGGCACCGACGCGCGAGAGGACGGTGCGGTCGGTGTGGAAGGGGCTGATGGACATGGTGCCCTTGCCCATGTGGAGCAGACCTTGCGCTATCCGCACCATGAAGAGCGCGTTGGCGTCGCGGTGGTAGTAGGACGCCAATTGCCGGAGTAGCTGGGCGAGACGTGCGTTGTTTGTGCCGGCACCGAGGATGCCCATGGCGAAGATGGCGTTCACGGCGACGTCGATGTCGTTGTCGTGGGAGTATCGTGACAGTGTGTCGTAGACCTTCATCTGCGGGTTGGAGGGTGATATGAGACCCATGGCAAGAGGCACGGCTTTGCGAATGTTGGCTTCACCGTAATGCATCAGGTGAGCGAACTGCCTCAGCACCATCTCTTGACCGACCTCCTCGCCCATAGCGACCAGCGACAGGCCAATGACAGCGTAAGCCTGCACAAGCTGATCGCCAGATAAGTCTCTCTTTTCATCACCCTCCTCTTTGTCCTTGTCTTCGCTCTCCTTCTCGTCCTTCTCCTCAATATGCTCGTTGCAGATGTGCAGAAGCTGCTGCAGCTTCAGCACCGCGCCGGTCCCAGTCCACGCGCAGATCTCGGCAAGCACAGACGCGGGCTTCGACATCGGGTGATCGATGACCTTTAGTGTCTCGAGCACAACGTCCACCTCTTCTTGCTGGCCGAAGTACAGCAGCGCCAGGCCAAGAGTCATAAAGCGCGTCCACTTGTCCTTGAGCTGGTTGGTGCGGTCCTCGTCCAGGAAGGTCTGGATGATGGCTTCTGAAACGTCTGACTGCGCACTGCCTACGAAGATCAGACCGAGTGACAGCGCGGCCATGGCCGAGATCTGCATGTCGAGCGAGGTGTCCGTGACGAGAGGCAGAAGAGTTTCGAGCAGGTCCTCCTTGTTCGAGCCAGCGTATGCCAGACCGAGGCCCATGATCGACGCAACCTTGACAGCCATCGACTTGCCGTCCAAGTCACCCAAAAGTGCCATGGTAGGGTCACTATCCAACCGCACACCGCTGTTCATGATGCCCATCGCCAGCGCAGCGCCTGCCTTGATCTGGTCCTCCGGCACGTAGGTGTACGCGTCGATCTTGTCCAGGCCCATCTCCACATCCCACAGCATCAGCATACCTGCGGATGCCGCTGTGGAGATCATGCCCTCCTCTTTCACCTTCCAGATCCAGCTCTGCTTCACACCGCCTTCCACCAGCATCAGCTTGTCTTGGCCAAAGCCGGCGTTGACGAACGCGTTGACGAACGCGGAGGCAAGGTTGTGCCGTGCGGAGTCGGTGTTGGTGAGGCCTGCCGTTCGTGATGACTCGAGATGTGACTTGTAGATGTCTTCGGGTACCTTCGGATCTAGCACGTTCAGCTCCTTGGCGAGCGACTTGAAGTGCTCAGGCAGCTTGGTGTTGTTGAGACACTCTTGCAGCTCCACATCTTCTGCATCTTCGCCTTCCAGATCCAAGCAAATCCGTTGCCGGCCGAGGATGAAGGCGAGCTGCTTCTTCAGTGCTTTGTCTGGTGTGGAGTTGAAGTCGGACTTGACCAGCTCCATGTCGTTGAGTCGGATGGCTAGCGACATGGCTTGCGTGAGCTGCTTGTGCTGCAGGTAGATGTCGTGTGCTGTCCGGACAAAGCGGTCGTTGTCTGGGTATGTGAGGAGCGGCACCATCGAGACCATGTACAAGCACACCCGGGCATATGTGTCCTTGTCGACGTACTGCTTGATCTCCTCGATCATCTCCATCTCGGACAGGATGTCGACGGCATCTGCTTCGGCATTGTGCGACAGGAAGAATGGCACCAGTGTCCGCGTGAGGTTTGCCACGTCCGTGATGTCTTTGTCGTCGTCCAACCTCTTGCTGTACTCTTGCCCGATCTCCAGCGCCAGATGCCGCATGTACTCGTGGCCCCACGAGCCGATGTCTGTGCCGGGTGCGAGCAGGCGGTACTTCAGTGTCTCACGACTGTCCTCGTCGTCCGAGTAGGTCATGCCGAGCACCGAGAGCGTGTCTGCCAGCGAGTCCTTCTCCTCTCCAGCCGGCCATGACTCGTATGCCTGGGTGAGCTTCGCGTAGTGTGGTCGCAGAAACTTGAGCGGTTTGGGCACGGCTGTCATCGATGAGGTGGACGTCTTGATGTTGGTCTTGATCGCCTCCAGCGCCGGCTTGTAGAGCGATTTGTCGCCTTCGGTCAACCGCTCCGCCAGCATGTCCAGCTCATCCTTCAGCTTCTGGTCCTCATCGCTCAGTTCCTCGGGCGCCAGCTTGGGCGCGTCCTCCTTCTTGCCATCCTTGCTGGGCTCCGACGCGCCATTTGCCTGTTTGCCATCCTCCGCGGCCTTGCCCTTGCCCTTGTCCTGCGGCTTGGGCTCGTCCTTCGCCATGCTGAGCGTGTGCCTTCGCTATGCCCAGTGCAGAAGACAAGATGGTGAAGACCGGTATGCACAGATGTGGGTGGGTCCGATGGTGGATGGTGGATGGTGGAGACGGGTTGATGTCGATGTCGTGTGAGCAGCGCAGGCGCGTTCATGCGTTGCCTCAAGCTCACGGAAACACCGCCCGAACCCGAGCTGTCGGACGTGGCCCGCGCTCACTCCCGAAACTGCGACTTCGCAAGTTCGCAATTCTGAGCGAAATCACTCGTAGCCTCACACTTTGCGCCGGAGTAGTAGTCTGCCACGACACCCCCAGGACACACGTTTCACGTAGGTCAAGATGAAGCTCGATATCAAGGCGATCCGCTATTTGAGCAGCGAGGACTGGCGGGTGCTACAAGCAGTAGGTATCCTGACATGTCTTGCTGTCACAAGCGTCCAGGCGCTGACATGTGCTAAGTACGGCGCAGGTTGAGCAAGGCAGCAAGAACCATGAGCTTGTCCCCACACCTCTCATACAACACCTGGCGGGCCTGCGCGGCGGAAGCGGAGTCCACAAATGCATATCAGCCCTCGCCAAGGTGGGCTTGATCGCAAAAGTCAAGAATGCGAAGTGTATGTTTGATCACCCGCAAGAGCAGCTGGACCACTTGCTGACATGTGACTCCATCAGACGACGGTTACCGCCTTACTTACGGCGGCCTCGACTACCTCGCGCTCAACACCCACCGCAAAGCAAACAGCATCTACAGTCTCGGCAACCAGATAGGCATCGGCAAAGAGTCAGACATCTACATCACAGCGTCACCAGAGGGCCGGCGACTCGTACTCAAGCTTCACCGTCTCGGCCGCATTTCCTTCAGATCGGTCAAGAACAACCGCGATTACCTGCGCCATCGTAACACAGGATCATGGATGTTCCTATCACGACTGTCAGCGCAGAAAGAGCATGCGTTTATGTGCGTGCTTCACCGTGAGGGCTTCCCAGTACCGGAGCCGGTGGCGTGGAGCCGGCATACAGTGGTCATGGAGTTCATCGATTCCTTCCCGCTGCGCATGATCGAGAGCGTACCGGACCCCGGCAAGATGTACGGAGAGCTAATGGACATGATCGTCGCGCTCGCTCAGCGTGGCCTCATTCATGGTGACTTCAACGAGTTCAACATCCTCGTTAAGGAGGAGACGGTTGGTGACAAGGTCACGCTGAAGCCAATCTTGATCGACTTTCCGCAGACGGTGAGCACGAACCATGCAAACGCACAGATGTACTTCGACCGCGACGTGGCGTGCATTAGGCGGTACTTTGAAAGAAGGTTCAAGTACACGTCGGATGAGCCTGGTCCGTTCTTCGCAGATGCGATCAAGGGCGTAACTTCGGAGATGAGGTTGGACATCGAGGTTGAGGCGAGTGGTTTCTCGAAGAAGATGGCGAAAGAGCTCGACCGCTATGTTGAGGTGGCTGGAGGTGATCAGGAAGAAGCGGAGGCGGCGCATGGAGCGGACGATGATGAGGTAGATGGTGAAGAAGGCGAGGAGGACGAAGATGACCAGGAAGCTGAGCATGAGGTGGCGGAGGAGGATGTGCAGGGAGACCCGCAGGTGGACGACCTGAAGCTCGCGGAGCAGCTCGGATCGCTCAATGTGGAGGACGACTTGGCTGTCAAGCCTGTCAATCTTGCAGACTACGGGCTGATGCCAATTGATCTGCCACAAGATCCGGATGGTGTGGCGGAGAAGGCCAAGACGAAGAAGAAGGCTACGGGCTGGGCGATATGAAAGGCCAGCGCCCTCAGTAATGTGACCCCGAACCCGCTTGCTCCGAACATTGTGCACCTTACACGCCACCTGCTGGACTCGAAATCCTTACATGTATGTTTCAATGACATCAAATCGGCGTGAGTGCTTTCCTCCCGTTGTTTGTCAAGCGTGCCTTAGCGCGTTAACAGCCCCACTTTAAACGGTTGCAGCCTTGCCGTTGGCCTACAAGTTTTGGTCACACACGCAAGATTTCGCACAAACATCGCATCCACCCATTCGAAGAACACCCAGATCCATCATGTCGGCGCAGGCTACTGGAGCAATGGCGCGCTTGGACAATAAACTCAACCACATCTACTTCTTCATCGACCGCCTGGCAGCCGCAAGCACTGAAGATGCGTACGGCGACCACCCATCTACAGTCACCTCGGACAAATGCGCACCTCCAACCGCCGAGTCTGCGAGTACCTCGAACCAACACGCGTCTCCAACTCCCGCGGCTGCCGTCACCTCAAACCAATGCGCGTCCCCAAGCTCGGAGGTCGCAAGCCTGGGCAGCAGTGACTCCGAAGCAAACACCGTCACGTCAAGCTCGAGTTCGAGCATGAGCGGGTTGAATCCCAAGGCTGGTACCTTCACGCCGACACCGGCGCCAACATCGACGAAGCCACCAGCTCCGCAAGCGACGCGGCTGTATGAGCTTCGTCAGACCGACGACAAGGGCTTCGCACTCTTTGCCGCCACCTTCATCCCCATCGGCACGCGCATCATCTGCGAGCGTCCACTCATTCGCCTCGCGGAGAACCAAGTCCATCTTGCGTGGGAGCCGTACTGCCGCCTCGGCAAGAAGCAGAAGGCGGCGTACGACAAGCTGCACTACTTCAAGCCAGAGCACATGGATCTCGAGCGGGTGAGCCGTTCCTATCTCGTCGGTGGCCAAGACAACAACCCGAACGCAGACGACATCGCCGAGCTGGTTGCTGAGCAGGTGCGCGTCATGGGTACGTTTGCTGCCAACAACTTCGCCACAGGCGCCGGGCTGAGCGTCTTCGAGACCGCCGCCCGCCTCAACCATTCCTGCGTACCGAACGTACATCACTCCTTCAACCCGAAAATCAACCAGCAGACTGTTTATGCGATGCGCGATATTCTCCCCGGCGAGGAGCTGGTCACTACTTATCTTGGAGGTCCAGCTAGCTACTTCATCCGCAGCCAGCGCCTGGAAACGCTACGCCATGGCTACGGCTTCAGTTGCACGTGTCCTGCATGCTCGGACACAACAGGGCAGTCGGACACCAGGCGTGAGGTTCTGGGCGCTCTCGCATGGGGTCTACAGCAGTTCCTAGACGGCGGCGGTCAAGGCCAACCATACGTACCGGTCACGCCAGCTATGGCCCTCCAGCAGGCGGAGAGCATCATCGGGCTACTCATCGAAGAGGGTCTGATCTCGGTGGAGCTTACGAAGGCCTATCGCACGGCGTCCACGCAGGCTCTTAGCATGCGGGAGTACTACAAAGCCTTCGAGTACGCCTACGATGAAGCGGAGGTCGAGCGCAACTGTCTCGGCACGGAGCTTGAGGACCTGAAGAAGCTGGGTGCTGCGTCCTCATGCTGGATCGAGCACGTTCGCGAGGTGGCAGCCACGCACGGTGTCGCCTTGGGCAAGCCGAAGAAGTACAAGAGAGTCAAGGCGCCGAAGAGTGTGGAGCAGAAGCAGCAAGCGGTCAAGAAGAAGAACGAGGCGAGCAAGAAGAAGAAGGCGGCGAAGAACGAGAAGGAGCGTGTGGAAAAGGAGGCTGCACGCCAGAAGAAGGAGTATGAGGCGTCGTTCCCGGGGTTGAAGGCTTGAGGCTGTTGTATCGAGCGGGCATTCATCATCAGTATCTTAGCATGGCGTTGGAGGGATGATGGGCGGACTAAAATTGGGAAGGAGTGGATGGTTGGTTGTCGCCGAGGAGTTGCGGCGTTCGTACTGCGTGAGCATCATGTATGAGTATGCGACGATAGAATGTAACCGTAGTAGCTTCGACACGGCCCTGTTGCCGAGGACAAGCCTTCAAGACATGCTATAGTTGTTGATCTGTGTCGTCTCACTCTCATAAGCCAGCTTCATTTCTGGAGCCGGATCGGTTAATCCGCGCTTGGAATATCGGGCCGTTAGCGCTGCACGTCTTTTACCTCCCGCTCACTCTCTCGACACGGCGAGCACTCTTCTTGTATCAGACCCGTGGTCGTCGCTGCACGTCAGACGTACAACATGCCGGCGCATAAGGATGTCTCGGTACCCGAGATCGATGGTCGGGAGTCTTTCGATGCGCTCGTACGCAAACTGAGCGTGTACGTATTCGATCCATTTCGCCTTCAGGAGATGCACCGAAAGCTAAGTACCAGATGGTAGGCATTTCATTCAGCACATTGATGCACCTCACACGTTCGAAGACCTACGGAATGTGCTATATGCGAAGACATTGAAACCGCTGGTGATGTACCTCGTGGATGAGGTTCGGCATCCGGCCATAGTCTGCGCGCTTCTGTGAGGGTGGCCATACACATCTCCTCTGCTTTTCCCATGCTGATATTGTGGTAGAGCACTGAAATGGCACTTTGCAGCGGTTGAGACTGGCGACGACAGAGGCATCAGTGATACCCGAGGCCTGGCCTGCGAGCTTGTTGCGTGGCGATTTGTGACCCATCTGACGGAGGGTGAAGCCATCGATCTTCTTTGCTACGAGCTGCCGTCTCCATCCAAGCATGACAACCAA
Organism: Oleoguttula mirabilis; assembly: GCA_035135055.1. Classification (NCBI taxonomy): domain Eukaryota; kingdom Fungi; phylum Ascomycota; class Dothideomycetes; order Mycosphaerellales; family Teratosphaeriaceae; genus Oleoguttula; species Oleoguttula mirabilis. The sequence continues at coordinate 354,842 of JAVFHQ010000022.1, read as the reverse complement.
CAAGAGCACCCGAATGGTGCGACCGGACTCGACGGTGTGGACGAGGCTATTGTCACGTCGGAGAGAACGCCGCTGCTCGATGACACAGCAGTGCTCGATCAGTCTTTCGCCGATGATGACACTCGAAGTCATAGTCCGGACGACACGACATCTTTCGTGTCGAACTTCGCTGGCCTCAACGCTTTGGAGATCGCCGCCGTTTCGGAAGCCAAGAAGTTCCTCAGCCAGAGAGCTATCCAGCGAATCATTGACGGCATATGGAAGGGCGACATTGTCTTCTGGGAGACTATGAATCAGCACTCGAAGAAGGAAGCCAAGATCTACAACAAGCACAAGTCTGACCCGTTCTGTAGACTGCGTGTACCGCTGTACTCCAAGGTCTTCGAGGTCTTGTTCTTCGCGGTCTGGCTCGTGTTGTACTACACCGTGCTGGTACAAAAGCCGATACACCACGTCTCCACCTCGGAGGTATTGCTGTATGTTTGGCTTACATCATTTGCTTACAACGGTAGTATTTCCCTGTCGGCCGCATGTCCTGTTCCCTGGCTAACGTAAAGCAGAGTTGGCCGAGTTCTGGGACGCTGGGACGAAACTCTACGCCACCGACTTTTGGAGCTTGTGGGACCTTGGGATCATCGCGACGGGATTAGCATTCTTCGTCACCAGAATGGTTGGCCTAGCCAAGCACGACGGCAAGCTCATCGACACCGCGTTCGACATACTGAGCATCGAAGCGCTATTCCTGGTGCCACGGTACGGTTACATTCATGATGCTCGTTGCCGCCAACTGATTGGTCACCGTAGGATATGCTCTTTGCTCAGCTTGCATCCCTATTTCGGCACTCTTTTACCATGCCTGAAGGAGATGGTGAGTGGAAGATCGAGACCGGCCTCCAAGACGATCGCGCTGACAACCCTTAGACGAAGGACTTCATCAAGTTCCTCGGCCTCGTCGCCATCTTGTATGCCGGTTTCGATACTACGTGCGTCCGACCATGGGTAGACACCTTGGCTATTGCATGTTACAGCCGCTAACACTGCATCGCGTGTCTATAGGTTCATCTTTCTGGCGCGCGGTACATTCTCTGTTAGCAAAATGAACTGGTAAGCATACCCATGGGTAGAAGGCTTGGGCTGAGACAAGTGCTAACCCTTACATCTATCGCTCTGTAGGATCTTGATCAAGGTCTTTTTTGGCTCGAGTTATCTGGGTTTCGTAAGCTTCCTACTGCTATCATTCCTCGGAGGTAGACTAATCATGCGCAGGATATCGCTGAAGAGGTAACATGCTTGACTGACGAGCTCTATGTTGCGTCGGATTACTGACATGCTCCAGATCTCTCCAGTACTAGGACCGCCACTGATGTTTATGTGGGTTTACAAACTCACCGAACGACGAGCATATCCGTTAATCATTAATCTTTGGCAGCTTCATCTGTCTTACCAACATCCTCTTGATCACATCACTGATTTCACTGCTATCGAACAGCCTCACCAAGGTACGGTCTTGGCGCTAGGTTTCAGCAAGCGCCGACTTGAGTGGCTAACAACGTTCGAGGTCCTGGATCATGCTCGCGAAGAATATCTCTCGGTGTAAGGATTTGCCGCCGTGCAGAGGCTGTGTATGTGGTGGCTGTGATGGCTAACGTGCGCATCTGCAGATACGCGGTCTATGTTCTCGAAGCCTCGACCTCCAACCGCTTGACTTATTTCATCCCTCCCTTGGTACGTACTTCCACACTGTCTATTTACGCTCTGATGTCGCGCCTCTTGTATTCTATTATTTCCCAACCTTTTGTCCTACACAGCCGGCCGCGGAATAGATATGCGTCCCAGAGATCGGTCGCGGCCTGAAGACGGCTGTACTCCGGTCACAGGCCAGCTGGCCTCCGATGCGCGAATCGGTCTTTGTTCGTGCGTTGGGCTTGTTGGTTCGCCGCCAACTCCCACCATGCGGGTTGGTCCTTCGACGGCCAATGATACAGTCGCTAGAGCACCAACACATTGTCTGGACTGTGATATCACTGGCCAAAACTAACGTGTTTCCGCAGAACCTAGTCCCGCTCGTACTCCGGCCTTTACGTTTGGTGTTGCCGGCAGAAAGACTCCGGGCTGTTCGCATCTTCCTGCTAAAAGCAACCCATTTCCCATTCGTGGCGTTGATCATCGGCTGGGAAAGCTGGCGGCTATATTGGAGCGACCGACGTCAAGCTAAGTCGTACTTCGGCATGGTGAACCGAGGCCTAAATGCTCCTGCCACACTGCGCCGTCCGCGGACGGGAGTACCGCTGCTTGCGGCAGAGACCCATCAGACGCCATTGGCCAAGCAGACGCGCACGGCGCGATCGCCCAGTGCGAAGCCGTTGCGAGACCCTGCGGCGGTATCTGAAACCATTGAGGCACTGGAGGTGGCAGTGGACAGTCTCCGAACGCAACTCGAGACTATAACCTCTCTGATAGCTAAAGAGAAGCGGGCTAGAACAGAGGGTTGACGGCAGACGCTGAAAGGCTGTCCACCGAGCATTCCCTGGCCTTTTTACTTGCAATGCAATGACCCGTTCACGGGCGCTGAGAAGGGTCCAGATCATTGACAGCGCCGGGGCCTGCCCCGCATACATCGCGCCCTTAAGCGCGATGGATTGCGCCCGGTCACGCTACTGCATGAGGGAAGCCTGCACGGACTCGGTTGGGCGCTGGCAGTTGAGCGGGTACCACCGCGTCGGGTCGATCCTCGCGCGGCCATCGGGGCCATACCGTAGACAGCAGCTTGGAAGTTGGGGGGAGTAGGCACTGCTGCATAGCTTGCATAGCCTTCATTCTCTGAGCCGTCTCTGCCTAGCTGCCCACGAAACGACGCTATCGATGCAACCTTCTCCAAGGCAGGCTACTACTATCGGTGCATGGTGGACCTTCTTGAGCATGCACGCGAAATACGTCTATCCTGCCTGTCCGTGCAGGGGTCTCCACCCTCTTCATCTGGGATATTGCGTGCCTGCTTCTGCGGCATACAGTTGTGAACGTAAGGATTTCCTCTTGACTTCACTTCTAGCCGCTCTCTTGTGACAGCACCGCCTCATGCATTTTTGGCAACTGATGACTTCGCGCGCTTATTGCTTCGCACCTCATGAGAGACGCAGAGCCTTATATCTTAGGGCTGGTACGAAGACAGGTTGCACTGAGTTGCAATCACGCTCACCTCCACAACTTGAGCCATGAGTTACTTTCACAGCTCGGACCAAGAAAGACTTCGCTCGACGGTATCCGAGCATGCTGCGTTTATCCGGACACCGCCAGCCTCAGCAGGATCGTGTCGACCAAACAATGACTGGACTGGCAGTAACACAATCAACCAGCAACTGCCGCCTACCTCATATGCCTTCTCATGGCCCGCGCAGGGACCCCACGGCCTCGGCCTGTCACCCTTGCCAGCCGCATCATCCGAACACTTCCACCAAGACGCCATGATGAGCATGCCATTCGCCTGGCCCTCAAATTATGTGATGTCTGCCCAACCAGAGACCGCAGGCTTCGAAGAATCGAGGAAAGACTCTTGGATCGACAGCTGCCATCCAATGTCTACAATGTTGCCAGACGCATTGTGGGATCCTCTTCAGCAGCCGAGCTCGTCGACCGTAGCCTACGATGCGTCGCCTAGCTTGTCCTCTTATAGCACCAGCTCGCGGCCATCTGCGACGTCTTCACCATATGCGCGTTCCGAAGGCTACCTGCGGACAGTGGGCTCGCCTAAGATCAAGCTAGAAGATTTGCAGGATCCGTCAACACCACGTGTCCACCTTTTCTCCGAAGGAGCGCCTCTTGACCTGTCCGCGCATGTCGATCATGGCGACCCTTTCAGCCATCATTCGCACCCCCTCGAAGAGCGTGCTCAGTCCGGATGGCTGACTGCATCCGACTCTCATGTGGACACTGATTTCGAAGACATCAAGCCATCTCTGCGATCTCATCGACCAGCGTATCGCAAAGCCTTCTCTTCCAATGATGTGTACGAGGAACTGCTAGAAGACAGACAGAAGCGAGGCTTCACTAAGCCGGAGAATGCGAACTGTCAGTGTGACCAGTGCGGTAAACTGTTCCAGCGCAGCTACAACTTGAAGGCGCACATGGATACGCACGATCCGCATCGGAACCAGCCGCACACCTGCCAGACTCCCGGGTGCGACAAACGCTTTGTGAGGCGAACTGATCTCTTGCGACACGAGCAGAGCGTCCACCTCAAGGCGCGCAATTATGCTTGTCTTCTTTGCGACAGCGCTTTCGCGCGGAAAGACACCCTGAGAAGGTATGCATTAGTCCAGGTCAAACAGTCTCAGTGCTTCGAGGATGCTAACACCGTAGTGCAGACACGTTGATGATGGCTGCCCAAAGCGCCCGGAGGTCAAGAAGCGCGTGAGCAAAGTGCGACGACCCTCGAACGCGAACGCTGGAGCCGGGAGGCAGTCGTTCCAGCATACGAAGGAATCAACAACGGCACCATCACCTCTGAGGCTACCGGCACAATTCCCGTGACCTGTGGAAGCTGCACGTCCGACGATCACGGATCCCCCTCAAGGTTTGTGTTGGTGTGTCTTGAAAATCTGCTTGGGCCGATGGACTTAGTCGGTAGCATGACGAAGCGCGGAGTTGGTGGCATCGTGTCTGATACAGTGGTGACACAAGGAGCAGTAGACTGCATACCTCGTTCGTCACCCACCAGGGGTCGTTGGTGTTGGTGGAACTCGGGCATAACATTGCATACGCTGCCATTGCCAAGGGAGTTGGTTATCCGTGCCGTTCGTCCGGCTCTCCCGAGCTCCTAACAGGAACGGAAATGCAAATAATGTATGGAACGAGCAATCGCAATCTGCACCTTCCACACCTCGTTACCATTCTATCGGTTTTCTGCCTCTGGTTACTTGAGGTGCCTAATGCAGCCGTGTCGTTCACTGTCGTCCGCGTGAACGCTAAGATAAAGTTTCCAAGGTACCTACTGCAGTACTCTGCTGCAAGCAGCAAGCGGTAGTAGCAGGCTTTAGTGCACCCAGTGGCATCCACTCGATCATTCCTAGCGGTGCGCGCTCGTCACGGCTTGTGATAGGTGCATGATAAGCTATGATGCCGCTTGGCCCGTTTGAATACGATTAAGCGCCATGGTCGCTCACGGTAGATTGACGATTGGGCCGCCGTTGCGGTTATGCGCGTGCGACACCGGGCTTATGCATGCACTACGGACGGAGGCTGCTTCCTGAATCCTGTGAATCGAGCTAGAGATAATGGTGGTGCCGGGCCGTTAGGTACTAGTTGCGGTCCTAATCTGGCGGCAAATCACTTGCGCACGGTACATCTTGCAAACTCCTCAGGGCCTTAGGCTGCATTGACCTGCATCAGCGGATTCTGCATGGGATCATGTGACGAGCAGAGGAACAACGCTGCTCTTCCCGTCCATCTCTCAACTTAGTCTCAACTAAGGTACGGAAGGGATGGCTGTCACGTGTGCACGAACTCGCATCAGTCCAGCTTGTAGCCATCGCCAACGTGTGATATTACAGCTCAGCGCACGCCGCGCGGCTTGATATGTCGACAGGTCGGTTACCTTCGATGCCAGTAGGCACGCTAAGGCAAAACACACCCAAGGATCCGGCTCCTCTATTGCACCGAGCGGCCGAAGAGGCGAAGACGTCTGACCCTGGGCAGATCCTCAAGGCTCTGAATGCATATGCATCCTCTCCAGTCTGCACGCTCTTCGCATCACCGCCGTCTGTCCTAGTAGCTCCTCTCAAAGCTTTTGAGAGCTTAGCAAGATCGCAGAAGCACAACGGTCTTGCAGCTAGCACGGCCCTTTGCACCAAGGGTACTACGCTCTGTCCTCAAGACAACACAGAAGAAAGCAGCATTTTTGAAGCTCCCGAAGATCTGATGAGGCATCTTTGATCGGTTAAAGCCTGAACCTGGACTTGACCTTGAACGAAAGCAGTAGAAGCCGGGTTAAACTCGCCAAGCACTGCGGGGCCGGTCCGTGCCTAGCGTACCAAAGATGTCATCCAGCACCCCACCACTTGATGACATGAGTGACTAGTGACTTGACAGGTGAAGGCCGCTCCTTCTGAAGCAACCCAGCAAGCGAGCGACATCAACATCAACGCCCCGGCTTTACGACTTACGACTTCTCACATCACCAAACACGAGAGTGTTTCCTGCTACCGAAAGAAAAGACGAACGAGTGCAAGCAACGACACCCTACATCGACAGCGAACATGGCAACCGACAGCCGGACGGCCAACGTGCATAGCGCTGGCAACCTGTCCCAGTACATGATCGCCAGCCTGCCCAAAGACGCCTCGCCACAGCTCAAAAGCAGCTTCGATGCGATTGCCCTGGCAGCACACGCTGGCATGCTGGCAGTCGGCTTCCGACTCATCGGGCTGGGCGAAGACCACAAGATCGACGTGGAATCGGGTCCATCACACCCATCGCCTCTACCCGCACAATGGAACGCTACGAAGGGCTCGTATGCGTTCCGGTACGCACACAGCCAGAGCAGTATGGAGTACCTGCTCAAGATCAATAGCATGGGCAACAAGGCGGTCATCATGGGTCTGGGCATGGGTGACGATAAGACCTGCAGCTTCGACATCAAGGTGCAGGACTATGTGTCGGATGGCAACCTGCCAGCAACACCAGTGGCTGAGGGTATCAGTGACAGTGATGCGAAGAAGAACCTGGAGGATGTGTTTATATCAGCGGGCAGGTTAAGCGACCTGGGCAGTTCCATGCGCCTGAACATCATCGAGAAGCTAGCACCAGGCATACACAAGGAAGGCTACGAGGAGTCGCGGGAAGCACAGTCGTCGACATCGAGACGGCCAAGGGAGCCCGCTCCGGGTCGAGAGCCGGACAGACCGATCCACGACCCTCTACGCGACGACAGATACCCACCAGCGCGCCCATATCCTCTGCACGACCCACTTGCGCAGCCGCGGCGACCGATGCCAGATCCGATGCCAGGCTTCGAGGACGAGTTCGAGACGCAGCGTGGACCGCGCGGTGGCATGATGCCGGGTGGCTTCCCACGGATAGGCGACAGGGATCTCTACCCGCCAGGCCTGGGTCCGAACGATCCGATGAGAGGTGGCATCGGCCCAGGTTTGGGAGGACCGATGGGTGGCGGTGGCATGCATCCGACGTTCGATGACCCAATGTTTGCCGGGCAAGGGCAGAGAGGTGGCTACGATCCACGAGCGCCGCCGGGTAGTAGGTACGATCCGACCGGACCGGGTATGGGAGGTCATCCGCGTGGCGCTGGGATGGGCGGTAGGCCGCCAAATCCTTTCGGTGGATTCGGGAATGACGATTTCTTGTGATTGTGTAGTATAGCAGGCGGGAGCATGGGCGGTGCTGGAGTCCGAGCATAGCATACCCAACCCGGAATGGGATGTAGGCGGTGTAAGATACATGGATCAAGGCTCTTCGAGATCCGCGCCCAGCTCTAATTTCTTGTTGATCTCTTTCAGCGCAGTGAAGCCGGCAGCGAGGCCGATCGCATCCAACAGACCACGCGGATTCCAGAAGCACAGGAGGAGTAGATCGTACCAGGCCTTGTATGGAGCACTGATCCGTTGTCCAGTCAGCAACTCCCGGAACTCACGTCGACGGCGTGACGGGCGCTCGCACATCCAAGCGGCGTGGATCACTGCGTATGCGTGCGCGCTTTCTATCGTCGCACGGTAATCTGCTCGAGCGTGCTCGTTGATACTCTCGGGCGTCTCGGTGTTGTGTAGTTGCACTAGGGCCTTGTAGTCTGCCAGAGTGAGGCTTTACCAACGAGCTGGTGGAAGGATGATGCATGGGGTCATGCACGTTTCTTTCCTCTCGATCAAGAAGATAGGGAACATGGTATTAGGAGCTGCGAGCGATTCTGGATGTCTGCTGTTGATTGCTTGTGCATGAAGGACAGCAGGCCTCTGCTCGGCGGCAACTGACTTGGTGTGGTGAAACGAGGCATAGCGGGCACATGAGAGGAGAGGCAAGGGGAGGAAGAAATACACGGCTTCTACCCGTTGAAATACTCGTATGCTGTGTAACGCGAGCAAAGGAGGGCATTGCCCAGTCTGTTGTATGTCGTAGCGAGGTGTGGCGTCGCTGCTGTGGCTGAACGTTCGACGTCCGAAAAGCGATTGGCAGTGACTGAGATGAAATACTGGTTCAACTCGCCCACCACTGTTGCCCGCCTGACTCATAGTTGCAAGAGTCGCCAAGCTGAAGAGTCTACGAGCTGCACGACAGCTCTCACGAGCCACACGACCACCCAGACGACCGTACGCCTTCATCTCAGGACCACGTAGAAACGTCCAACTACCATCGTCGCCGCTCTACCATTCGCGCAGTATGGCCGGCCTGGAGAAGGATTTGAGGGAGCTCAGCTTGGTCCAGGAGTCCTACCCGCAAGCAAAGGACGCCGACAGTGATCCGGCGAAGCTCTCATCGGCCATCTTCTCGTCCGTGGAGGTGGGCATCACTACAAAACTGGGTGGATCAGATGTATCATGCTAATCTTCCTCACAGTATTCAAGCACCGACAAGCCCGAAATCGAGCAATGGCTCATCACATCCTCCCACATCGCCTCGCCATCCGAAGACAGCGCGAAGACTGCTGAGCGGCTGTCATCACTCAACACCCACCTTTCGACCCGCACAACGCTGTTGGGCAGCAAACCGAGCGTTGCAGATGTTGCATTGTACGCGCGCTTGGCGCCTGTGGTGAAGGGCTGGAGCGACGAGCAGCGGACCGGCGAGCAAGGCTACCATCACATCGTGCGGTGGCTGGACTTTGTGCAGAACGCACCGATGTTTGGCTTGAAGGTGCCAGAGGGCGAGAGGGTGGATGTTGATCCTGCAAAGGTCGTCTTCTACCCCAAGCCGGTGGACCAGAAGGCCGAGAAGGAGCGCAAGAAGAAAGAAAAGGCTGCTCTAGCGGCAGCGGGCGCGGACACGGCGGCAGCGGCAGGAGGTACGGTCACTTCGGCAGCCAGCAAGGACGCGCAGCAGCAGAACGCCGAGAACTCCAAGCCGAAGAAGGAGAAGAAGGACCTGGGCGACAAGGTGGCGGCAGCCGTCGGCGCCGAGGCACCCACAGAGAAGAAGCAGAAGAAGGAGAAGCAACCGAAACCACAGAAGAACGCACCAGCAGCCGAGAAGCCGCTCTCACCTGCCCTCATCGATCTGCGAGTCGGCCACATTCTCAAAGCCATCCAACATCCAGACGCCGACTCCCTCTACGTCAGCACAATAGCCTGCGGCGACCCACCAGGCGCGGACAACACCTCCGAATACGAAGGCCAGACCGTACGCACCGTATGCTCAGGCCTCAACGGCCTCATCCCGCTCGAGGAGATGCAAGGCCGCAAAATCATCACCGTCTGCAATTTGAAGCCGGTGAAGATGCGTGGGATTCTCTCTGCGGCCATGGTGCTGGCCGCTTCGCCGCGGTTAGCGGAAGGTGAGGAGGACAAGCACGCTGGTCCAGTGGAATTGGTCAACCCGCCGGAGGGTGCGGAGGCGGGCGAGAGGGTGTACTTCGAGGGATGGGAAGGCGAGCCGGAGAAGCAGTTGAACCCGAAGAAGAAGGTGTGGGATTACTGCCAGACTGGATTCACTACGACGGAGAGCAAAGAAGTTGCGTTCGATGCTGGAGCGGTGGAGCAGTTGAAGGAGAGTGGCAGGACGGGCTTGAGTACGCTGAAGACGAAGCAGGGCGTCTGCACGGTGAAGACGCTGTCTGGGGCTACGGTGCGATAAGGGCTGGTCATGCCCAAGGGAGGCACGAGATGGCCAGGCGGCTCTAGCGCCCGCCCTACTCTTGAGGACGACCCTCCGCACCAGAGAGCGCATGTAATCGCCACCTCGAACAGTCGGGCTGGTGGCCCACTGCAACACAGCTGGATTCATCGAAACCTTGATACTGCCGGAATGATAGCTATATGATAGCGATGTCAAAGGAGGCGCGCCAGCTATATATAGCAAGCATGGCCACGAGGAGGTAGCAAGACAGAGCCACCAGATACCCACCAAAACGAAAGCAAATCCTATCAAATCCCTCTCACACATTCCATCCATCCTTTAGCGCACCTTAGTCGGCGACTGGAACGGCAGACTCGGCCGCCTTCTAATCGATTGGCTCAGCGTGCCGTGCTCCCTACTGACCGTCCTCGTAAGCGCTCCTAAGTCCCTTGACACAGTTGGCAGACTCTGCGAGGTATAGACGCTTTCAGAGCTCACGCGCAGCGCGGTGAGCTGCCTGGCTTCCGCGAAGTTCGGTGGCTCCGGCGAAGTTTCTAGAATCACACGCTCGCTGTCTGCGACTTGAACGTAGGGGTCACTGAAGTAGCTGGACCGGCGCCGCATTATCGTGTGCTTTGCTGGGTCAGGAGAGCGCAGCGTATCTTCAGCCTGGGCGAAGTAGCGGCTGTCCTCGGCATCGATCATGCTATGGTGCCTTTTGCTGTTACGGCGTGTGTTTGCGACGGTGTGCTCAGTTGAGCACGTGCTGTCTGGGACGACGGGCGTGCTTTTCTTCAGGATGGATCGCGGTCTGCGGTGGTGCGGTTGGTCTGCCAATGTCAGTATTGATGTTGCGGACCGTCACGGTAGATACTTACGGGAGGTGATGTCGACTGAAAAGTTGTCTTCGGCTCCGGCTATAGCTGCCGTGTCTATCCTTGAAGCTTGGATCGTCACACGTTCTGGCGGATCGACGATGGCTTCGTCGACTTCAATCAAGCGGCTACGAGCAAGTGAGCGTCTCGGAGCCCCTGGGAATGCTGGCTTCCGGAAGTCTAGAGTGACACCAGCATTGCGCGGCTCTTTGACTATATGCTGTGCACAGGCGACTGGCGGGATGACAGGTGGCGGCTCGCTTTCGAGTGCTGCGTTTGCAGACAGCTCTTCGTCGCTCAGAAGCTTTTCCTCTTCCGGGCCTTCGCGGTGCCGGCTTCCAGACTGGAGGACTTCCTTCTCCACTTCTTCGTCCGGCTCCTCGTCGTCCTCCGCACTCAGGCTGTCTTCATCACCATCCTCCGACACACTCCACTCTCGCTCCGGCGCGGAGACGGATGATAGCTGTGCGATGATGAGCTGCTCCTTATCGCTAAAGCTCACCCGCCGACTGAAACGTTGAGATACGCGCTCCGACTCTGTATGCGGCTGCTCCTGTCCACGACCATGTCGCGACGCACGATGCTCGACACCGCTCGGCTCGAGCTGGACCTCATCTGTCGATCTTCTCCGTGAATCCTGGACTGACACGACCGGAGGCGCGTTCTGCTTTTCAACGGGCCAATTCCAAGCCTGTTGAGAAACGTGATGTGGGCCGCCGTTGGGCTCAAGTTGGAGCTCGTCAGTGGAACACTCGAAGAAAACGTCCGGCAGAGGGCCGCTCGCCAGTTGCAGAACGTTGTAGGAGAGCGGAGCCCGTGTCTTACGCTTGTGTTGCTTGCGCGTTGGGAACCGGTAGTCTATGTGCAGCTCCGTATCATCGAAACCGTCACCAGGCTTGACGACGTGCGCGCTGGGACCCCAGAAAAAGGACTGCTCGCTCTGCTTCCGCTTGAGAACCTTGTGCTGGAACTTTGGTGTCTTCAGTCGCTTCCGGATAACTGTAAGGGGGGCTCTCGATGTCGGCCTGTCGTTGCCTGAGTCTGAGCTGACGGACGAGATGCTACGCCTGCGCGGCTGACCGGAGAGGTCTCGGATAGGGTCCTGAGTCTGCACGCCTGGAGCGCTGCTTCTCGGATTCAAAGGATCGTCGTACTGCGGTGCGGACGCGACCAGCATAAGCTCATTGACCGGAAGCCTGCGGGCTGGTGGGATTGCCTGCTTCTTCGTCACCGCTTTTGGAAGGATACTGTCCGCATTCGCAACGCCTTTCGCGACTCTCTTGGACTTGCTGGCACGCACAGGGCGAGCGTCGGTCTCTGCCGGATACACTGGCTTTGGTCCGGGCTTCCGTACAGCTTTCGCGGTGCCCTTTTTGCTTCGAGCTGAGCTTGCCACCGCTCGCGATAGCCCGGCCGCCGATGCAGCCGCCTCGAGCACGTCAAGCCTGTTCAGACCTCTGGAGACCCTCGTCGGCTCCACGACTTCTGCCGGCGCATCGGACTCAGCGTCCGACAGTGGCGAGTCGCTTGAGTCAGTGTTCCTCTGAGCAGCAGCTTGCAAAAGCGCATGGGCTCTATCAGTGCGCTCTTCATCGTCGGACGGGATGTCGTAGGTGTCGGCTCTGACGCGAAACTGCTTGCCAGTAAGGGATAGAGGTCTGCTGGATTTGCCGTAGGTGACTATGCCTTTGCCTCTGCTTGCGCTGCTGGGACGCTTCGCGGGCTCATGGATGAAGAGGCTGCTGCTAGAGGCATTTTGGCTTGCTAGTGCTCTGCAACGCTGCTGAGCGATGCTGTCGGGCTGCGGGACCATGTTTCAGCACGTGTGCCGGACAGCCGACACGGTGTGAAGTAGAGATAGTGCGTTGGTTTGGGTTGAGGTGTGAAATGAAGTGCGGTCGAATTTGGCTTTAGGCCGCAACGCTTCGGCGACCTTCGCGAGGAAGGCGCGACGCGGTACTCACCGTGGTCTTCTGAGCGTAGAGCATGTGCTGCTTGATCAGAATGAGATACATAGAGCTCCGCCGCCACTCTCTCCGCCCGCCGCTCATTGGTATCACAAGTCCATATGCACCCTCATGCACCCTCATAACGTCTTCACATGCCGCTAAACGCAAAACATAGCAGAAGCCCATGGACAAGACTCGCTCACAACATCCGCCTGATCTCTTGCTCATTCATGTACTTCTCCAAGCCGCTATCCAGATGCTCCCACCATTCAAACATCATGCTCTGACATATGAGCTTGAACCAAGGCGTGAACAGCAGCTTGTCGTCCGTGAACATCTCCTTCAGCTCGCCCTCCGACACGTACTTCGTCGCCTGCACCTCGTTCGGGTTGGCGTCGAGGTCGACGTCCGCCTTGATGAAGAGGATGTAGTCGATCTCGTGCTCGCCCCATTTGCCGTCGCTGGGCGCTTTGTAGTGTATCCGCGTCAAAAACTCGAAGTTGTCGATCGGGACTTGGTGGGCCTTGATGCCCAGCTCCTGGTCCAGCTTCCTTTGCGCCGCACGCTTCACGCCTGCCACGGCTGCTTCGAGGGTAGAGCCCGTCTCGCCTGGTATACCCAATGGATGCGAGCAGCATGTGTTTGTCCACATGTCTGGGAAGGTGATCTTCTCCGAAGCTCTCTGTTGCAATAGCAACCGGTTTTCGGAATCGAAGAGGAAGCAGGAGAATGCGCGGTGTAGCAGGCCTTTGTCGATGTTCTCCATGAGATGGCAGACCTTTTTGCTTGCGCTTCCAATTGGCGTGTCGTTGTCGTCCAGGACTATGCAGACTTCATCCATGAGGCGGATCTGTTCTTCGTCGTAGCCCGCTAGATCATTGTCCTGCGTGGCGGATCGGGAGTGTGCGGCGAGTTGTGTGTTGATCTCGGGAAACATGCGGAGGATGTGCTCGGCGGAAGCTGGTTGGGCTGGCGCCATGGTCGCTGTTGTAGTCGTACTCATCGTGGCGGCGGTAGTGGTAGTGAGTGTGGGTATGCAGAGCAGCTTTCGGGGAGAATAGCTTTGCGATTGGGATATCTAATGATCCTCGTCCGATGGCAAGATTCTAGAAACAAAGAATGCACCGACGAATGCGCCCCTGTTCTCGCGGCGAAATGGTCGACCGTACGCTACTGCAGGCACTCTGCTTAGCGTGTGTTGCGAGACGCGAGCCCGCGCGTCGAAACTTTGACAGGAACACACACTACTATCTCCCAGCAACCCGACCATACCCCGACGCAAACACGAAAGACCAAAAGAAGTGTCGCCGTCGCCAACATGTCGTCCATCGCCGACGCTGCCATGGGCTCCGACAATGCCACACCACAAGGACCCCGCAGCGATGCCCCCTCCACCGGACGAAGACGGCAGGCTCGCTCTTCGTCTAGACCGCGAGGACCGCCGTCCATCAGCACACCGGGCATGCAGAGCGACGCCGGCGGCTTTCCCGACGACGAGGTGGTGGGTACGCGAGAGATGCGGCGGCGGATGGCGGGCCAGCAAGACATTCCACGAGTGGTAGACACAACGGCCGAGACGCTAGGCATTCAGTTTGAGCGCTTTCTTGAGAAGTAATCATGCGTGCCTCGTTGTATCTATGGCTATCGCTGACTCCCAGCAGCTTCACCGAAGACCCGACACCCTCAGCAGCACCCGCCTCAAGCGCGGTCACCACCAACAAGTACTACGTCGCGCAGATCCACGGCCTCTGCCAGTTCAAGCTCGGTACGTTGTACGTCGACTTTACTCACCTGATGGATCACGAGCGAGGCATTCTCGCAAGCGCCATCCAAGGCGACTTCTACCGCTACCAGCCGTACATGCTCCGAGCGTTGAACAACCTGATTGCCAAGTACGAACCACAGTATTACCGCGAGCATAGACAGCCGGGCTCAACAACGGCACGGACGGACACCTCGCTCGCCGGGAACAGCTTGAGTGAAGACGACAGCATTAACGACAAGACACCGAACCAGCAGACTGACAAGATCTTTGCACTCGCCTTCTACAACCTGCCTCTAGTGTCGAGAGTACGCCAGTTGCGGACGGACCACATTGGCAAGCTTGCCTCCATTTCCGGTACCGTCACTAGGACATCCGAGGTGCGGCCAGAGCTGCACTTAGCGACCTTCGTCTGCGAAGGCTGCAACACGGCGATCCCGGATGTGGAGCAGATATTCAAGTACTCGGAGCCTACGCAATGCCCGAACATGACCTGTGGCAACCGCCAGGGCTGGCGACTCGACATCAGGCAAAGTACCTTTATCGACTGGCAGAAAGTGCGTATCCAGGAGAACAGCTCGGAGATTCCGACTGGTAGCATGCCGCGGACAATGGATGTTATCCTGCGAGGCGAGATGGTTGACCGTGCGAAGGCTGGCGAGAAGTGCATCTTCACTGGCACGCTGATCGTCGTGCCGGATGTCAGCCAATTCAGAGTGCCTGGTACAAGGGTGATGGCTGTCCGTGATTCGCAAGCACCCCGAGGTGGAGACGCCGGTGGTAGCGGAGTCAGTGGGCTCCAAGCACTGGGTGTGCGGGACCTGACCTACCGCATGGCATTCCTTGCGAACATGGTGACCATGGATACCTCCACACAGGGACAGAGCGCGAACCAGAACCTTAAAGGGCAAGCTGGCAACATTCTGAGCTCGCTCGGACAGATGGTCGACCTGAACGAGACGTCCGGTGACCAGGCGCAGCAGGACTACCTCGATACTCTTACGCCAGCTGAGATTGACGACCTAAGGAAGATGGTGCAGATGCCGAACATTTTCATGCGCTTAGTCGATTCGCTGGCGCCTATGGTCTACGGCCACACGGTCGTCAAGAAGGGTCTGCTCCTGCAGCTTATGGGCGGTGTCAGCAAGGTCACGCCCGAAGGCATGGCCTTACGTGGCGATCTCAACGTTTGCATCGTCGGCGACCCGAGTACTAGCAAGTCGCAGTTCCTCAAGTATATCTGCGCCTTCCTGCCTCGCGCTGTCTATACCTCGGGCAAGGCTTCTTCGGCTGCTGGTCTCACGGCAGCAGTGATCAAAGACGAAGAGACTGGCGAATTCACTATCGAAGCTGGTGCGCTTATGCTAGCAGACAATGGCATCTGCGCGATTGATGAGTTCGACAAGATGGACATTGCCGACCAAGTCGCCATCCACGAAGCTATGGAGCAGCAAACCATCTCCATTGCCAAAGCCGGCATCCAGGCCACCCTCAACGCGCGTACCTCCATCCTCGCAGCAGCTAACCCCGTAGGAGGCCGCTACAACCGTAAGACCACCCTCCGCGCCAACATCAACATGAGCGCACCCATCATGTCCCGTTTCGACTTGTTCTTCGTCGTACTGGACGAATGCAACGAGCAAGTTGACGAGCATCTCGCCCGCCACATTGTCGCAATTCACCAACTCAAAGACGATGCCGTCGAGCCAGAGTTCAGCACCGAGCAGCTGCAGCGCTATATCCGCTTCGCTCGCCTTTTCCAGCCTGTCTTCACCGATGAGGCCAAGGTGAAGCTCGTGGAGAAGTACAAGGAGCTACGCACCAATGATGCACAGGGTGGTGTTGGTCGGAATTCGTACAGGATCACGGTTAGGCAGCTGGAGAGTATGATCCGGCTGAGCGAGGCCATTGCCAAGGCGACGTGTGTGGATCAAGTCACGCCCGAATTTGTGGAGGAGGCGTTCAAGCTGTTGCAGCAGAGTATCATCAGTGTCGAGAAAGACGACGTCGAGTTCGAGGATGACGATGCGGCTATGGCTGATGCTGAAGCTGATGTTGGTGCTGCTGACCAGGATGGCGACTCGCCGATGGATGCTGACGCGGATGCGGATGCTGATGGTGCAGGTATGGGCTCGGTAAGGGCCTCCCAGACGCCGGCTCCTGCGAGGGCCAGGACGCAGATCAAGTACGACGACTACGTGCGAATGCAGAATATGCTCCTGCAACGCGTCAACGACGATCAGAACACGGCCGAAGACGGCGTTGACGAAGACGACTTGCTGGTGTGGTACCTCGAGCAGGTAGAGGAGCAGCTGCAGAGCCAAGAGGATCTGGAGGACCAGCGGAGCCTGGCGCGGAAAGTGCTGAAGCGTATGGTGAAGGTAAGTCTTCGCGAGCTACTTGGGGTGTTGGTCGTGGTTATTGATGCTAATGGCGGTGCACAGCAAAACGTTCTCCTGCAGATTCGGGGCGAAGGGCTCGCTGATGAAGAGGGCGAGGGTTTGGAGCAGGATGGGAGGGTGATGTATGTCGTGCACCCGAATTGCCCGGTCGATGAGTAGCATGTACAATGCTGGTTTCGAAGGCGTTGAGGAGTTGGTCTATACGTCCTGGAGACATGGGCTGCATTGGTATGAATGAGCGATATGAGGAGTATGGGGCGTAGCGAATGATACAAAAAGATGTATATGGTAGCGAACGAACTTACGCCTACTCTTCCCTTCGATCAAGACAAGGCACTTATTGATGAGAGTACTACCTATCCGCATCGTGAGCGTATGTCCTAGTCCGAGGCATAGCACGATGGCGCGAATGTCGCATCTCGGCCCGACAAGCTTCCTCTCGTCAGACAGTCCACAGAAGAGCCTTGTGGTAGCATAAGGGTGGGCGTTGTCCAACGCCCACTGGCTGGGTCGGATCAATTCCAGCTTCCCCGTCCATGCAGGACGCCTTTATGTTGATCCCATAGCCATGGAAGGTGCTTCTCGCGTGGGCTCCCCAAGAGACGTCTTGTTACTGCTGAGATAGCTTCCACGGAATAGGGCACTGAAGGGGAGCATGAAGGATGCCACGAGGCAGACAGACACGCTCGAGGGTCGGCCCGGCCGAGCTTCGGAGACCGAGACCCAATCCTCCGACACTCTCAAAGACTTCAGACGCTGCCCAGGCCAATTAAGCCATAGGCGTATATGGCTTTCCGAAAACGTAACGTCGCAGTGGGCACTGCTGAGCCTGCAGCACTTGGGAATGCTGATGGTGCTGCCTCTTCCAGCAGCCTGCCGGGCGTACGGCCATCGTCCGTAACTTCGCAACTAGTCACGTCCACAGGCACAACTTCTTTAGACGAGCTCCTAGGTGGGCACACTGGGCTCCCACTAGGCTCGAGCTTGCTCATCGAGGAGAGTGGAACTACGGACTTTGCGGGAGCATTACTACGTTTCTATGCCGCTGAGGGCTTGTGTCAAGGACATGCTATTCATGTCGTGGGCGTCGGTGATGGCTGGGTTCGGGAGCTGCCTGGAGTTGCAGATGACAAGAGCAGCCGGAAGGCAACGTCCTCTACGCAGAGCGAAGATGAGAAGATGAAGATCGCGTGGCGATACGAGAAGCTTGGGCAAGCAGGGGAAAGAGGTGCGTGGTCAGACTTCGACGCATACGTAGTGCTCTTGGTGACAATGTTCAAACAATATTTTCCTTTATCCGAAGCTAATGGTAAGTTCAGCTCTTCCTGACCGCAGCGCTCCTGCCGCTCAAGATTCGGTCACGCAACAGCAGCCTTTCTGCCATACCTTTGACTTGAGCAAGTGTCTTGTCATGCCACAGGACGCCAGGGTCAGCCACATTGCAGTCGCGCTTTCGCCCAAGCCGTTCGATGCGATTCTACAGGCGCTCAGTCAGGCACTGAAGACGTCCGCCCCAAACACTCTGCACCGTTTGGTCCTGCCAACAGTGCTCAGCCCAGCACTCTGGCCCCCTCATGCAGCCCGGCCGGAGAACCTTCTTCAATTCCTACGTTCTTTGCGCTCCCTGCTACACCAATATTCGGACAGACTGACGGCCATGATGACTCTACCGCTAGAACTGCATCCGCGCAACTCCGGACTTGTACGCTGGGCTGAGCTTCTCAGCGACGGTGTGCTAGAGCTGACACCGTTTCCGCACCTCATGAACGCATCAAATGGCCCTGTCGAAAGCGGCAGCTCCAAAGGCACCGAAGAGCAACCTCAGGGCATGTTGAAAGTGCACAAACTTCCCATTAACACCGAGCGAGGCGAGGGTGGCGCGGGTGCTGGCAATAGTATTGGCGAAGACCTGTCGTTTACCGTGAGCAGGCGCAAGTTCGTGATCAAGCCGTTCTCACTGCCGCCAATGGAGGGTGATCAGGATGCGCAGAAGGAGGGTGGGAGTCTTACCGGTAAAGACGTGGAGTTCTAGTACGATACCCGTAGCATCACGGCAAAGGCGCAGACGCTGAAGTGCAGTGATGGAGGCTGTTGTGCGCTCAGTCCTCCTCGCCGTGCCCAAGACGTTCGTCAAGCATGTCCTCCATCTCGATCTGCTCCCATCCGGCCTGGTTACCACCGTGTCCCATCACTCGCGCGTATTGCAGGCCGTACGTCGTTGGCCTAGCGGTCCGTGAGTGGCCAGACCATGTTGCACGGATCTCATCACCGAGGCATGAGGACAGTGCGAAGAAGGCGAGGACCAGGACGATGAAACACGCAATGGAGATGATGAAGACAACAAGGAAGCTCATCATGGCGACGTCGCTTACAAAATTAATGGTGTACGACAACCTAGGGACGGCCGACGACCGTAAAGATTGTCCTTGTCCGGGCCATACAATAGTTCCGCTGTCGCTCGGCCAGAAGTCGGGAGTCTGTCGCGCGTTCACTCACGTGACTGGATGGGAGCAACGAAGGGCACGCTGGAGCTCGGGTAGCCTAAGTTTTAATATCAGTCCTCGGCAAAAGTCGCCACACCGTCACAATTAACAAGCAACAACGTAAAGCGAAGAAAGCGACTGTTCGAACACTCCAAAGTAAACCGGGCCCACACTCGCAAGGCAAACAATGGCGCCGGGATTGCCCGAGCGCACTCCTTCCATGCTACTAGCGGCTTCCCCGCCCAACAATCTCAATTTTGGTATGTCAATGCTGATAAGGCCGATAAGCACAGAGACATCGACAACGTTGATACTGTTGTGTATCGTTGTACGGCATAGAAATATTTGGTTTTCTGCGGGCTGCGCCTTGACGTACCGGCTGGTGACTAAAGAGGAAGCTGGGAGCTCACATCCTGACCTTATCTTGAGCTGTCTGAGCTACCATTGGCAATGTCTGCGAGTAAGGACTAAGAAGGGGTCCGGGTATGGACGCCTCATGTAGACCAGATCGATGGCACGCGGATCTCTGCTAGGTTGTGTGCGATAGGCAGGCTCTCACCTGCGTGCGGCTCTGAAAGCAAAAACCATACAAAGACCTGGGTTGAACCAGTACTCTTTTACTAGTGCCACCGTTTGTTGCCACAGTCTTCCTCCAGAACCCTAATCTCACTACCATTCATCCTACTCGTCGACAATGGAAGGCTTTACAGATCCAGCTTGGCCACCGGGAACCGTGAGGCTTCAGGTCCTCCAGGATGACGGCAAGGGCCAAGATGCGACCATCGTCCTCCAACCAAGGCCAACGGACAACCCAAACGATCCACTCAACTGGCCGAAGCCTCAGAAGATCCTCAATTACTTCCTGGCCTCATTTTACGCCATGATGGTGTTTGCGTTCGTCAATGCAACTTCACCGACCTGGGGTCCTATGGGCGATGAGCTCAATTTAGGCAGCACGACGCTCACCAACACTTACGCCATCGGGTGCGCGACATTAGCGATGGGCGCTCCCATGCTGATTCCGTTCGCGCTCAAGTATGGATCGAGGTCAGTGTACGTTGTTAGTAGCGCGGCACAGTTTGGCATCTCCATATGGGCAGCCAGGACTATGACAGCAGGCGATTGGTGGGTACGTATACCGTCGAGTAGCAACCTGTGGGAGACATATACTGATTCTACTCGACTACTTAAGGGTGTCAACGCAGTGCAGTGCTGGCTGGGCGCGCTTGCCGAAGTGTTGATTCAGATGACTATCGCCGACGTATTCTTCGTACATCAGCGTGGTCTTATGAATGCAATATACATTTGGGTAGCAAACGTCGGTTCCAACCTCGCGGTGGTGGCTGCAGGGTTCATCACAGTGGATCAAGGGTGTAAGCGGGTTGCAGTTCAGGCCTGCCATGTGTCCATCTGCTGACACGATCACAGGGAGATGGGTTTGGTGGTGGTGCGCCATCTTCTTTGGCATTCAGTTGATCATGTTCATCTTCGGATTTGAGGAGACCAAGTTCACGCACATCGAGACGCTGGAGGGACGACAGGGAAGCGTCGTCTCCGCGTCTTTCCCAGGTGACCACAACCCGTTCGATAGCAAGAGCGAGAAACAACTCCCTGCAGCACCGAGTAGCGCAGACGTGGAGGCTGGCTCCGAGGAGGACGTTTCTCGGAAGCTCAGCGTCATACACATCAATCCCAGAATACCCAGGAAGACGTACATCCAGAAGCTCGCCCTTACGCAGACATCGCCAGGAAAGTGGTCCGACTTCCTGCGACACTCATGGCAACCGTTCATGATTCTTGCCACCATCCCTGGAGTACTGTTCTGCTCCCTTGTCTATGCGATCTTGCTCGCCTGGTCCACGGTCATGACGACCGCCCTGAGCGAGTACATGCTTCTCCCGCCCTACAACTTCGACGCCTCACAAATCGGCCTCATGAGTTTGGCCCCATTCGTATGTCTAGTCTATACCTCACTACGTTACTGGAGCGTGGACTGACTTGCTGGAATAGATTGGGTACACCCTGGGCACGATAGTGGTCGGTCCTGTCTCTGATTGGTATGTCTTGCGCCTCGCAAAACGCAACAACGGTATCTATGAACCCGAGATGCGGTTCTGGGTCTTCATCCCCTTTATTCCCTTCCAACTGGCCGGAGCATGGTGGTTCGGGTATGCCCTAGCAAACGGCTGGTCGTGGCCTCAGGTCGCGGTAGCATATGGTATGTCAAGCTGGTCGCCCCATACTCGAGGACATTCGAGACATAGCTAACTGTTTCGCTCGTATTGTAGGTATTTGCAGTTTCGGCTCGGCGCCGCTGCAAAGTTTGGCCCTCACTTACATGCTGGACGCCTACAACGGTAATGCCACTCCTTCTTGCATGTACCAGTCAGACAGCGTGCTAACGGCAGTCCAGAAATCATTGGCGATGCGCTCACAGCATTGACAACCGTCCGGAACACTTTCAGCACGATCTTCGTATTCGCCATGCCTGCCTGGATCGCCGGAGTGGGGATGGCGAACGTCTTCAACACCATAGGCGCAATCGGCGTAGTTATCCTCTCCTTTGCAGGATTTTTTGTTTGGCGCGGCAAGCATCTGCGTGTGAAGACGGCGAGTGTGTACAAATACTACGCGGATCGGCAATTCGAAGCTAGACCGTTGTGAGTAGATTACCGTGGCGACAGTGGGTAGGTTAACGTCGTGATGCGCGAGGCCTGTTACATTTGTTGAAGTGCTCTAAGCATCAGCTACGTATTATGCGTTACGCCAACAACACACTGACTTCCGCTTCTTACCAAATACTACACGATACTTGCAGTCTCCTAGAACGTGGGACTGCGCCTCTGTGTGGGTGATAGAATTGACTGATCTTGTTTCCCAGGCGCTTCATTCCAACGGGACTCGCGTGTATATCTCATCACTCTACATGGTCGTTGGCATACAACGTGACTCTTGTGACCAACGAACAAGCCCAGCATTAGTACTTCGATCGAAGGTGCGGGAGTGCTTCCCTGGCCTTTCAAGTTGCATGCTACAGGCGGGATTGCCGATAGTGTGGCCGACAAGACAGTCCACTATCAGGTCTGCCACTGCTGCAACCAGTGCTGCATGAGCTTGCCATCGATCGGACCCATGGCTCTCATCGTCTCGCTCATAGCCATCGTCTCAGAGGTTGCTAGTACTGGCAGGCCGCCATCCGACCCAATGAACCCTTGGTAGAAGTCAATAAGCTTGACGCCAGGCTTCCGTTCCGCCTCTTCTCTGGTAGCCGGAACGTCTCTCAACTCGGCTACCCAGCGCTCGAACGGCACCACTTGGATTTGTGTACCAGTCTCACGTTGGAGTGAATCCCGTATCACGGGCACCAAGTCGCTCCAGGTGATCCTCCGAGGGTTCACGACGTGCGCAGTCTTCAGGAGATCACCATTCCCGCTGTCCACAATTCTGGATTGGAGACACTCCAAGACGATCTTGGCTGCGAGGTCTATTGGGACCCAATCAACCATTTCCTGGTTGCCAAGTGTTGCTGGGACTATCCCCATTGCCTTGGAAGTGAGGATAATAGTGGGCAACCACTCATGTCGGTTCCACTCCAAACCGTTTTTGCTTGGACCGGCAAGCTGACCTGCACGACATATCGTGCTCGCTATTCCCGACCGTTGAGCTGCTGCTGCGAGTACAAGCGCAGCTACGTGCTTGGACTCGCCATAGCCTTGCGGTAGTGGGAGCGTGTGATCGTTCATCGTGCATTCCGGGACTTCTTCGTCACGTGTGTGTTTCGCGAGCCAGTTGCCTACGCTTGCAATCGACGAGACGAAGACTACGTGAGCACGATACTTCGATTGAATGCTGAAGTCAAGGCATCGTCGAGTGCCAGCGATGTGGGTGCTCTCATAGGACTCCAAGCTATGGTTGAAGTCGACTGTCCAGGCGTTGTGGATGAAGACGTCAACCGTCTGTAGAAGACGACCGTAGACATCGTCGGAGAGGCCGAAGCGATCCTGGCTGAAGTCGGTATGCAGGAACTCCACGTTGGAAAACTCAGCTTCCACGCCGCGAGATTGGAAGCTTTGGCGTTGTCGGGCCTCTGCACCAGCCGAGCGATTTAAGCAAATCACTTTTGCCACTTGGGAAGATGTGATGAGCTCTTCAAGCAGACAGTTCCCAAGCGCGCCCGTAGAACCGGTTAGGATCACGGTGTGCTTCTGCGGCGCTTGAGGAGGCGCAGCGATCGACGAGGCCGGCGGTAAGTCGTGAGTGTACTTCTCGATCATTTGTGTCATGATCTCTTCGCGGCTTTGGACAGTCCCGTTATTGGCTGCACCCTGACCACCGTTCTGTAGGTACTCTGCCAAATGGGCGACAGTCGGGTGCGCATAGATTATCTTCGGGGAGACCGTGACCTTCCTCTCTTTGCTGCTGCATGCGTGACTGAGCGTCGTGGAGATCGCCAGCACTTGAAGCGAGTCCGCCCCATAGTTGAAAATATCCGCATCTTCCAAAGCATCGTCCGGGAAAGCCAGGCCGGACAGCTTCAATGCCCGCCGGACAAAGCCCTTGATGGTCTGAAGGTCCGCACCGTCTTCAAGCTTGCCTAGCTGATCGTTACTTGCCTCATTCGAGTACAGGGCATCGATCTCTCTGCGATAAAGACCGACAGTGAGACGGCGCATAGTGGATCCCTTCGGCGCTCTGTGGAAAGGCTTGTCTCTCTTTGCGACCGCTATCTTAGACTTCCATACACGGCCATGCGCCGGGGTTGCTGCATTCGCTCTCTCGATCATAGGCCAGAGTCGGTCGACGAAGTCGTCCAGGCTCTGATCCTGGGGCAGAGTTGACCAGTCGGGCTCGACCAGGAGTCCAGTTTGGAAACGACCCTGACCGACAACCAGTGCACCGTTCACCAATGAACCGCTTTCGAGCGCCTTCTCGAAAGCCACAGGGTTGATCTTCTCCCCGTTGCTGAGCACTATCACGTCATCTTTGCGGCCCTTGTATAACCATAAGGTGGGCTTAGTAGCATGCCGCTCCCACAAATCGTTCGTGCGCCACGCATCCAGATGTGGAAAAGTGTGGAACAGGCCCTGGTACTTCCGGTCCTCCCTCTTGATAACCATCTCGTATAGGCCATCATCCTCTGGCTCCATATTTACGCCTGAGCCCGGCGACCACTCAAAGTATTCCCAGTCGGCTTTCTCTGCCGGCAGCAGCACAGGGATGAAACCCGCCTCTGTCGTACCGATCAATGGCGAGACAACGGTACGTTCCTTTATTCTCTCGCCGCTATCATGGGCGAGTGGCGCGCCGCCGTAGAAGACGTACTTGAGCTCTGCCAGCACATCCAGACCGTTTGGTGTGCTGCTGATTTGCTCGAGCATGGACGGCGCGAAAATGCCGCCCCAGGGTTTTGTCTGCTGAAGTACCTCGAGAATAAGCTCAGCGCTTACCGGCCGTCCCAGGGGGAGTAGAACCAGTGGGCTTTTACACAACAGTGACCGCATCAGCACTATGATGCCCATAGTATGGAAAAATGGCGACATGGTGAAAAGAAGCTGGTCAGACATCAAGAATTCGTCGTGCGTATTCCTGCGGCCTTTTGGAGCCGGCATGGACCTCAGGAGGGACATAGTGGCCAAGTACCCGTTGGTGATGTGGATCGGTTTCGGCGTCCCAGTGCTGCCAGATGTGTGCAAGATTAGGACTTGGTCGTCCTCTGCATCGTTGCAGTGTTCCGCGTACGGTCCGGCGTCGGATCCTCGGAGCCTCAGATCGTCGAACGAAGGTATCCCGTACACTTGCAGCTTAGGATCGGTGGCCTTCAGAATGTCAACAGCGGTGTCGACACCTTCACTGTGTAGAAGGATCTTGCAGCTTGTGGCCTGGAAGAGTGAGGCTTGTCCTTCCTGAGAGTTCCGGGGTGATGGCAATAACGTCTGCTAGTCATCAGTCAAATGTTTCGGGTCGTTGTTCGTCTCCCGATATTGCAGACCATGTAGCCAACTTTCATGAGCCCCATCATCACCACGGCATAGCGCGTGTCATTTCGCCTATATCGTCTCTTTAGTGAAAAACTCATACGCAGCGTCAAACACCGACTCACCCCATATACGCAACAGTATCCTTGCCATTGCCGGGCCCAAGATGCTCTTCGGTCCACGCAGCCATCCCATTGACGGCATCGGCCAACTCGCGGAAGGTAATGTTACGCCAGCCAGTGCTCAAGTCATTGGACTTGGATATGCATAACCAGGTACGATCTGGTTCCTCATCGGCTATTTCGTCGACCGCGCGAGGAAGCACCAGTACGCTGCGTGGAGCCTCCCCTGTTTCGATGTTCGCGTGACCGTTCATGGCTGATGGTGGAACTTGAGAGGCGAGGGGAAAGCAAAGGCGCGGTGTACGGAGACCTTTGAGATGATGGATCTCGCTCGAGGAGAATGCACAAGATAAAGACTGGCAGTGGGGCATACCTACCTTGAGGCATCATGTTGACGAGCTTAAGAATTCAATGTGTCAAGCGATACTCCGTTAACGGTGTCGCCATCATGAGAAGCTGTGTATTGCACGTTCCACAACACGTCAACGAAGTGACGTGGATGCCGCTGCGCTCCGGAGTGGCGTCGACGTGTTCCAATGCCGTCTGCCGAGACAATGTCGCCAGATCTAACTTTTAGTCCTCAAGGTCCTTGATGCCTGTTGCCCGGTTCGCGAAAAACCAGACTCGGGGCGCCATATCTGCGGTACCTTCGTCACAAACCAACACAGCATGCCAAGGAGATGCTTCGGCTGGCTGGATCTGGCTCGGTCCGGCAGTTTTGTAGACCGTAGTCCGATCCGGGTGGATCTATCGCGGAAGGCCCGCTCCTGCGCGGCCTGTTGGTAATAAGAAACGATCTGTCTGTTGAAAGTTCTTGAAACTTCGAAGTTCAAGGCTCCAGCGGCATTCTGCCATCACGAGCCTCCGCTTTCGGGCTATGGCATCCTCGTGTGAAGCATGTCTGATCTGTGTAACGTTCAGCAGCGGGTGTCCTTCCAGACAGACAGGCAAAGGCACCGAACCGAACCGCGAAGAAAGATCCGCATAAGCGCTGCTTCCCACACGGGCCACACCACCTCCGTGTGTGCATCGCGTTGTGTTGCATCTATGCTGGGCCTTTGCCTAGGTATCTGCACAAAGTTGGATTGCAGTGCACATGGCATCAATGTTCGCTCAACCTCCACGTACGGCCAGCCGCCATAGAGAGGCTCTGTCCGCTCCATCCTTGAGCTGTGAGTCGGCAAATCATGGTAGGACTACGATACCGCAAGGCGTAACACACCACCTCACATTCCACAGAGGGCCTTATCAAGATAATCCCGTCCCGAAATCTTACACCGTGGGGGGTATCGACAATAGTAAAATCTCCTAGGAGGTAGTGGAAGATGCAGAAGATGGCTCCCCTTTCGTCTTGCTCTACGGCAGCCCCCGGATTTATACAAGGCGACATTTCTAAATCTACGAGAGTCTCTCAGAGTCTCAGTCTCGTCGCTACCTAGGCAAGCTTTCTCCGCATCCTCTCCGCACTTTTGGGGCCGAAACAGCTGCAGCCCAGGCCGCCTTCCGAGGTCACAGTGCTAACCAGCATAGTATAGATACAGCATGCAAGTCGCCCCTGGTGGGTAGGTACTTTCTCCTTGTTCATACCCACGCTTCATAGGTCTCGGGCTATCCAAAAAGATGCCTAGCACATCAAAGCGTCCCATTCGCATTGCAGGCTGCTCTGGATCAGCGACAGACCGTCGGCATGCCATGGCTATGTTGGCAGCTAATTGCCCAAACGATCCAGTCGATGTGATCATGGGCGACTGGCTCTCTGAGGCAAACATGACATCAAGAGCCGACAATGGTGGTTACGAGCCCACGTTCCTCGAATCCCTGGAGCCTGCTCTTCCTCACATCGCCAAGTATCGTATCAAGGTTGCTGCAAACGCTGGAGCGTCGGACACTGCGCTACTGCACAAGGCTGTCACGGAGATGGTGAGAGCAAAAGGTCTGGATCTTAAGGTAGCGTGGATCAGTGGCGATGAGGTGCTTCCAGCCGTACAGAAAGCGCAACGCGAGGGCAAGTGCATGTTCGAGAACATTTGCACTGGCGAGAAGCTTGACGAGTGGAAGTTTGAGCCCATCTATGCGCAGGCATATCTTGGTGGGCTGGGCATCGCTGCGGCGTTCGCGAGTGGCGCCGACATAGTTGTGTGCGGACGTGTGAGTGATGCGAGCCCGGTCATCGGAGCTGCATACTGGTGGCATGGCTGGAAAAGAGACCAGTTACTTGAGCTAGCTAGCGCGTTTGTTGCTGGACATCTTATAGAATGTAGCAGCTATTTGTGTGGTGGCAATTTCACTGGCTTCAAGAGCCTCGAGATGAAGGGTTGGGATGACATTGGTGAGTGTCCCAATGGAGTGGATACTATACGGGCTTGGGCTGATCCTCGTGCCCTTGCGTAGGCTACCCTATCGCTGAGATAGCTAGCAACGGACAGGTCGTCATCACGAAAAACAAGGGTTCAGGTGGCGAGGTCAGTACGCAGACCTGCTCTTCGCAGCTCTTGTATGAAATCCAAGGGCCATGGTACTACAACTCGGACGTTACAGCAGTCCTCGACGAGCTGTGGTTCGAACAATTGGGCACCGATCGGGTAGCGCTGCGAGGCGTGAAAGCAGACCTGCCACCGGCAACAACCAAGGTTGGCTTGACAGCGAAGGGTGGCTACCAGGCCGAAGTCCACTGGTTCCTGTGCGGCCTCGACATCATGGACAAGGCTCGTATGACGGAAGCACAGTGCCGTCGCATGCTCCGCTCTTATTCGGACAAGTTCACGAAGCTTGCCTTCACAGTCAATGGCTCTGCGGCGGAGAACGCGAGTAACCAAAACGCTGCCACCGTCGATTTCCGCATCTTCGTCCAAGCGCCGAATGCTGAGGACATCAGTCCTGACAAGTTCTTCAGGCCCGTCATCGACCCGATCATGGTACGAGTTGTCCGTCGGCGCACCGCTTCCAGCTTCCTGCCCGTGAGATGTGTGCTGACAGTCTACTCTCGTTATGCAGCAAAGCTACCCTGGCGCAACGCCGCACCTTGACTGGAGACAAGGCTTCCCAAAGCCGATCTATGAGTACTATGTTACGCTGCTACCACAGTCGGATATGCAGCACAAGGTCCACCTTTGGGACGGGCAGAGCCTTGATATACCACCTCCGCCACAGAGCAAGACGTTTCCCGCACAACAGCCTAGCCAGCCAGCAGCGGCAGCTGTCACGACCGCTGACTTTGGGCCGACAACGCGAGGTCCGCTGGGTTGGGTTGTGCACGCACGCAGCGGAGACAAGGGCTCTAACTGCAATGTCGGCTTCTGGGTGAGACACAAGGATGAGTGGGCCTGGCTGCGGTCGTTGTTGTCCGTTAGTATGATTGAGCGGTTGCTTGCAGACGAGTACAAGGGAAAGAAGGTCGTATGTCCCACTTTGCACGACCTTTCTCGCGGTGGCAGTCAGCTGACGTTTTTAGGACCGCTTTGAGCTGCCCAATATGTACGCCGTGCACTTCCTCCTGCATGATCATCTCGACAGAGGCGTGAGCTGTTCATCGAGCTACGACTTTTTGGGCAAGCAGGTCGCGGAGTACCTACGGTCGAAGCATGTCGACCTGCCCACAAAGTTCTTGAACAGGGGCAGACTATGAGATGTACGATATGAGCAATCACTGTTGACCTTACTCATTAACGCGTTGCGTGCTGTACGGCCACTAAGCTATGTGCCATCCTGTATGGTATGTGACACTCCATCCTCACAGGCTGCTGCTTCGAAGCTCAAAGCTCAAGCTCAAGCCTTCTCAGCAATGCCGAAGCTCTCGTTGCCGCCATCGAAAACAGCAAAGAAGTGCTTGAGCAGCATGTCACCCACGATCTGCAGCCCTTGGCCGCTGTTGCCCTGGATGCCACCGAAGCAAGTTTCACTGTCAATTTGCGCAAAGCTGATGTCGGAGCCGTTCAGAGTAGCGGTATAGCCAGAGCCGATCGCCACGCCAAAGGAGGGCAGGGTAGCGCTGCAGTCGTAGACATAGCCACCCTGCTGAGAGTTGTATTCCGCGCTGGAGACCTGGCTGTAATACGCCTCAACAACGTCTTCATCCAACAACAGAAGCGAAGTACCAGTATCCGCGATGGCTGGGCTGCACGTGGAACACTGGCTCTGGGTGCCGCCAATGGTGTATGTCTCCGAACTGAATTGCCAGAACCCGTCCGATTTGTCGACATCAGTGTAGTGGATGGTGCCAGAGTACTCGCTCTCATCGATGGCGCCGAAGGTGTAAGAGCCGCCGCTGCTCTCCTCCAAGTTGGCAGTGAAGAGAGGCAACGCGAGACTGTCCATGATGTTCTCGAAGAAAGTCTTCTGAGCTTGCGGCTGGATGGTGTTGATGTTGCTGAAGCCGAGGCCGACCAATCCGTCGTTGTTGGTGTCCTCGATGAAGGATCCCGAGACAGATGTCGCGATTTCGATTGCCTGGCGAGTCACGGTGGCGCCGCCGATGTTGACCTTGTCGAAACCGACCGTTCCAGAGGCGGAGCTTCCGTCACCATACGAGATCTCCCATGTCCCGTCCTGGTACGTCGACCATGAAGAGCTCTTGGTCGGATCGAAGATCGTATGGCCTGAGCTCTCACTGGACGATAGACTGCTGCTGAACACCCACCTACGAACGAGGTCAGCTGATATCTACTGCGCGATAACACCCAGGTACATACAAGTCGGCAGAACCAGTATCGAAGTCCAGATTGAGCGTCTGGCCGCCAATGCTAGTGGACTCCAGGTACTCTGACTCATCTGCTTCGGGCGTCGCGGTCACCTCGCCACTCTCCGAACCGCTGCTAGATGCGGCTGTTGTAGTGGCTGCAGGAGTGGTCGTCACTGTGGTAGCTGCGGCGGCATCGGAGCCTTCGATGCTTGCCGTGGTCGACGTAGCGAGGGTCGTAGCAGACGAGGTGACTCCAGGGGTGCTGTCGAATGGGTTCTCTGGGTCGCTAACGATAATCTCCCATCCGAACTTGCCGTAGGTGCGCGCCATCTCGTTGGCCGGAGTGCGCGTAACACCCACACGAGGCTTGATCGGGACACTGAAGCTGCGCTTCGAGAGCTTTTTGGAAGGAGTTGGTGCGGCCAGCGCGAAGGAGGCCATCACGGCGAAGGCCAGGAGAGAGATTACGCAATGCATGGTGAAGCTCGTGCCTGCTGTTGGAGTGTGTGCTCTTCTGGTTGAGTTCAACTCGGTAGATGAGTGCGTTGGTGATGCGAAAGATCGTGGTTCTCGTTGGTGGGTTGTATCAGCAGTCTGTCAAAGACCTGCTCTTAAGTACTAAAGAAGGACTGTGGAGAACAAGGGTAAAGAAGGGAACGAGTTGTTTGTCAAGCAAGAAGGCGCAGCTTGAAGTGAATGACAGTGTCACGCAGAAGAATGGCGAAGCAAAGGTGCGATGGATCTGGCAAGCAGAGGTTTTGAAGGGTTTGAGAACGTGAAAGAGGTCGAGAACCTTTAGCCGAGCTAGCCGAAGTTGGCAGTTCTTGAGTGTGATGAAACACCTGCTCGACATGCACACGGTTCTAGGACACGCCATGGGCTTCGGATCAGATGTCGCGAGATCTTGGCGTGACCACACCATCACCACCCGAGTGACCCGAGGCCGCGAGGCGATCAAGGGGTGTCAATGTGCCATCACTGCCATGCCACTATGCTGACGCCGCCAAACTGAGCGGCCAAGGATACAAACAACTCCGCAGTCACTCAGTGGGACATGTGCCGCTATGCGCTGTTGAGGTGACAAGCGTAACGCCCCGGTGTCCACCTTCAGTTGAAGTTCAGGCGCTGCCTGGCCAAGCCACAGCTGTGACAGGCTTTCCGAAACACAGCGTCGTTGACACACGACCTCGCCTTCAAAAAGGGTACTCGCATGGGACCGCGTTTCATTGAAAACGAGGACCTGCATGTCTCCTCGCTGATTGGACGCTCCCATGGGGTAGACTTCTTTAGCGGCGTTTCAAAGCAGCCATCCCGGACTCGGGCCCAGCCGACGACCCGTGTGGAAGGGCAGCGGACTATGGCCAGATTCAGCAAAGCCCAAAACAGCCCGCTGCCAAGCCGCCAACCTAAGGAGATGGAATCCGACGAAGCCTGGCCCTGAAGCCTGAAGGGCAGATAAGATCAGGAGATGGATGTTGATGTTGTTATTGTTCCTGGGACTATGAAGGTATCTACCAATACAACTGCTATGTGGACCATCAAACCATCTACTTCGATGTGTCGACCACGTATCTGCCGGCAATCTTGCCCTCGTGCATGAGATCGTACACCTTCTGAAGCTCGGACAGGCCGATGGTCTTGAATCTGGATGACAAGCATCAGTCAGCACAGGTTCTCTTTGCGGGGACAGAATGGGAAGGGTTCGACGTACGGCGAGTTGATGAGCCCGCGGCGGAAAAAGTCAAGCGCCTCAGAGCTGTCCTTGCGGTTTCCAACGTAGGAGCCCTTGATGGTGACCATCTTGATGACCGACTCGAACACGGGCGCGCGTAGGTATGCACCTGCTGGAAGACCGATGCAGATAACCTAAACGGAAGGGTGTAAGTCAGTGCTTGTCCCACATGTTGGAATCATAACCAAGACTTGACTCACAGTGCCCCTTGGTCGCACGTATTCGGCGGCCTGCTGGAACGGCTTCTCGTTGACCGCCACAAGGATGACTGCGTGTGGACCAAGACCGTCCTCGGTCGCCTCTTGGACATCCTTGACAACGTTCTTGCTGGTGGCAAAGTCGATGAAGGCGTATGAGCCAAGTTGCTCCGTGCACATCTTCCTCTTGTCCTCGCCGCTGTCGATGGCGATGGTCCGCAGACCCATAGCCTTGGCGTACTGCTGGGCAAGGGATCCGAGCCCACCTCCAGCGCCGACGATGGCCACCGTCTGGCCCGGCTTGGCTCCGGACTCCTTCAAGCCCTTGTACACGGTGATACCGGCTATGCAACGTATCAGTATGCGCGACCGATGCAGCTGCACTGGGAACCAATGACTTACCGCAAAGCACTGGTGCAACGGCATCCAGTGGGATATCCTTGTGGAGGCGCGCAACGTGAGCTGCCTTTGCGATGCAGTATTGCTGGAAGGTGCCGTCGACAGTGTAGCCAGAGAGCAGTGCCTTGGCGCACAGTGGCTCATCAGACTGCTGGCAAAAGTCACACTGCAAGCAGGTGCCGTTGATCCACTTCACACCTGCGTGGTCGCCGCTGTACTGTCGTCAGCTCGCTGCGGTGCCCTCGGGGTGTGGAGTACTTACATCTCAATGTCGTGGCAAAGATCGCCCTTTGCAACCACAATACCGGCACCCTCATGGCCACCAACGAGTGGCAGCTTGGTCGCCAGCGGCCAGTCGCCATTCACCGCGTGCAAATCCGTGTGGCAAACACCGGAGTACTTGATATTGATGAGGACCTCGTCTGGACCTGGCTGCTGGACATCGATCTCCTTGTACTGAACTGGGCCTCCAGTCTTCTCAATGACCATGGCCATCTGCTTCTTGGGAATTTCCGGCATGATGAAGGACGATATGGTGTTGCTTTGGTTGGTGTGTGGGGAGGTTGTGTGTGCTGTTGGAGTCGGTTGGGTATCTTTGGAGAGAACAGGTCAGACAGAAGGCAGGGTGTGTGCCTTCTTATGGGCCTCCTCTGACCATCTGCCCGTTGCTCGACCCCACACACGGCGCGTGTGGAGAGAGGGGACTTTGCATCGATAGGCCAGACTGGTCCATCCTACCCACCGAAGTTTGGCATCTGTTCCTACGGAGGGATGGCCCGGATGGGCACCAAGGCTTCAGCCTTCCTGTCGAAGGCCGCCGGCACTAGTGACAGCTTACCCTAGCTGTTATCAAACCCTCTCACTCTCAAGCCGGACAGCTCGAGGTACGAGGTTACGGCCCTAGCAGCATGCGGCACACACCAGTGGCTGCAAGATCGTCCAGTCTGACGCCTGGCATTGGTTGCTAGAGTTCCTCGGGTTCATGGAGGCTAGGTTCCTGGACACAGTTCCCCAGGTGTCGGTAGAAGCGTAAACATGGAACAGCTCCAAGCTCTCCCGATAGGCGTTACGATAGCGGGGAGAGCTCGTGACATCCCACTTCAGCACGCATCGGGCAGCCGGGCTCCGGAGTAATGGTTCGCACTTCTTTGATGGATCATTGGAGCTCCAACAGATTGAGAAAGAGTTCAGATCGTGTGCGGACAGTCCGCAGATCCGGATGCGCATGCTCCAGCTCGGACAATGCCAATAAGGCGGGAGCTGTGAGAGATGCAGCCTCATGCAGGGTGGAAGGCTCGCCAACTCTTGCTTGGCCGAGCCAACTAGCAGTATTTTTACTCCATCGTTGTTTGTCCGCCGTCCGAAAGACGATCCCTAGAGGCGTAACAGATCTACACGTCGCGGACACGGCCTCCACCAGATTCGCCAAGATGCGCTCTCGTTGCCTCTCAAGCTTCAGCATGGTACGCCAGTCCCGGGAAATGGTAGCACCTTGGTGCGCGGACCCCGCGGTCGTGCGGATCCCAACCTGCAGTCGACCCTGACAACAGGCCGAGCAATGTACGCGCATCTGCAGTAGTTAAATTGTTCGGAGGAAGGGCAGCCACCTAGACTGCGGCCGTCTCCCAAATCGTCGTATCGTGACGCGTCGAGGCTTCCGAATACTCCTTCGTATGGTTTTCGAGTTCGATGGAGCAACTTGGACATGGAGCAGCTTGCATTGCGGTGAGTGATGGCACGCGTTGTCCTCCAAGATGCGGCAGTCAAAATACCGAGCGCTGCGCAACGACCGCTCCCAACGCACTTGTTCCATCTCTCTCCTGCCCAAGGTCTTCGAGGCCGATCACGACATCTTGTACATGGGACGCGGCGGTGGCGATGGCGGCTTTCTAAGGCTTCCTATGCCAGACATCAAGGTTGAACATGGATCCGAACTACTAAACATCAAGGTGGTCTTGGCGGTACACTACGTCCGGCGGTCGAAACCAACGCCGGTGTCAGGGCAGGTGACAGAGATCAAGGGTCTTGTCGTAGCACCCGGGCGGCAAACATACAAGCGCGCGGAGCGGTGGGAAGGGTCAGCAGCGCCTCTGCTGTTGGTATGCACCACGATGTCATCTGAGGTAGCAGTGTGGTTGCGCGCAGGCGAGTGCCCTCACGTCATTTTTTGCAGACTTAATCAGGACATCACTTCCGCGTGGAAACCCGACACAAAGATCAATGGCGGCATCGCGACCTGGCAGATCTATCCCATTGGAGCATGGTTCAGCGGCAAATGCAGGGAATGATAGTCGTCACGTGCCGTTGACGGACTCAGTGGCGGACTGCGAGGAACTGCGACGGATGACTGAAGGGCTGACAAGACTTCCACAGGTCCAGATCGTATTCCTGGGCAAGGCTCTTACATTTCCAGAAGTTTGGTTGGAAGGAAGCAAAACTGGATTGGGAACATAACAATTGTGTAGAACAGCTTTCGACGGTGCTGTATAAGGCCTTCCCGCGCGGTGATCGCATTCATAGCCTCTGTGAGGTCTGCATATGCCAACCAAACGCGATACCGTGCGTCGTCGTTTGGTGGCGAGAGCAAGGAGTAGGAGGCAGGGCCCACGGAAGCAGGCGGTCAAGTCTTGCGCAACGCCATTACCGAATTCACGAAACCGGTCGCCCGCCGTGGGTCTTCGGACTCATCAAGCGTCAATCATCCATAGCCTCCTTGACATCTGCCCGTGCATGCCTGCCGGAACGCAATACCCATCCGCGCCATGCCACCATCCGAGCCAATCGTTCAACCATCCTAAGGACATCTCACGCAGACAGCCCGTCCATGTCCTTTAGCTAACTGTGCTCGTCGTCGTCGGATACGTGCCATGAGCTTTGGGCGCGATTCAAATGTTGGACGCGGGCGGTGGTGCGATGGTGCTCTGTGTCTGCCTCTGCCCTCGCCGTGCAAGAAGTTCGAGGGTGAACGAGCATAGTAGCCCGGCCCCGAGTACAGTGAGCGCGCGGTAAGGCTCTCCACTGGACAATGTGCAGCTTGACATGCTGATCTTTAGAGCCCTTTGATCCGGCCTCCCTCTCG
The DNA here is from genome assembly GCA_035135055.1 of Oleoguttula mirabilis. NCBI lineage: Eukaryota > Fungi > Ascomycota > Dothideomycetes > Mycosphaerellales > Teratosphaeriaceae > Oleoguttula > Oleoguttula mirabilis. The sequence continues at coordinate 319,415 of JAVFHQ010000022.1, read as the reverse complement.
ACCTGGCGGAATCACGAGAAGAGCGCAATGGTGTATTCGAGGATATCCGAGATTTCGACCGGCGACGAAAGATAGTTTTCGAAGGCCAGTGCTGAAGCTCCAGAAGCAATGCAAGTCCTTGATCAGTTGAAAGAACGTAGAGATGGAAGCGAGACGCGAGAAGGCAGAAAGGAGAAGTAAAGACCAAGCTGAGGAAGTCACACTGCCGCGGAGGGCATCAGCATTTACCTTGCTTGAGAGCGAGACGTGCAGGGTGGTGTGTAGAACAGCTTTCATCGCCTGCTGTACAAGGCCCTCGTGCCTGGTGATCGCACTTGTCGCCCGCGGCTAGCCCCGAAGGGCAGCCAGCTAAGGCGACAGAAAGCGAATCACCGGCGGAGGTGCCTGTGCTATGGAATAAAAAGCAGAAACAAGAACAAAACAAAGTCATCTCCATCGCATCGCCAAAAACACAAAACAAAACCAGCCAGCGCCCGCCTTGGGGTATCGCAATCGTCATTCATCATCATCATCATCATCGATCGTAGCCTCAGCGAGGTCTGCCCATCTCCCCAAGCGCCAGATGCATGCGCAAAACCAAAACCAAAAAGCATATCCAGTCCCAAAGCGCCTCCCTGTCGAAATAATAATGCCGCGCTTGCGAAGGAATCACAGCTCCCAATCGCCGTGGAAGCCGCCGTTCAGAAGGACAGCGCCCATCATGCGCCTGCCATGCTGCATCTTCTCCGCTTGCACGTCGGAAAAGCTGCGACCCTTGGCGGCCGCCAGCCCGTTAAGGCAGGTGAAGGCGCCGCAGTCGTCCGTGTTGGACTGCAGCGAGCTCCTGGTCTTGAGCTCCTGCCACTCGTCCGCGTCGTACTTGACGCCCAGCTCCAAGGCGAGCCACTCCCTCGCAACCTTGAAGTATGCCTTGCCCGTACCGCAGAGCGAATCCAGATACTCAATCGTCTTCGCCTGGGGCGAGATGAGCAGCAGCATCCAGTGCGCGCCCGTGTTGATGGGGAAAATGATCTTCTCGGCCGAGAGGAGCTTGTCGCCCTTGACGCCCATGCGGCGTGACCAGCGTGCTATGCCGTTGATGCCTTTGGACTTGTAGGTGGTGTGCCATCCGGTCTGGAAGGCAGCCACCGCTGGAACGCTCTTGGCGTTCTTGCTGTCGTAGCCAGTCTGCTTCGCCTTAGTCTCGACGATGGCCGAGAACCAAGCGTTCACGATCTCGTCGTTGAGCCAGGCGCTTGCGTGTGTCTGGCCGGCCGCGGGAAGGAGCGACTCGAAGTCGTGCTTCGTGAGACTGACGCCGTCGGTGCTCGTCACCATGACGTGTCGGTCGCTCTTGACTTGCATCGCTTCCTTGACCTTCGTGTCCCATTCAAGGTCCAGTGGCCGGATAAGCTCGTGTCTGGCGAGCTTCGCAGCTTCCTCAGCCTTCTTGCTGGCCTCTTCAGCCTGCCTCTCGTCCTGGATCCTCGCTTCCTCCTCGAGCTGCGCCTGGATCGCAGCTTCCTGAGCCTTGGCCTCTTCCGCCTCCACCCTCCTCTGCTCCGTTCTCTCCTTCTCAAGCTTCTCCGCTCGCTCCTTCTCAACCTTCTCGGCCTCAGCTCTAACCCTCTCGGCCTTCTCAGCTCGCTCAATCTCCGCAAGCCACTTGTTGCGGCGGTAAGAGTTCTTGAGCGCAAACACTGCCGGTGTGTCAAGCGCGACCTTCTGCGCGCGCACGCACAAGTCGTTGATTTCCTTGTCACGTGCCGCTTCGTGTGCCTCCCTATCCTCGTACTTCCTCTGAGGCCTGGCATACGCTGGCAATTGTACCAGCTGAACGCTAGGCGCCGGTCGCTGGTTCTGGGGTACGTAAGGGGTCTGTACCCTTGCCTCTCGCGCAGCCTGTCGCTCGCGTTGGTCAACGAGCCATTCTTGGCAAGTCCTCATAGGCTTCCGTATCGCCTGCTTGATGGCCGGTTGCTCTCCGCTCGTCTTGGACTGTGGGAGCCCATTGGTGGGCGCCATGGCTTCTTGCGTACGGGGCTCTGTTTGTGAGGCAACAACATCCTTTGGCTGGTTGTGCTCGCCGTCGCTGTGTGACGAGGTTGGACGTGACTCAGGGGTATCGGGTGCAGCTGCTGGCGCGGCGACGTCGCTCGTCTCTGGCTGCTCGACAGCTGATGATGAGCTCGGCCGCGACTCTTGTGCTGCGACGTCAAGCATCTTCGACTCCTCGCCGTTCGAAGATGAGCTCGGGCGTGAGTCCGGCGGCGTGATTAGTGCCGATGGTGTTGGAAAGTGCCCTGGCATGTCTTCAAGAGCAATGGCGCGGCGCTTATTGCCACTTGGGGTCTCGACCGCGACAATTTCGACTTGGACTTGTTGCGGGCGGAACCACGCTGCGAAGCGCGATAGGAGCCCGCAGCCTTGCTGTGCTGTGTGCGAGACAAAGGCGACGCAGCCGTAGATCATCCGCACCGCCGGAGGAGGCGGCGGGTGCTGGAATGTAGGTGTGTAGCCCGTGCGGCTGGCGGGCGACGAGCGGAGCTTCACTTGCTTGGCGCTGTACGGGCTCATGCGACCCTTTAGAGCTGCGTTGCGCTGTAGGAGATTGAGAGGTGTGCTCTGTAGCATTGACTGTGGGTATGGTTCGTCAAGCAGATCGCCCTCAAAGTCGGCGAAGCTTCTCTTGCCGAGCTTGCCGCTGCTCGCTTGTGGGATTGGTGATGCGGCTGGTGCTGTGCCTGGTGTGGCTACAACTCTTGCTGGGGTCTTGGTAGGCTTCTGCATGCCATACAGGCTCCAGTGGATGCTGCTGAGGTCGCTCTCACTTGGGTCGGGGATGTCTGAGTACTGTGGCAGTGGCGAGAATGTGGAGGGATGTGGAGGTGGTGGACCAGTTGGCCCAGCGGGACCGAGTTCTTCGTGGTTCCTCACGACGACCTCGAGGTGGTAGCCAGACCCGTCAATGTCCTGCGTACGTGACGACATGTCAGCGCGTGTGCCAGGTTGCGGAGCAGTCGGCGTGTCAAGGCCATGTGTAGCAGCGCCAGAGCGGCGGCCAGTGCATGCAAGGACGGAGAGGCTTTTCGCTACTTGTACGACGCGGATTGGGTGTGACTTACCATTGACGTGTCCATCGCCCTCCTGCTGAGGTAGCGCTTCTTGTTTGGCTTCTTGTTTGTGCACTTGCTGATCAGATCTGCGTGGAGTGTGAATGCTCTTGGAGTTTTGAAGCTTTCTGATGAGCTTTGATGGATTGAATCAGAGTTCTGATGGGTTTGGTGTCGGGGTGTGATGAGGGAGAGGACAGAGTTGAGACGTCGACGCGACGTTCACTTGGAGGGGCATGCGCGTGTTGTTTTGTTCCTAGCGTCTTCTATCCTACGACGCGCCGCGATCGGGCCAAGAGCTGCTGATGTCATAACTTGCGCACATCCATAAGACGCAGCGCAGCGAGTTGGAAGTGTTCAAAGATGTCGCAAAGTCGCACAGAGACTCACTTCAGATTCGGCGCATAGTCGCATTCCTGCGGCCGGGATCTGCGCGTGGGTCATGCACGATAGACGCCTCCCCGTCGCACCCGGCGCCAGGCCTGCAGCTGTGAGACGCGCTATTTCCCCATCCGGCCAAAGCTCAAAGGTTGTAAGTTACTTGCATGTGGCTAGGGCGTGTGTGTGATGACAATGGAAGGAGTGCTCGAGGACAATGCCCTCCCCAATGCGTCAGCGACAATGAGCTGCGCAGAATGTGGGCTGCAGTGAATGCTCACCACAATGCGAGGGCAGAGATATCGCCCATGGTCAAGTGACCTTGTCGCCGGTGACCTGTAAGTGCACGTAAGCCATCAGCTTCACTTCACGTCGCAGACTTGCTGCCTGCATCCCCTTGCGCCAGTCCTCTCATCATCTCCACGCGACGCAACAACACCGGCGAGACCATGTCTCTCATCAAGCGGCTGTCTGACAGCTTCTGGTCGTATGTCTCGCCGAGCAAACCGAGTGCGACAAAGCCAACGCCTCAGACGCTGCCGAAGTTCAAGAAGCCTGCGATTCCCAATCGACGAGCGTCGCTGGAGGAGGTGATAAGGTACAGCCGCTCCATGAGCCCGATTGCACGTGTCGACAGTTGGCGATTCGGTTCATCGAGTGAAGCGACAAGCTCCATGGTAGGAGGCGGGAAGAGAAAGCAGTTGCATACACCAAGTACAGACGCTGGACGAAGGAAGAAGGCGCGGATGATGGAGGACGAGGAGATGGACTACGTATCTCAGACAGGGTATGACGATGACGTGCAGATGGGTGAGGAAGACGTGCAGATGAATGAGGAAGACGAGATTGTTCAGGGTGGCGAGGACCGTGACGCAGTTGAAGAGGGCGATGAGTATGAGGAGAGCGACGAAGGCGAGGAGGGTGATGAGTATGAGGAAGGCGACGAGGACGAGGATGAGGAACTGGATGAGCTGGCCAGCGATATCAGCAATGTGCGCGTGCGCTCCAGTTCTCCAGCGTCATCGCGAAGGTCGGACGACGATGACGACGACGTGGAGCAAGACACCACCCTCGTCGTGTCCGAAGAGGAGTACAACCGCGATTCACCTCCCCGTCGCCGTCGAATCATTCACATCCCCGAGGAGCACTCTAGCAGAGGCGTCTCCACCGAGGACCTGCGTGCCGCCGGCTGGTGCGACAACCACATCGAGCTCGTGCAGCACATCGCCATGCGCGGGTTCGAGCCGCTATTACCGCATTACTATACCATGGACTACAGGTACCTACCCGATGCGTTGTTCTCCATTGACAACGAGGCGGTCATCAGCAGTGTGTGTAGCCAGCACTACAGAGGCATCGTGGCGCTCCAAAAGCTGTTGGAGATTGGTGGCCGCGTGCGCGACCGCGTGCTGCTCAATGGCATGGTCACGCCGGAGCAGCAGGTCAAGCGGAGCCTGCGAGAGTACATCAAGTGGGCCAATACCGACGCCAGTTTGGACCAACGTACCGCCATCCCCGTCCTCGCAATAGAAATCCAGCCCGCCAACACACCAGCGCCCGAACTCCAGGAGCGCGCGAGGCGGAAGATGGCGCGCCTCCACGCCCGTTTCGAAGAAGCATTCCGTGTCCGCAGCTCGATCGAGACAACGCCATCCACAGCCTCCACCGCGCTCTCGTACCCCATCCCGCAGCTCTACGCGATCATTGCAAGCCACACGTTCATCGCACTGATGGCCTACCGCCCGGAGCTGGCCAATGAGGGCCAAGTCAAGCTCGTGTCGCATTTCAATATGGACGATAAAGGGTATGATGTTTGGAATGCGCTGGCACTGGCTATCATCGTGTGCCATGCGCGCAACATGCAGTTGCGGATCGCGGAAGAGACTGGTTTGGGGCGGAGAGAGCTGGGCGGTGAGCCGGAGGTGGTGGATGATCCTGACCTGTAGGCCGGATCTGCAAACCTACTGCCGTCAGATGCCGAGAATGGCAAGAGATGTGGCGGTCAGGAAAACGGTGCATCTCTGGTTGGCTCGGTGGCTCGCTTCGGAGTTCGTTTCTCTCATTGCTTGTTTGACTCCAATGCTATATACCCCTGTGAGCAAGCCGGCGCAATCACGCTTTTATAGCTATTTGCGCTAGAACACTACTACCAGAAGATACCTCATTACTTGTACGGTGTGCCACCTACGCAACCACATCTTCCTTCTGGTACAAGCGGGCTACTCTATCAAGGAAGCTTCCTTGCCTAACTCTGCCCGTCCCTTGTAGCGCCTCGCAAGCCTCTATGGCACCAGCAAGCCGTACATGCCCGAAGCACCTAGCTCTCACCAATCTTGGTGTAGACGTGGTGCACATTGCTAATGGGCACCTGCACCATCACAGTCCTAAGGCGGCCGCCCACGTCCTCGTAAACCTTGGTCTCTCGTGTCTGCAATGGAGATTTCTGTCTCTCAGCCATCCGCACCCGCGATCCCGGCACAGATCCATCGCGCAAGTCCAACGCGTGCCCAAAGCTCCAGAACACCTCATCTACAGTACCATCCTCAAAGCGCGACGGGATGGCTTTGGTCTGGGTGCCCACCCACAGTTCGCAGAGGTGCGCGCATTGGGTGAAGAGCGACTCGGCGGCTGCTTCTTGCCGTCCTCCTCTCTAAAGACAAGAGGTTAGAACTCAACTTGTTCGGGTCTCAACTATGGGCTTGTACGCTTCGATCTGCTTACATGCGTCTCAACGTCATCGTTAGGCCAGTTGTGAGCCACTTTGTGCTCAAGATAAGCCAAATCTGCGGCCTGATGGACTACCAAACGTCGCAGGTTGGGAAAGCGCGCCAGAAGCCCGAGTGTCTTCGGCACGCCGCCCCCTCTGAGCGTACCTCTGGGCAGTCCGATACTAGGAATCTGTGCCATGGCAGCCACCATGCCGTTCTTTGGCGTGGCGGCTAACATGGCGTTGAATAGGTCGTGGCGCCACCATGTCCTCACTTCGAAGTGCTGCAGTTTCTTTGCCTGGCCAGCGGCGCGGATCAAGTCGTAGTCGTGACGGTGTTGGTGATCGCCGTCGACATTGCTGTGCAGCCAGCGCCCCTCGTGTGTAGAAATTGAGGCCACGTTCGGGCACATGGCGACAATCCATTCAGTGTGGGGACCAAGTACAAGCGAGCGTACAGTTCGGAGAGACACGGCTAGACCCTCGAATGCTTTGCGGAAGCGTTGGGTATGGTACTCCGGCAAGACGAAAGTTAGCTTCTCCAGCTTTTCGAGAGCTAGCAGGACGCTGGATAGCTCGGTCGGTAACCGAGACGGCGGCCGTGGTCCTCGTCCTCGTCCGATAGACAAGTCCATGGTCAAGATGCGTGTGTGTCTGCTGGGGCCGGGAGAGCGTGCCATAGAGCTGATAGCACGGGACGCCTGCGGCCAGTCCCAGTCTGGTCCTATCGTCACGGTCTTGAACAGCTTGTGCTCACAGACCGTACGCATCCGTCTGTTGACTGTCGACAGCCTTGACAGGTTGGTGCTTGCATTGTCGCGTCCTGGATGCTTGGCCGGCCCGGATGCCTTGTCCATTGCGATGATTTCGTCTTGTATCATGAAGAGGATGTCGTCAGGGAGGCATGCCAATGATTGGCGGCCTGCCAGGGCTATGGAAGAGTCGGCCGTGGTTTGAAGGAGTTGCATGATGAGGCGGAAGGACAAGGTGGAGAGATTTGTGCGTATAAAGCCCTCCAGGTCGCTGTTCTGCTGCGAGTTGCAACGAGTAGGTGCGATTACCTTGCTGTTCCATACGGTGAGGTCAATGCACAGGTGAATGATGGCTGCCTTGCGCTGAATTAGGCAATGACATGCGGTAAGTGTGCGCCTGGACAAAGGAAGGCCACGTTTCGGTCTCGCTATCAGGATCCTAGGATAACCTGACTATTTGCCGCTGGCAAAGGAGGCCGAGCGGAGGCGAGGTGTCAGTGTACTTTCAAGAATAGAGCGGGCGTTCGATGTAGTATTCCTCAGCAGCGAGCTGACTGCATCATTCGATCAAGCAACCGCAGCGGTCATCAAGAGGTAAAGTGAGAAGGAAACGAGTCACCCGGAAATCTGGCAACCCATACAGATCTTGCGCAGGCTGCTGGAAGATTAACGTGAACTATGATTCTCCCTCTGAGGAGGCGCTGCTCGCAAAGCCTCATCCTTCCCGTGACCCGCTCGGCAGGAATGTCTGACACGAGTCGTTGAGGCTGAGGTGTTCCTTAATAGCGGCGGTGGTAGACTAGACGACTCATTCTTTCCAACCTCGTGCAGCAAAGGGTACCAGATTAAAGTGACAGTATTGTCCTGTCATTGCATACATACAGGGACAACCGTACAGGTACATGTACCTGTAGTACCTCTCGGGGGATAGAGTAAGAGCACGCTTGTCTCGAAGGGGCAGTAGCGGCGATGGCATTGACAGCTGCCGGCAGCCGGCAGATCTCGATTGACATCATTCGAGCTAATAAGATCGATCTGGAAAGTCATGTCCGGGACGTCGGCAGAGCCGCAGAGCGGCGGCAAAACGGTGCACTCTTCTCGTCGACGGCGCGAATTATGATTGAATCATGAGGTCACTTGGTGTGCCTGACAAGGGGCGCTGTGACGCCGCTGTCACTGAGTGGGACATGCTTGGGTGACATACATGTAGAAAATGTAGGCACAGTGTCCTTCGCAAGCCACAGGTGTAGGTGCACATTCTTTCCTTTCTCTTACAGCGCTCTCACCGCGCCAACCGCCGGCATGATGAGGAGAGGCAGGCAAGATGCTGCGAACGGCCAAGCATCGAATGAGGACCCACGGTCGAGTGAAGAGACGAAGCGCAATTCCCAGCCGGACAACCACGACGATAAAGAGCAGAGCAATAGCCAGCAGGACGGCGAGAACAAGGATGAAGAGCAGCAGAGCGCACCACAAGCGCCGGTGGGCTTCTGGGACCCTCGCCTGAAGCATGTCCGTATTGAGGCGATGACGAAATGGGCAATCACCACCGGCATCCTCATGGTATTCATCCTCGGCATCCTGTCGTTATTCTGGGGAGCGCTGTTCCGCATCGAGGAGCACCTTAGCAGCCTTGTGGTGTACGTTGTGGACTTCGATGGACAGGTGGCCCCGTACAACACCGACGGCCACGTGCCTCTAGTTGGTCCCACAATCGCGAACCTCGCGCGGACGATGGTTGCAAGCACCACGCCAAATCTCGGGTACGGCGTGCTCCCAGCGTCCGATTTCGAGAATGACCCGATTCAAGTCCGCCAAGCTGTCTACAACGAAGACGCGTGGGCGGCGATCATTATCAATCCCAATGCCACGGCCATGCTTTACTCGGCCATTGAGACTGGCAACACATCTTATGACCCACTAGGCGCCTGCCAATTGGTGTATATCGACTCTCGAGATGATACCAACTGGTACGACTTCATGTCGCCTCTCCTCAACGCCTTCATGACCCAGGCAACAACGATGGTGGGTGAAGAATGGACTCGAATGGTCATGCAGAATGCAACCACCAATGCGACTCTGGTTCGAAATGCTGCGCGGGTACCGCAAGCGCTGAGCCCAGCAATTGGTTTCAGCCAGTTTAACCTCCGACCATGTGAGTAAATGATTATGACCCACACCTATGACATTAAACAGGCTCTAATCTCATGTTTTAGTCTACCCGTACCAGGTGATTCCGTCCGTTTCGATTGGTCTGATTTACTTGATTATCGTATCGTTCTTCTCGTTCGCTTTCTATCTGCCAATTCACTTCAAGGTACGCTTCACGCCTTTACACTCGAACATTAGGGCGAATGCTAACAGTGTGCAGTATCTCAAGCCCGACGGACACCCGCCACTGAAGTTTTATCAGCTCATCATCTGGCGCTGGTGCGCAACGCTCGCCGCATACTTCATGCTTTCCCTCGCTTACTCATTCGTGTCGCTTGCCTATCAAATTAACTTCTCCGGCGGCAACCCGGTCACCTCCGAGACCCAAGCCACTTGGACAGTCGATGGCTACACGAACGCGGACGCTTACGGCCGTGGTACGTTTCCAGTATACTGGATGCTGAACTTCGTCGGAATGATCGCTCTCGGCCTCGCTTGCGAAAACGTCGCCATGATCGTCGGACAGCCGTGGACAGGCCTGTGGCTCATCTTCTGGGTCATCACCAATGTGGTGACTGCGTTCTACGACGTTGATCTTGAGCCGGTAAGCAATGGTGCTCCATCCAACGCATATGTACGATTCCAGCTGACCCATACCCTTTTCTGAATAGGGTTTCTATCACTGGGGCTATGCATGGCCATTACACTACATCGTGGAGGGCAGCCGGCAGATATTGTTCGGTCTGCACTCGCGGATAGGGCTGGACTTTGGCGTGTTGATCGCCTGGGGCGCGGTGAACACTGTGGTGTTTCCGTTTGCGTGTTACTTCATGAGGTGGAAGAGCAAGCACCACGTTCATGAGTACTATAAGTAGATTGGCGCTAGTCGAGATACCGTTCACTCGGGAGTAAGTGGTTGTACAGCTGTTGGAGACAGCCATTAATGATAATATTGCATTGGTCAACCGCAAGAAAGATGTCACATTTCCAGCCACCGTCGCAGGTCACAACAATCCTCATGCTTTTGAGGCACTGCCCTGCCCGTAATCAGCCCTTATTGGTACCGACGGCAAGTACTGTAACTGTTGGCGATCTTTGACCCGGAGATGGTGCATGCTCAGCTGTTTCAGCAGAGACTGCCGAAGAGTTCCTTTCCGGGGCTGCCATCACTCATCTCAGAGGCCGCTGCTTGGCCGTAATGCGAGCTGAGGGTGCTGATGGCGCATACAGTGGCTCATTGCCCGCATTTCGGTACGGAGATGGTGCAGCAGCAGTTGCCTATGCAGGTTTTGGTGAGCTGCCACGCATGTGTACAAGTCTACCTCCGAGCCCTAGCAAACGTCTCTGGCATGCCACCCGCATCAGTACTTCTCGTGAGGCGCGAATCTCATCTCACTCGCGCCGATGTCGAACACAGCGACCACATTCTTCAAGAAGACGTCGCCCAGGATGTAGATGCCGCCGTCCATGGGCTGTACGCCCGTCACACAACCACCAGTCTCCGTATCCAGCCCAAGCTCACCAGTCAAAAGCAAGTCGGCACTGCTTATGTAGAAGTCGGTGCCGTTGATTCTGATTGCGAAGGTGGGCGGCGTGGCGTCGCAGTAGTTCTCGTAGACGCCCTACAACACAATGTTAGGGTCAGGTCTCAGAGATGGCTTAGGCTATTCGGAATGCTCACCTCTTCTTCAATGTAGACCGAGGGCGGGTCGAAGAGGGCGTTGACAATATCCGCGATGCGTTCGGGGAGGTAGACAAGCGTGGTACCGCTATCGACGATGACGGGGTACGTGGTACTGGGATGTTCCGAAAACTCCTGGTAGCCGTAGTACGTGTCCTCCTCACCTGACAGGAGGAAGCCATCCGGCACGATGGTGTAATAGCTGCTGATCATCAGCACACCGAACACTGATGTCACGTCGATAAGAGCTTCACAAACCTGTAGTTCTTCGCCTCAATGGCATGAGGCGTAAGCTCGATGATCTTCAAGGGTGTCGAGGTGAAGGTGTGGTTGAAATCAATGTCCGGCAGACCGCCTAATGCAAGTTGGCCTCCTCCGCCCTTGCTGCCGCGCTCAATGGCGAGGGAGAACATGGGGTTGATGAGACCCTTATCGATGGCGTTGAAGATCCAGTTCGTGTAGGGAACCGCCGTGGTGTTCTCGTTGTCGACAGACGGATCGGTACCGCTGAATGCGCTCGTCAACGACGGAAAAGCGAAGCCCATCAGACCGCTTGTCACGTTGTCACCTTTCCAATAGGCTTCCCGGACCAACGCGACTTCCTGCTTGTCGACCGTGATGTTGGCCAAGCCGACACTCTCATAGCCAAGCACGCCCGTCAAGGACTCGCCATCTCCGTACGATATGTTGAAATTCTCCGAGGCAATCTGACCCGCCTGGAACGTGGCGCTCGCGAGTGGACCGAAACCGCACTCCGCCGTAGGCACCCTGGTCATCGTTTCGTCCACACACTTCACGCCAGCTTCCGCGAGCCATAGATCACTGGAGCCCGTGTCGAGTATCACCTCGAAAGTCTTCCCGCCAAAGCTGATATCGACCGAATATCCAGCGCCCTCCTCCGAGGGTATGAGCGATGTCCGTCCGGTGGATGCTCGTATCGCGTTGTGGAGCGCACTGGATCCCTTGGCCATTGTGCCCGTTGACTTCAACGACAGCACGCTATTGCTCGTCTGCAATGGTGTGGCGTCGGCGAAGGCCTGCATGTCCTTTACAGTAAACTTGGCCTTAGCAGCTCGTTTGGAAAATTGCATTCGTTGCTCGCTTGACGGGCGTAGCTGAAGAGCCCTGCAGCAGCAGCGCGGCCGCCACAAAGCTTGACCACAACATCCTTGTCTATCAAGTCGAAGAAAGTAAGACAGTAGGCCAAGAATACGGCAGTGAAGGAGGGTATGTCAAGTAGGTAGCAATGTGGCGCAATTAAAGCTGTTGTAGGACAGCGAACACTGTTTGCTGCATAGGACAACAACTGGTACAACAGAGAGTGCTCGAAGGAGAAGGTGAAGCAAGCAGTCGGGATGTCATCACCTTGCACTCCATAAGTTCCATGGAGCCGTGGTTGCCGTAAGGGTTGACGACGCGGCCGACCCTGCTCGCTATATGGTTTGCTCGCCCAGCCGAGCAATCTCGCATGGTGCGGGGCAAAGTACAGCATGCATGCGCTGTGCACACAGTGATGAAAGGTTACAGGTCGAAGAGATGGCAGAAGGTGGTACAATTGTAAAAGCAGATGCCATGCGACCAAGAGTACCGTAGATGACGCGGCAGCAAGCGCAAGGAATGCGGGAGGCTCGTTGTCGAGCGGCAAATTGCCCGTCTTCGACGAATCCACCAGTTGTGAATGTGAACCGCGCGGCAGTGCAATCCTCCTGCATCTGGTTTCTTGACTCCTTCCGGGAGCATCGTGAACCGTTTCGTGATCAACGTACGATAGGGTTGTCGAGACTACCCACTCATATCAGTGCGGGTGCCTACAGGAGAGCTTCTCACGGACCGCTGACTCCTATCCTTTCATATGATACCAGGTGGCGCGAACGCGGACGGACATCCTACCGCCGTCACAACTCCTCCCGCGCGACTGCTGTAGCAGTCGAGACTAAGCCCGTCACACTCGAACTCACACCCTGCGCGACTTTACGCAAATGCTTCGCCTCCTCCAGACTGACGGCCCAAATCATGACGCGCATAGCAATCGTGCCGGCGATCACCGCAATGACAGTAACAACAACCAGGGCAAACAACCACTGCGGCACGATCTTCGGTCGGGGCGCGGTGCTTGCGCAGAGGCTCTGGACCTCCTTGTCGAGTGACTCGGTCATCTTGGTTTGCGAGAACTCGGCCAGGACGCGCTCGCGGCCGCGCTGACCCATGGCGCGGAGGTTGTCTGCGCTGGAGGGTATGAGGGGCTTGCGCATGACGTCGGTCCATTGCTCGACCTTGTCTGGGCTTCGGAGCCAGCCTGTGCGGCCGTCGTAGATTGTCTCTAGTGGTCCGCCGGTGTTGGTGGCTAGGACTGGTACACCCGCGAGCATGGCTTCCAGCGGCACGATGCCGAAGTGCTCATTCTGGGGAGTGTAGATGAGCAGGCTCGCAGCGTTCAGCAGCCGTTGTTTGAGCTTATTCGGGATGGAGAGAAGAAAGAGCGTATCGACGTCTTCAGTCGTCAGGTCAGTGGTGAGGGTGTCGTTACTTCGGAACGTGGCGTGCGTCAACTTGAGCGACTCGCACAAGGCTTGCAATTCCCTGTGCGTCGCCGCATTCTCTGGTGACCGTGGGTCGAAGCCGCCCGCCAGTACCAGCTTCGCCTTACTGCGCTCCTCTTTCGACAGCCCGGCGTAAGCCTTTATTGCCAAGCCCAGGTTCTTCTTGCCTTCGAAGCGGTTGATGCTCAGCAGTATCTTCTTGCCTGGCCAGAGCGGCGCATCGTTTGTGCCTTTCCCGCTATCGGTATCCACGCACGGGTATATGACCTTCAAGTCTCGCTTCCCTATATGTTTGAATGTTCCCTTGTAAACTGCCCTCGTGAACTTGCTGTTGACCACGATGTCGTCGGCACAGCCCGTGCTCCACCCTTCAATGGCGTCAAACGGCCACCGGTACGTCCTTTGAACAAACTTGGCGATTCCCTCCGCCTCCTTCACCAACAGCCGATCCGGGAAGTGGCCATAGAACAGCACCTTCGCGTTCGGGTACAGCAGGCGGAAGAACGGTATACACGCGCTGAGCTGGTCCACGAAGATGACGTCTGGCTGGAGTACCAGGAGCTCGCCCGTAATCGCCGTACTCACTACGAGTGCCAGTTGTCGTAAGATGGAGAAGACGATTCTCAGTCGGCCGCGGATGGAGGGTGGGAAGAGGGCGTCGCCGCGCACTCGCACGTCGAGAGTGCCTTGTGATGATACTCAGCCTTCAATCGCTTAGCCTCTACTACCAACGTAGCGTGTGCGTCAATGAACTCACCATCTCTCGCCTCCTCAAAGCAGTGATTCGTGTCGCGGTAGCTTGTGAGCACCGTCACCTTGTGCCCGACCGATTGCAAGCCCACTGCCGCATCAATCACCAGGCGTTCCGCTCCTCCAATGCCTAGATCCGGGTGGACGAAGACGATGCTCTTCTTGCTGACCGTCTCATTCGCCATGCTGATTTTTCGTACGCCGCAGTGATGGCCGCACCGAGCTTCAATGCACACAGAGGATCGGTATGAAGTCTCCAGATCACCCGACGGTCTCTCTTCCACTTACTTCAAGGCTCAAGCCTCATCTAAAAGCTAAGGTACCTTATTGAGCCATGGCTTTCTGAACTTCACTAGCACTACGTAGCACGTGTTTTGAAGCCCCGCATTACGGATTTACCCGTTTAGGCTGTGGCGTTGCAGCCGACGCGGAACTTTGGGATTGCGCACTGCGATCGGCCTGCACCTCAGGCTGCAGCCGTCGCTCCACGACCGCTCCATCTCGAAACGTACTCAGGTTCAAATTTCTGCTTGTCTACGAGCTGACATGTCCCTTTGGGCTTGGGCACGTCTCTCGCCACACATCGGCATAGCCGGCATCGGCATGGGGAGGTAGTGATATAGAGAGTAGGAGCGCTGCCACGGTAGGTCCCTCATCTTTACCAGCGTCTCCCGAGCAGCGTCTTAGAGCAAGAACTCCGAAGCATTTGTCCCTTTCATCTCTGTGATTCCCATCCGCCTGCCTACCCAATTCCGGCTTCACCCATCCATCATGGCAGTTCACAAGCCCAACCCAAGCCCATGCCCCTTCGTACGCTCCATGCGCAAGGTTTACCATCCCATTGACTTCGAACAGGGCTACAACGTCGCCATCTTCGCTGGCGCCTTGCTCGGATTCTTGCTCGGCCGCACACCCTACCTCTTAAACAACACAGGCTTCAAAAACCGGCGCCTCGCCCGCTCAATGATTCTGGTACTCGAAGCACCTCTACAACATCGGCATGAGCATCCACCCCGGCTGCGTCATTCCGGACGGCATGCTCGCTGTCCTCTAGTTCATACCAGTTATCCGCTACGAGCTTAATCCAACGACTACGCGGTCATCCTCCTGCTCATCGCAGCAAAGGTAGGTGCACTGACGGCGCGTTGGCCCTACTGGCCTGCTACAACATCAAGCGCGTCCAAATCGACCAACATCGCGTGGGAGCTCAGGTGTTGGTCCTCCGCCGGCTCGATCGTTACGCTCCGCCTTATGATACCCCTTTTAAGCTGAGTGTAAGCTCGCTCGGCATCGGGGAGGGTATGTATGCACCTACACAGGATTTGTTCCGACATCCACCGCACGTTGTTGATGCTTAGTCATCTGTGCTGGAAAATCGGTCTTTTGTCGAGTGAGGGGTGGTCACGAACACATAGACCCAAGCGAATATGAAATACGAAAGTCATCTCTATTGGACATCTAGCACGGCAGCTAACGGCTGGACAAACTCAAGTGCACGAAGGACCTCATCATTCGGGACGTCTGACGCTATCTATATGATCCATCCTTGGGCTGCCTTGAGCTAATGCCCATAGTCTGCTAGGCTCTCCGTCGCCACCCACAGTGACCCACTCCGGGACGCGGAGGCAGGCAATGTTTGAGTTCGACGGTCTTCTTAATACCGCCCGTACCCGCCACCTTGGTGACCTTGCCCGTAGTTCTGGTTCTCATCCCGATACTCGCCGCTATATCCCTCCTGCGGATACTCCTGCCCAGCGTAGCCCTGCTGATACCCACCCTGATGCTGCTGCTGTTGCTGCGGCGGCTGCGGCTGCTGCTGGGTCTGCTCGTAGGGCGCATCATATCCCTGCTGATACGCCGTCGGAAACGCACTCCCACCCTCGGCGGCGAATCCGGCTGGCTCAGGCGCTTGGCCGTACGAAGCCTGGCCGTAGTCTTGCGGAGCTGGGCCACCATAACCCGAGTACGACTGCTCGCCCTTGAGCTCAGAGTCCACTGCACGCTGCTGCTGGCCGAACATTGCGAACGGGCTGCCTGCTGTGGCGCTGTGAGACGTACTCATGCCCTGAAGCTGGTGCTCGAGTGGTTGCAGTGATTGCTGGAAGTCGGCTACTTTGTGGTTGTGACCAGCCTTGACACTCTCGGAGCTAAGGACTTGGTCGAGGTTACGGCCACGGTCGGAGCGTCCCTGGACCCATCTCTCGATCACGGCGAACATCTGGCGATGTATCTCACAGTTCGAGTCGCGAGCTGCCGGGTGATGGAAGACTCTGCTGACGTCTTCCAGGATCTCGCGCTCCGGAACCTCTGGGTTGTCCCAGCCGTATATCACGCGCGGAGCGACGTACTGCAAGATGACAGCCGCCACCTGCCCCGATGGCTCGTTGAGGATGTTGCTGAAGTGATCCTTGCTCAACATCGAGTGAGTGGGGTCACTGCTGGTCTGGTCGTCCCAAACAAGGTACTGCTGCTTTTGGCTCGCGTTCACCACAGTGCCACTTCCTTGCTTCAGCGCATTGCTTGCCGCAGCTATGATGGGCTTCACGAATGGTGCCATGAGACCCATCACGAACAGTGTGACCTTCTCCGAGATAGTCTCGATAATCTTCTCCAAGCCTGGAATCTTCTCGACGAAGCCGGAGATGCTTCGCACAACGCGGTCGCGGAAGGCCAAGAGTGGGTATATCTTGGCGATTGCTTGCTGAGGATCGATATTGACGTTGACACCCGGGATACCAGGGCCTGGTGGACCACCTTGAGAGCCAGGAGGAGCTTGGAAGTTGCCTTGGCCGCCAGCTTGCTGCCCAAAGCTCGTCGGGTTGGAGGCTCTAGCTCCACCATATTCGCTCTGGTAAGGCTCGTACATCCCAGTGTTGACATCACGGCTCCCGCTCACCCTCTCGTTCTGCGCCGCCTGCGCATCAGAGTCTGCCTGCAACTGAATGGCCTCTTGGACCAAACCACCCGTGCCTGGGATCTGTGCCAGCAAGTCGGTGAAGCCCGAAGCATTGGAAGCTGGGTCACCGGCACCGCGGGCGCCATGGTTCTGCGATGCTGCGGCATTGCTCAGGGCCGCATCGAGCTGCTCGACTTCGGTCTCGTTGACCTCAGTCTGCGTGATGTGGTCCGTAGCCTCACCAAGCACCGAGTGCAAGAAATCGACGCCGCCAAAGGTGCCCGTCACAAGCGGGTACACCTGCTTGCCGCGCAGGTTGATCATCGTCTGCGAGCCCACGTGAGGGAAGACGTTCTGGAAGCCCAGTTCGCGAAGTGAGAGCTCGGTGTAGTTCGTGTGCGCCCCGAAGTCTTCTAGGCAATGAAGGCCCTGTCCTAGACAGCGTAAAGCTTCGCAGAGATCTTCCTCACGGCCTTTCTGCGCGCCGT
Source organism: Oleoguttula mirabilis (assembly GCA_035135055.1). Lineage (NCBI taxonomy): Eukaryota > Fungi > Ascomycota > Dothideomycetes > Mycosphaerellales > Teratosphaeriaceae > Oleoguttula > Oleoguttula mirabilis. The sequence continues at coordinate 301,980 of JAVFHQ010000022.1, read as the reverse complement.
GGGTATACATGCGGCCGAAGTGGATACTGCGTGCAAAGCTGTACTTGATGTAGCCAAGCGACGTCGCCCAGCCGCCACTCTCATTGGCGATGTAATTCTTCATGCCCGTGTTCGGGTCGATGGCAAGCTCGATGGGTTCCACTGGACCTCGAAGCCGCTGATCATACTGTCGGGCGTCCACATTCTCAGCGTAGTCTTTTGGGTTGTCAATATGCTCCTCAGGCCTGTAGACGCCCAGCCTCTCTGCAGTGACCTCGAATTCCAGCGTTGCATAGCCAAAGCTCATAAATGCCAGAACCCACACGAGAACGCGGATCGTATCGGACTGGACGCCTTTGAGTGTTCCGACATCCACTGCCTGAGAGTAGTCGCGGAGCCAGTTGCCGAAGTAAGCACGCTTCACCATCATGGAGGTCCATTTGTGGCCTTTGAGGAAAGCGACGGTTTTGAGTAGGTCTTCGATGTCGCCATGGCGCCAGTTGTGACCTTCGATCTTGGAGATGGAGGCGATGTTCCCGGCACCGAAGGCGGCTGCTGGTGATGTTAAGAAAGCTAGAGCCAGCACCACCAGCAGGAGGAGAGTGAGGTGTCGAGCCATGTTGGTGTGTGGCTTCACAGGTTTCAGAAGGTGTTCGTGATGATGGACTTGCGTCAAGAGGTGAGCATGTTCATGAAAGCTCGGCAATAATGGGTTTCACGGATCTCACGTCGTCTGCGGTGTTCACCGGCAAGCATGAAGTCAACAGCTGAAGATGACCTGAAACGTGGCGCAGCAACGATGTTGTGACGCAGGAACAAGCCACTAAGAGCGCAATCGTCCTTGGCTATGCTTGGCGGCGACGACACCCTTACCGGTTCACCAACACGAGTCTTTTGGGGCAGTAGCAAGCTCATCGGATTGCCTGAGCATGTGCCGTAGAGATGCTACTCTATGAGGCGAACCACGGGAGAGGATGAAGTTGAGACCCCTCATAGCCCAAGGTCTACAGCCTACACTACCCTTAGCCACACCCGAGGCGCAGGTGAAATGCAGCGGCCGACGCACTGTGCTACTCAGGTCTTTTCAAACGACATGAACAGACACGCAGAGACACACAAAGGCCCTCTGCTCTGCCGGCAGCCGACGCCATCCGAGTGCAGCCACTGTCGCGGCAGGGGTTGTCGGGCGAAGCATCACCGCGAGACAAAGGTCCATCAGCATACCACAGACCGGACACCACTCCAACTGCTTCTATGTCGCCCTCCGTCTACTCATGACAACCGGAAACTGGCACGAAGTGTATGGAATGGTTCTGATGAGACAATGCCACCACCTTATGGACAGACTCGCCGCGACACCACTCCTCGGCTCCGCAGCACGACCTTGGTAACCTCTACGAGCTACACGCTGGCCCTGTAGTATCTGCCGTGTCTTCGGACTAACATCTGAGGACCGTCGTGCTGCTCAAAGTGGATAGGTTGGCAATCTCGTGGTTATATGCCAGTCTTTGTCTTGCGCCGCGGTACCCTTTGTTGTCTACCACTGGTCCGCCAAGGCTGCATTGTTATGGCAAAATGACCGCAGCACATCTGCTTGTCATGTTTAATGACTCTCACTTGTGACAAAGAAAAGCACATGAGCATGGCAAGCAGCGGCGACAGACTTTCGAGTCGAGGACGAGTCGTTCAATTGTCAGATGCTTCTGTCGAGTCACTGATCCCATACACATCGTACATTTTCTGGAACAGAGGCAGGTCCTCCATAACGCTCATTACCCTGTTACTTCTGAACTTCTTACCCAAACGAAAGAAATGGCGTCCGCGCCAATCAACACTGACAATGTAGGCCTCGGTATCTCTGGCGCCGATGGGTCTGCTGACAATCACCACGAGCCAGAGCAGCACGAATCCCCTGAGCAAGGAAGCTCGCACGACAACAAGGAAGAATCCGAGTGGCAGAATGTCGATCTCGGGGCATCCAGCGCCCCTGCCGTCGCTGATGATAAGTTGCAACGAAGTGAGAGGCTGGTATTACCTGAGGAAGGCGAAGAACAATTCGACAATTCGACCCATATCCCACAGACTGCAGAGGAACGGGAGAGCTTCGACTACCACAGCAGCCCAGAGCAATGTGACCTAGAGACTGTCTCGCACTTCTCCTCTTCTTCCGACGAGGACGAGGACGATGATGAAAGCCAACAGGCAACTTTCAACGGCGTTGACACCACTGTTGCAGTTCTAACACGCGAGAGTGGCGAAGTCGATGGGCCGATAAGGAATGACGGCACTAATCTGCTCGCCGAGGGAGACAACCAAGCTGGTACCGGCGGTACTGTTAGGATCCTCGAAACTGCTGTCGCTCGCGTCGCCAATGGGCCCCGTTCACCACCGCGGGATTGGAATGCGGATGACATTGCCCAAGTGAACAGGGAACAAGCATTAGGATTTTACTACGGTAATCGACCAGCATCTTGTGTAACCTCCGATCGAGCGGGAGATCTCATCCTCCGCAATGACAAGCGCTGGGTTCGAGACCGCCGACTTTGGATGTATGAGGATAGATGGGAGCGCCAAAAACCTCTTCCGCCCAGTCGGTTGCGGAAGGTCAGGAGCGCAGACGACATCTCGCCTGCGACATCCCCGAAGGCTGTGCAGGTGGCGTCTACTAGCTTATGGGTTCCTTCGAGTGGATCCAGCTGGGCAGATGAGGATGATGAGGATGTGGACGGCACTGTCGTTGAATACCTTCGCCGCGCCAGCATCGCAGGCCCTATAAGTAGCGTGGACACGTCAAGCGGAAGTAATGCAGATGCACAAGAGAATGGGAGCATGGCTATTTACGATGTCGCTTCGGAAAGTGGAAATGATGAAGATGAGGAAACTGCAAATACCTCCGGTGACAACTGTTCGGAAGTGCCAGCACAGGAGGAAGACGCACACGACGGTCCTATGCCGATCGTGAGACCATGCACACCAACCCCACTGGATACAAACATTCCACCACAAAGACTGCCAGACCGTAACGGCCCGCATGAGGTGCCGGTCGCGGGAGGCGGTAATGTTACAAAAGCGGCGCCAGAGTGCGCCGGCTCCTTGGATGGAGAAGCCAACGGCGAGGACGCAACTTCACCCACGCCATCAAGCGCCTCTTCGATGGAGTCGACCACAAATATGACACAGAGCGAAGGGCTTCGGGCCGCAGATGAATACATCGAAGACACGCGTCACGATCTCGTGAAGCAACGGTCGACATTCAAGGATAGGTACGCGGGCGCCAAATACGTCAACGGTATCAAAGAAGACCCGCAGGCGCGTATCGAGTTGCTGGAGGCCAAGGTGCACCTGTATCGAGAAATGCGTGACAAGGCGAAAGCCGAGGCGCAGCAGCGCAAGGAACAGGCGGAGCGGAGCTTGCGGACTATGCTCGAAAAGTACAACGAGCTCGTTGACAAGTATAATTTCGACATTGATCAGCTGAATGAAGGGCACGAAGAAGAGTATGCAAAGCTGAATGCAAAGCACGAGGACGAGTGTGCGATGCTGAAGGAAAGGCTCGAGAGTCTTTTGGAGCAGTTGCAGCAAGCCGAAGACAACGAAGTCGCTGCGCGAAAGAAGTACGAAGAAGAGAAGAAGCACGCTGAGCGACGCATAAAGCAATGGAAAGCATTTGCTGATTCGAACGCCGAGCTAGCCGAGTGCGAGCGCAGAAGACGAGAGACTGAGATGATGGAGTATGTATCCTCCCAACTTCCTGTGCGACATCGTAGGGAGAAAATGGCTAACCTATTGAACAGCGCAACGACTGATACAGACGATATACCCGGTCAAGAGCCAACCGAAAGAACTGAGACAGACAGCCCCGTCACTCAACCAGCCGCGGCCGATGGCTCCACTGCTGATGTATACTCCGAGCAATGTACCCAGACCGAACAGGGTACTCAGATCGAACAGGGTACCCAGACCGAACAGGGTACTCAGAACGAACGGGGTACTCAGACCGACTCTAGTCCAACACCTCGAGAACCGCTCAGCCCACGGGGTCCCAAACGGCAACCCGCTCCTCTGCTACCAGATGATGCAGTCCGGTGGCCAGCCAAGACACGGACACAGACCGCCTCACACATTGCAGGCTGGGTCAACGCAGCGTATCGACAGCCTGTGGAGCCGCTTACCGCCCCTCAAGTCGAACAGTTTCTGGGCGAGAACGGTGAGACGTCATTCGACCAGCTGGTCTCAATAATGGAACACGTAGGGTATGTGTTCCGTCCCGATCACTTCGCCCAAGACATCGAGCAATATACTCGTGGTCTCGACAACACTAATCTAGAAGCGATGCACTTCTATCGTCGTACTGATCCATTCCGTGAGCACCCTTCTCGCAGATTGTTGGAAGAGATTGAGTCGGTTCGATCTGATCTCGCAGACAGTCGGGCTGAGTATCGCAGAGGAGTTGGTGGTGCGCTGAACAGCATGAACAACCAGTTGGCCAGTGTTAATACTCAGCTCGAGCGCCGTGAGGCTGAGCTTGCTGCTGGCCGCATCGATCTTGCAGATTGCCACAAACACGGCGAGGAGCTTGAGGAGCAGAAGACTGAGCTTGAGGCCACGCTCAACGAGCTAACGGAACGACTCTGCGACTCAGACTCGGAGAAACCTTCTCCGAACAGCATGCCGACCATCGATGAAAACGAGCTTGAGGAGTTGAAGGAGCAGCTGGCTGCATGCAAAGAGGCATCTCGGCGACTCGCCCTCAGTGCCGCTGCAGACCGTCAGCAGTTCAAAACCATCGAGAAGCTCTACTACGCGCAACACGCTGATGACCAAGGCCTGCAAGCCCAACTTCAGCAATGCCATGAGCACGGCAAGCAGCTCGAGCTGCGCAATGGGGAACTTGAGGCGGAGCTCTTCGGGCTTAACGCTCAGATCAAGGACTTCGAGGCGAAGGTCGGCATTCTCAGCCAGAGCCTAGAAGCGGCGAAGACCGCGCACGAGACCGCTAAGTTGGCGGCAGAGGAGAGCCAGAATAAACCGGCCGTCGATGTGGAGAAGATCAGGCTACAGCGCGAGCTCGATGAGCTGCAAGCCAAGCAATCCAAGCACGTCGACATGCTTCAGGCGGCTAGGACGCACATCGAGAACCTGTCAGCTGTAGCGGAACAGACAGCGACCGAGAACGCAAAGCTGCGAACCCACATCGCGCAAGCTGATACTACGACTGGCGATAGGGTACCGGATACGCCCTTCCTTCGAGTACCTCCTAGGACCACAAGGCAGCAAGCACAGCCGGGCGCCAGGCCTTCGGAACTGCTATCGCCACTGCCACGCTCGCCGGGAGCTGGTGGCCTGCCGTTCACGCCGGCTACGCCATTCTTCATGCGATCACAGCCTGCACACTGGACCGGGCGTGAAGCCAGGATTGGCAACTCCGAAGCTTACAAGAGGACTCGTGAGGCGCTCCGGAAGAAGAGAGAAGCTGAGGAACAGAAGCAAGCGGAGCTCTGGAAGTTCCGCCAGGAAGCGTACAAGAGGCTGTGCGGGTGCGAGGAAGTCCCATACGTGCCACTGGAGAAGAGGCGGGAGCTGTTGCGCAAGTCGGCGAACGTTGCATGATCAGGCTGATGTTCAAAGATGCGCAGTCAGGTTGATGTTTCCTGATGTCTTGCATATCAATCAGCGTTTTGTTTGACACCGTCTTTCCTGGATTTGAACAGCATGCCATCTTCATCTACAATTCATCCTTCGACTCCCGCTCTTCCGCTTGTTTCACGCCAAAAGTCTTCGCCGTCTTCAGGTACTCTTCTTCTTCCGGTGTGCTTTGCCTATCGAGGGCTCCGTTTCTGTGTGGATAGCGGCCGAACAATGCCAGAGGGCTCAGATGCTCTCCGTTTGCCTGCGCAGCCCCGGCAGCATATCGGAGTGCCGCCTCGTCCTGCACACATTCCTGCCGCAATTCGGCAATCATCTCTGCCTGTAGTTCGAGCGAGGGGAGATGTTCGGCGTGAATTAGTGGCATGGCCAACCACGGTTGAACCGTTGAGAGGCCCGTCCAGGACGAGTGACGCACTGGGCTTGGTTGTAGCGCCATACTGCCGCGCAAGAGCGAAAACGCCAGTCGATCGTAGTGCCCATACACCAGCCGCAGGCCTTCCTGGTCTCGAAAGATGTTCCGTGTCATCTGATCGAGCAGCAGAATGAGCGATAGGAGTGTGTCTGCACCTTTCTTCTGATCTTCACGCTGCGCGTTCCTCACTTCCGTCAAGAACGGTGCCGCAATCGTTTCGGCATTCTCGATGTCCTCTTCATAGCTCTTGAAGGGCGGTAGACTAAGCTTAGAAGGTCCAATGCTCTCGAGAGCTAGCCCGAACAATGACCTGCACTCTCCATCAAAAGCTGCCTTCTCCTCAGCCGTGCTGCCTAATCCCCACCATCTCTTCAGCTCCGCCACAGTAGGCGCTGTAGTATTTGCCTCCAGGTTATCGAACCAGACGTTTCGTAGCTCCGAGTACAGGCTCTGGTTGAAGATGCTCCGGTCGAGTTGGAAGGACTGTGGAGGCGTCACCATGGCGGAGAAGCTGCGCATGCGAAAGGTCGCGAAATTGAGCACGAGCGCTCTGCGGATGCCTGCTTTGAGAAGCATCTCACCGTAGGAAGAATGTGAAGTGAGGTCGCTACACTGTTGACCTTTACCTTGATGTATCTGCCAAGAGTATTCGTGAGGACGAAGGAGGCGCCAAGCGCCGTTGGCACTCGATCCGTCCTTTACAGCGTACTCCCAAACCCTTGCTATGTTCTTGCCTTTCTTCGACAGCCTTGAAGCTCCTCGAGTTTATTGGGTTGGTGATCATGAGGTCTTGACTGCTGAGAGGCTCAGACTCAGCTCACGGAAGACCGGAGAAAGCATAAGCCCGCGGCGAGGGTTCGTATACCCGTATCGAATCCTAGCCCAGGCCAAAGCAGTCCTATCAAACAAGTATTGCAGGACAGCTCGGGCTTCTCATGGCTACTGGATTGCCTACCAGTATCAGGAGGTTTCGATCTATCGGAGAGGACGGTCGGCCGTCTCCAGAAGTCAGACGATTATTGGCGCTACTATATCACCCTCCAGCATCATGGAAATGGTTCGTCAAGGCTGCATGAATCTCCATTTGCATCCGCATATTACTCGCCCATGACTTTGGTCACTAGTGAACCCCATGCCTACCAGTAGCAGGAGGTCTCGATCTATCGACGCGGACGATCATCGATCTCCAGAGGTCAGACGACTGTTGGAGCTACTATATCACCCTCCGCGACCATGAACTTGGTCCATCAGGGCTACATATCACTCCGCTATGGCTTCTGTGACCATCTTGGGAGCATATGGCCAGACACTGCCTCAATGCAACCATGAACAACACATGTTGAGACGGTGAGACGTAGAAGATATTGTTCACTGTACATTGCATTCATAGCTTCGTACGTAATTATATGAGAGTCAACAAACAACGGCGGCAAAAAGCTGGAAACTTGATGGGTTGGCATGTTTACTTTGCAGTGTACATACGTTGGTAGAGCATGACAATCGTCATCTGCCCAATACCGCTGCCATCGATCGACGTACATAGTTTCGCTGGGAATCCGAACAGTGTCCAGAACGTAGAATACGTATCAAGTCCGAACGGTGTTCAGAACGTAGAATAAGTATGAAGTCCGAACGGTGTTCAGGACTTAGGACGAATGTGAAGTCCGAACGGGGTTCAGGACATATTTGAGTGTGAAGTCCGAACGGTGTTCAGGACAAGTTTGAGATCGCCCGACTAGAGTCAAGGCTGACCGCCGTTTCGGAGGTGAGCAATGTAGGCGTCCAGCCATGCAAAAAGCTCTCCTCGGAGCTCGACTTCGCCACCAGTAGTCATGGCTTTGAACTGCTGGGCCCAAAGTGCTTTGCGGTACCCCGTGGCTACCTGTAGCGGGGACAAGCCAGCGGGTCCATCAAGAGCGAACCGCTCCATATTGTCGCGCAGCGATCTGCTGAGCTCGCTCTCGCTCTCCGGCGCGCTTGGAGCCGGGGTCTGAGTCGCTGGGGTCTGTGCCGCCGGAGTTTGGGTCGGCGCTGCGGCGCCAGCATTTGCACCAGGTGTCGGGACAGGCGCTTGTGTGTCAGCATCGTTTGCGGCAGTTGATGGCGCTGGGCCACGCTGCGCTTCGGTCGGCTGGGCGGCAGCACGATCCATATTGTTGTCAGCCATGATGATGGTGACGGAGAGACGGCGAGGAGGGATTGTGATGATATGTAGAGGTGGTGTGTAGGGGATATGTAGATTTCTGCGATGGATGGGGTGATGTCTTGTAGGGGTGAATGTGTCTCTCGCGTCTGTGCTGTGTCGTGTTTTGTGTGCGCGCAGCTTGCGCCCGTGGAAAGGAGAACTAAGGAGCATGGCGGGAGCGTCCGGGTCTAAGCATAAGCAGTGTAACCGTCCAGCCGTCGCCGCAGTCCAGATTGGCAGCAGAACGCGATGTATCAGGCCAGTTCCAACGACACCAGAACATGTGCCGGTAGACACCTCCACTTCGGAGCGACAGCCAGCGCTAAGGTATGTGAGGCGAAACACAAAGGCCATCCGGACACGCAGATTTCATGCGTACAAACGAGACAATGGAACCTCGACCTACATGTGGTGCCACCCTTGTCGCCGGCGTCATGAGCTAGACCTTGACTGGAAAAGGAGCTCCTAGCTGGGCAGACTCCGGGTCCACAGATACCAGCACAAGCACAAACAGTAGTAGCCAGCCCTCATCACTGTGCTTGCCTACCCGCGCGACGTCCGGCAGGCCCTTTTGCCCTAAATCTAGCTCTATCCCGTAGCGGACTTGGCGACACAACCACCGACATGATCATTACGGCTGCGCGGCCTAGCGCAGAAGGCGAGGGCGATGGCAAGGTCGAGGGTGATGGCTTTGGCCGATACTCGACCCGTATGGTCCTCCTGCATCGCCGCGAGTCCTACAATTGTTAGCACGTATACCGAGTGGCAGACGCAGTGCTTGGCGTGAAGTCTGAGCACAAGCATAGTCTCCCAAGCTCTTGAGGAGAAGCTTTGCGGAGTAAGGAGTACTCCTGCTGTATCTATATACCCGCCCGAGCCCAACGGCGTAGCTCTCAGCTCTTACGACGCGATTTGCGTCCAGTCCATTCTACCATCCGCAAGACTTCGACCTTCCCAGCTAAGTGCAGTGCCTTCGTATGACTCTTCATCCCATCCCGCCCTGGCTACGGACCACCAGTGTTCGTCAAGGCGGTACAAGGAAGGGAAAGGATGTACGCCTAGGTGGAGTGGAGTGGCGTGGACCTCGCTGCCACCAAAGGCGTTCGTCGGGTGTTATGCTGCATCCTTCTATAGGTTGAAGGCATAGGTTGAAGGCGGTCGAACCGTCGAGGTCGCGAAGTCGGCTCCAGAGCAAAGTGAGGTTGGGAGCGCGCAGCTCGGGCCAAGCCATTGCGGTCCGGATCTATTCTCCACCCGGCTTGCACGTACATTCCACAATTGGTGCGCAACGAGAGAGACACACGACTCACAAAGATACGATACCTAGATCCGAACATATGGGGCAGCTACACCTACGAAAAGAAAAAGCCGAGGAGCGCTAGCCCGAGCGAAGATGGTGGTCGAAAACTTCAACCTTACCAGCAACATAAGATCACAACGAAGTACTCCATTGCACGTTGATTGATGTTGTGTGTTGTTCACTGTACATTGCATTCGTAGCTTCATACGTAGGTACAAGAAAAGCACCTGCCCATTTCCACCTAACCGAACAACGCATCTCCCAGCCTGATTGAGACGGACTTGGTTTGTGTCTACACGGATTGTTAGTACAGGAGTCAAAGCATAGAGGTTCTCGGGGCTGATAGTACGTAGTTGTCCAATGCAGCTTCTCCCAGCTCACGTCCAATGCCCGACTCCTTGAAGCCGCCGAACGGCATCTGGTGGTGGAGGGTGTTGTAGGAGTTGACCCAGACGGTACCGGCCTTGAGCGCGTTCGAGACCTCAATGGCGGTGTTGAGGTTGGTGGTGTGCACCGCGGCGGCGAGACCGTAGGTGGTGGAGTTGCCGAGACGGACGACCTCCTCCTTGGTCTTGAACTTGGAGATGGAGCAGACCGGGCCGAAGATCTCCTCTTGCACAATCTTCATGTCCTCGGTGACGTTGGAGAAGATGGTCGGCTCGATGAAGAAGCCCTTGTCACCCTTGCGGTTGCCGCCGGTCTCGACTGTGGCGCCCTCCTCCTTGCCTTCCTTGATGTAGCTAAAATTGGTCAGCATAAGCGAACGAACCGGGACGTCCGAGCACCACTCACTTCATGATACGGTCGAACTGGATCTTGGAGACCTGTGGGCCCTGGAAGGTGTCCTTGGCGAATGGGTCGCCAACAACGTTCTTTGCCGCCCGCTCCTTGAACTTCTGTACAAACTGGTCGTAGATGCCCTCCTGCACGTAGACGCGCGAGCCGGCGCAGCAGCACTGGCCGTGGTTGAAGAAGATACCGAAGTTGACCCACGAGATGGCGTTGTCAATGTCGGCATCGTCGAACACAATGTTGGGCGACTTGCCACCGAGCTCGAGGGTGACCTTCTTCAGGTTGGAGCCGGCGGCGGCCTTCATGATCTGGCGACCGACGACAGTCGAGCCAGTGAAAGCGACCTTGTCGACGTCCATGTGCGAGGCGATGGCAGCACCGGCGACCTTGCCGAAGCCGGAGATGATGTTGATGACACCTGGTGGGAAGCCAGCCTCCTTGATCAGGCTGGCGGCGACGAGAGCACCGAGCGGGGTCTGCTCAGCCGACTTGAGGACGATGGTGTTGCCGCAAGCGATGGCCGGGCCGATCTTCCATGCCCACATGAGCAGGGGGAAGTTCCACGGGATGATCTGACCGCACACACCGATGGGCTCCTTGCGGATGTAGTTGAAGGTATCTGGGGTGGTGTCGATGACCTTGCCCTCGATCTTGTCTGCCCAGCCGCCGTAGTACCTCAGGCAACCGGCGCTCATGCCGATGTCGACCTTGGCCATGGAGATGGCCTTGCCGTTGTCGAGCGACTCGACGGCGGCGAGGAGGTCCAGGTTCTTCTCGAAGAGGTTGGCGAGGTTGACGAGGAATTTGCCACGGTTCTCCGGGGTCTCTTTCCGCCATGGGCCTTCGAAGGCTTTGCGGGCAGCTGCTACCGCGATGTCGACATCCTTCTCGGTGGCCTCGTGCACGGAGCAGGTGACGCTCTCGTCGGTGGGGTTGATGACCTCGAAGGTCTTGCCGTCCACGCCTTTCACGAACTCGTTGTTGATGAAGCTGTGTTCCGTCAGTACCGCACACCAGTGGACCTCGGCATCACTGGGGCTTCACTTACAGGCCGGTTGGCTGCTCGTACTTGCCAGAGTGCGGCGTCTCGAGGATGACGGAAAGGTCGGACATGATTGCGTATGTAATTGGGTTAATGGGAGCACAAAGAGGAAATGGGTATCACAGTGAGGTCTTGGGAAGACGAAGGATGTGGGAGCTGGTGGGGGTTAAGTAAGATAGACCCTACAGCCCACATTCACGGGAATCGCTCGCGCTCTCGTTCACTCCACACCACCGTTTACAGTAAGATCTCCACCGTGGAGTCTGGTGGTCTCCACTCGTCCACGGCTTCTCGCAGAATCTCGCTCACATGGATGCGAGAAAGGGGCAATCCGGAGCTCTTGATGCTGCGCTCTGAATGGTCCTCGGCGATATGGCTGCAGAGATGCACCAGAGCTAGTGAGGGGTGAAGGGAGGTGCGGGGAAAGCTGTGCAGCGTTTCGAGCATGTATGATGAGCTGGCTCCGAGCCTCCGAGGCTCCGATGCCAGCCGCACCACTCGACAAACCTGTTTATGTCCGAAGGCTTTGGAGCAGACTTATTAACATTCCCTACTGTATGCTTTCGAAGGAACGTAAAAGATGGTTTGGTCGTCTATACTCTATAGTCACAGAGCGACCTGTGGACCCCTGCCGCGTGTTTTGTGCGCGGGATCGGCTCGGTGCATTGATGCCGCGAAGGTGTAGACATCTACAGACCACAAAGGCCCACCGGCCACACTTGGCTATACCGTCATACGGCGAATGGACCGTAGTCTCCGAGAGACATCCGTCAGCAGCAGGAGTTCAAGGCACCTCAGACCCGACAGCTCAACAACAATGTGTATCGAAGTCGCAAATAGCGCTCGAAGGAGACTCGGCCGCAGACTCCACCAAGGTCATGCGGGGTTGACGAATGCGTGCTGCTCGTTCCTGGGTCAGAGCCGCAGAGTCCAGACCTGCATCCACTCATGTAGCTCAGTGCCCTCATTTGTGAAATTGTCTGATTAGTGAGCCGTAACCTTGGTAACCTTGGTAGCCTAGACTGGCGAAAGTAGGTATACTCCGAATGTCCTCGTTTCAGGCGACCATAGGGGTGATCTTGCGGCTGAGGTGCGTGAGATGTCAGCTAAGCAGGTCGACATGTCCCGAGCGAGAACGGTGTCACAGGGCCGCGCCTTGTCCAGAATGAGATAAGCTGACAGGAAGTGTTGCAGTATGTCCTTGAAAAAAAGGCTTGATTGGAGAAGCAAGGTAGTAATGTCGGAGGACCACCATTATCTCACCCGGAATCCCACTCGTCTCAGCTATCGACCGTTCTCCTCTCAGCCCTGCCGTCGTCGAAAATAGTTACTTAAACGCCCAGAGGCTCGTGTAGTGATACAGTCTGTGGAAACGAGCAGTCGCCATAAGAGAAAGAGCCGGTGCCGCAGTATCCACAGCACGTCAGATGTCCAGCCAGGAGCCGGGTAGTCGAAGTCGGGGTTTTCTCATCGTGCCAGCGCCGTCCCTTCACATCACAACATCCTCTCCACCATCACCGCCGTTGGTCGCAACAGCAGGCTGCGCCGCGCCGTTCACCGCCGCATCGCCGTTAGTAGCCGCACCATTCGGAGCCTCGCCGCCGAAGTAGTCGGCCATCTCAGCGTCGAGCTCATCCGCCGTCTTCGCCTTCGGCCTACCCGCACGGCCGGCCGCCTTCTTTCCACCGCGACCGCCGGCTGCCGCGCCGTTCGTGGCAGCCTTCGGGGTGCCTTTCTTGGCTGTCACCGACTTCTGGTTCTCCTTGACGGCGCTCTTCGGCTTGCTACAATCCGAGTCAGCTGTGCCGATTTGTTGGGGGTGAGACTGCGGAGCTGCACTCACGCCATGCGGTCGGCCAGGTTCTTTGCGGGAGCGCGGGATGTAGCAGCCGCACCAACGATCTCAATCTATGCATCGTCAGCAGCTATCAGTCAGGAGTTAGAGACAGGCTAGCGTACCCTCATCGGTTTTCCATCAACACCGACGTTGTTGAATTCCTTCTGCGCCTTCGCGGCGCTGTCCGGCTTGCTGAAGATGATGCTCGCCTCGCCACGGCTGCGGCCATTGGGACCGTAAGAGAGCAGCGCCTTCTTGACGTGTCCAACAGCCTTGCTGAAGAAGTCCTGAACACAGTCGAATGTTAGTCCACTTCTGGAGACAGAAAGTTCGCAAAATCGTGCATGTAGATGCAGGCCGCCGTCGATCGCATGCGCCGTTCATCGCCGTCCATTTGGTACTCCAACAACCAGGTGACACAGATCCCCTCAGTGAGCAAGCAGCAGCAGCAGCAGCAGCAGCAGACACCATCTAGTACGCGGGACCCGCTAGAACCGAGCTAGGCGCATGCGCGGCGGGCCATCACGCTGACAGAGCATTGCAATGTAGCGCGTGTAGCACCATGCAAGCGTCACCAACGATGGGCCGGCCGTAGCTCTGTACTGCTGGCAGCACTTGCCACCAACAGCTTCGCCTGTGTCCAGCCGCATCCACTGGACTCGTCTGCGCTGGCTGCAGTACAGCCGAGTGCGGCTACGCCGCAGAAGCACAGCTACCACCGTGTGCTTAGCTGCCAATCATGCTGCTGCTGTGCTCACTGATACTCGTGTAATCACGAATGTCTGCGCCTCGTACTACGCTTCTGCTTGCCAGGCAGGCGTTTATGACGAGGTCTTCTGCAAGACAAAGAAAAATCCAGCCTCTTATGCGCACGCTACCAACTCCCGAAGAAGCGAGCGATCGCTGAGCACGCGGACGGCCATATATCCTTCACTTTCCAAAGCTCCGAGCCCTCTTGCCTCGTGCTCTCGAAAGAGGTGTCGGCAGTATGCATTATATGTATGCGATCGGACAAAACGGCGGCGAAAAGCGTATACCGAGGATCCATTGCGATCAACGTACCTTTATCAACGTCTCTGTCACATCTTGTGGCAGGTTGCTGACGATGATCTTGCTGTCTCCAGACGCGGGTCCCGTGCCTGCTGGTCCTGTGGGAGCGGTCTTCGGTGCCCTGGTGTTCTTCTGGATGCCGCCGGCTGGTGCAGCGATGGCGGTCTTCGCGCGTGTGGCGGCGCGGCGGGGTGCAGGGCGGACGCCGGCTTTGCCTCCGCGTGGACGGGCGGCGCCCTGACGCTCGCCCATGATGCTGTCCAAGGACTGGTCGAGTTTGGAAGACATCGTCGAGTGAGTGGTGGGTGTTGTTGTTGAGGTTGGGTGGCTGTCTTCGCGGTGCCTCGCTGAGCTCGGGTTGCTGTAGGCTAGCGCTTGGTACTCAGATTGACGGGTGTCTGAGGGTAAGTGCGTTCGACTCTTGAAAGGTAGTGGTAGCGCTCGGAAGTGGATGTTGACCTCGTGTGTCTCGCGTTGGGAGTTTGTGACCTTCAGCAAGCTTGGACAAGTGCTTGCGCGATTCACCAGAATGAGATAGTTGAGCGGTGACTAATCGCTTGAGTGGTCGGTGCGCTTGTGTCGAGTCTGACGGGTTGATGACGCGTGATGGTGGTGTTGATGGGTGGTGGATGTCGGTAAGCGTGTGGATGTTGAGAGTGAAAGCACGCGAAGGAAGGTGGGAAAGGAGATGCGTGCAGCCTTGTCACGCGGGCGGCGGGACCACGGGAGCCGCAGCAAGCCGCAGCACAGCCTCACGATCACGTGCCGAAACAATACATTCACTACTTCCCGTCACATACACGTCCAGGTTCTCCACCAACGGCAATCGGTACGCACAGTACGGTACCTCATACGCCTGCCAAAAGGCATAGAGGCCGAGCACGCCGGTGAGACAAGTTCATCGATGGAGGTAATCAAATCAGCCTTAGAAAGCATCAAGATATAGTCCTTGGTCACATGAATATGCATATACGACCGAGAACCCACCGAACGCCAACCTCATCTATGCATCCCGGACATTTCCATTGGGCTCGCCAGCGACTTGTACCATGTCGCCACCGCCACCCAACCGTCCCACCCTCTCCTCTTCGTCCCTTTGCCGCGTCTCCTCGGTCTCTCGTCTGAGAGCCTCCAGACTGAACGGGTCCTCATCGTCATCATCGTCACCCTCATCCTCACTGGCATCCCAGTCGCCCTTCTCGAACATAGCACGACCGGTAGCCTCCTTCATCTTCTTGGCCTCCTCCTCCGCAGCCTTCTTGTCCAAACGCTCCTTCTTCCACTTGGCGAACGTCTCGGGCGTGACCGGCGTCAGAGTACCGGTAAGCTTGTGACGTTCACTTTCCAGGAAATCCTCGAGCGTCAAAGTCGCCAACGGGCTCTTTTCCATCAACGCCTTCTCCGCCGCCCTCTGCTCCTTCGTCTTGAGCACGAAACCCGGTGGCAAAGAGTGCCGGTACATGCACTTGTCGCCGCCATTCGGACACGTCCAGAACCAGCCGTACTTCCCATTCTCCACCGCCTCAATGAAGAACTTGCACACCTTGTCCGTCGTCGTTTTTGGATTCCCGTGTTTCGACATGACGACCTGGCGCAACTTCTCCTCGTCCCAGTCGGTCATGTCGTCCTTTTTCTTGCCATCCTCCTCGCCGCCCTCTTCGTCACCCTCGCGCATGTCGGTGTAGAGAGACTTCTTCTCCGTCCGCCGCTCCACATCCAGGTCATGAGAGAACTTGCACTTCTTGCCCTTGTCGCAATGGCCCTTCTTGAAGAATTGGCACAACACGGTCTTCGGGTCGACGCCAAAGGGCACCTTCTGATTATTGACCGGCTTGAAGAGCTCCATGGCTTCCCGTGCCGCCGCTTCAGCCGCTACCTTCTCCTTCTCCCGCGCCAGCTTGTCGGCTTCCTTTTTCTTCTGCTCCGGCGTTCCTCCAGCAGCAGTGGACGAGGCAATCTGCTTGATATGTCGCTGCGCGGCGCCACCCTTCTTGTTCTTCATGCCAAACGTCTTGTCATCCACCGTCGCCTTCTTTTTCGGCGGCGCATTGTCCTGTTTCTTGGGAGGCATGCTGGGCGATTTAGTCGTGTGCTCTCTGGGTTGGGTACGATTGGCTTCGTCGCCTGAGTGATGGTGGGTGCTGCTCGGTGGCGATCGGGACTCAGACAGCAGGCGATGGGAAGCTCTCCATTTGCGACTGGCTAGAAGCAGCCACACGTGACAAAGTAGAAGACGCTTGGCGGGACGGAGATTTGTGTTGATGAACTTCAAAAGATCGAAGACTTCGAGGTGACGCAGTGTGGGGAGTGGAAGGGGCGCTCGGAAATACGTTGGGCCGAGGAGACGGGTCACGGCGGCCGACGAACCGCTGACAGCTGGGGACACCTTCAAGTTGAAGCTCGCATGTGAAGGCCGTGGTGAACACCAGGCAGTAACAATCTGGTCCCAAGCGTGCCATTGGATCTTCGCCTCTTCAATACAGTACGTTGCAAAACATCCGCTCATAGAGCGCACAAACTGATTGATCCCCAGCACACCTGCCGACTATCAAAGCTCACTCATCTACCTCCAGAAGCCAGCACCACCGAACAGCCGCGACCATGATCTCCGACGCCTCCCTCTACAGCCTGGCCATCTTCCTCGGCAGCGCTTCCATGCTCCTCATCGTCCTGTACCACTTCCTCGAGATCAACGCGGGTGATGGCAAGGACGCGACACCACTGAGCAACGAGCGGAAAGCGGATGCCCTGCCGCAGAAGGCGAGATGAGATGCTCATACTACAACGGTGGAGTCAAGGTATGGGACAGCGAGGCATGGCTTTACTGCCAGCACGGTCAAGCACGTGATCGTTGGCTTTTGGGAAGGCTGGCGGGCAAGCAGGGTTTGAGGCTGGCGAAGCGAAGACCTGGCTATGCGCAGAGACAGAGACAAGAAGAGGCTGGAGAGTGATACCCGGTGACGGCGGTCGAGGGAGGACTCAGATACGACTAGCCGGCTGAATCGGATGCTGCATCCCTTGCGAGTTACCACGACACCGTCAGGCGTGTCAACGCAGATACCCCGTAGCCTTGCCGCCTCCTTCAAAGCATCGCTACTCGCCCTTCTCCTCCTCCACATGCTCACCCTCACTCTCAACCTCATCCTCAAAGTCCTCATCATCCAGAAACCCCAGCCTGCGCTTCTTGTTCGCCATCCTCACGCCCGTCTTGTCCATACTTGGACCCACGGCACGCTTATGCGCCTCCAGCTTCTCGAGGTCAGCGGCCGCCTTGCGCTCATCCTTCGTCATGTGCGCGACTTCCTTTTCCGGACGACCAGGGCGCCTCAAAGCGCTGGGGAGGACTTGAGATGTAGCTCCAGCCAGTCCGTCGAAATTCGGTACAATGATAGGTGTGACCGAGCGCCCTTGCGCGTCGGACAGGTAAGCTTCCGAGTCCGTGGCGTGATGGTCTACGTATCTGTCAGCACTTATCAGTACCAGTGCCATGTAGGATCTTGTTAGGTACGGAGGGACTTACCTGACATGCCACCTCTCGGGCCGTCGCCCTGCTCCCACGCCACCGATTGCAGATGCTCCTTGTCGATGTGATTCATCCAACTATCGATCCCCGAGAATGAAGCGACACCAGACGCCTTGCCTTTGCCCTTGCCCACCACATGCTCACTCTCCGCCTCGCACGGCTGCCACAGGCAGTCATAAACTCCCCCATCAGTCGGCTTCCCGTGCAGCTTAACCACGTGCTTCTTCAACGTTTCGAGGTTGTGCAGCTCTGCCTGGCACCCCTTCCACTGGCACTTCCATGCCTGATACTTGGGCTCGATCAAATTAGCATCCTTCGGGCCCTGGCTCTGCCGAAGACGGCTGCCAGGGTTCTGACCAGTCTTGGCAGGCTCGAGGCCCTGTGCCTCACGGGAGTGGACGGACTTGCGCCAGCCGAACGGACGGCCTTTCTTCTTGACGACATTTCCGGAGTCGTCGACATGACGGAACGCGGCGTAGCCGATAGGTGCATTACCTGAAGGCGTGCCAGCTGGAGACCCCCCGGCTGCGCGACCACCCGCTGGCGCAGACCGTGGCGCTGTGGCCGCAAACGTTCGCTGGTTGGGCGTGTCCGCCAGATCGCGTTGACCGATGCTGACATGCTGGCGCTCACCACCTTGGGTGCTGGGAATGAAGTTGATGCCTGGCATGCTGCTCCGTGGTGGTCTGCCTCGACGCTTCTTCGGCTTGTCCTTACCGTTCAGCTGCGCATAGACGGATACGTACTGCTGCGTACCGTCGCCGTTGTCCACTATTTGATGGGTGACGTGTATGGATGGAGCAGGCTCATCGTCTTCGTCGTCGGCGTCCGTTGTTGTGTCTTCACCGCTAGCGGCGGCACCCCTCAGCCTCTTTCCAGCCACCTTCGCAGTCTTGGCGCTTTGTGGCTCAGCAGGATCGATGATATCCCACCTGATGGTCGAAAGATCACTCCTGTCACCTCTGCCACCTTCAGTCTCATAACCGCCTCCGTGAGTCCCTAGCAACCTCTGCATGGTGTTTAGATGCGCGTTAAGTGCACGCATGTCAGGGTGGCGACCGGTTGCAAGCAATACGTCACGTGCGATAGTTCTAGGATCGTACCTGCTCTTGCGCGCAACACGGTCGCGCATGATCGGCTCGACTAACATCTTGCCCCTGACACGTTCCTGCTGCAAGTGCTCCAGACTCGGACCCTTTGGCCTGGAGACCAGCTGCGGCGGTGGAGGCTGAGGGGGTCTAGGAGCGAGCATTTGCGCTGGTGGCGGAGGGCCGGATGGGTGCATACTACCTTGGCCGGGCATCACTGGGTGAGCAGGGCGCTGGCCAGGTCTGTAGAAGTCCTGGAATGCCATTGGCTGCTTGAATTGCTTGAAGCCAAACTGCGAGGGCTGCTGCTGCGGAGGCTGCTGTTGCAGAGACACGCCGTTCATCTGACCGTTCGTAGTCTGTAAGACCTTCTTCGGTGGCCCTTCCTCGTCGGAGTCCTCGGCGGTCAGATCGACCAGATCGCCAAAGGTTTTCCGAGCAGCCTCCTCCTTGTTGGCTGGAGGACGGCGTGGCTCCTCTGGCTTGATGGTTGGTTTCTGCTCGGGCGCCTGAGATTGCGATGGCGCTCTGCTGCCATTAGGTGCCTGTGGCTGCGCAAAGTATGGGCTTGGTTGAGCGGGCTGGACAGGTCCACTCTGCATGCCGAAAGAACCAGATGCCTCTCCCATGCTGTTCACCTCGCGAGCAGCATCAGCCAACGACGTGAAACTAGGCGCTTCGTAGTTCACGGTCCCACTATTCGATGTCGGTCGGCTGGTCGCATCGCCACCGCTGGCCCGAAGGGAATCTTTGAACGGACGCCCTCGCTTCTTCTTCGTCACATCCGTAGGTCCGTTGATTTGGGCGGCGGTGCCGTTGATTGCCGAAAACGGCGTTGCCTTGCTCGGTAGCTGAGCAGGCGTTTTCAGCCCCTCCGGCACAGCCTTCAAGAGCTCGCGAGCCAGTAGTGAGCGCTCAAAACGGAGGCCAATGCTTTCCAGTGCTTCGCATAGCTGCACGTAAGATGGATTGGCCTCGAGTATCTTGAGCACGCTTCCTTTGCTGATGGCTTTGCCAGTGTTTTCTGGCAAAGCCATTAGCCACTTGGCGGCTGCTTCCGCGAGGCTGCCCTTCTTCTGTGGCGGCCAGAGCGACGTGGTAGATTGAGAGGCCATCGGCTGGGTCGAGGTGGTCATGTTCTGGGCAGCTGTCTTCGGAGGTGGCGGCGGTGGCGGCGGCGGTTTTTGAAACGGTCGGTACTGTTGTGTTGGCGTGCTGTTCTGCGGAGCTGCCATCATCGTAGACGTTGCAGCCTTCTGCGGTGGAGCGGGCGCTGGAGTCACATTGGCAGACTGCGGCGATTGCGAGGAATGAGTCTTGCGCTCCTCTTCCCACAGCTTGGCCAGCATGGCAGGGTTCTTGGCATTGAATTCGCGCATTTTCTGGAACATGGCTCGCATCTCTGCTTCCTCTGGATTCGCCGGAGGGGCCTCGCTCACCACGGCATCCATAGTGCCGCTAGAAGCCATCTTTGTCAACGCAGTAGCTGCCGTCTTGCTCTGTCGCTTCTCTTCTCGCTTCTTGCGCCGCTCTTCAGCTTTGTGCTCCGCCTCTGCCTTTTTCATGGCCTCTTGTTTCTCTGCCCTCTGCTTCTCTTCTTCCTCCTTGCGCTTCTCGGCAGCGATGCGGTCCTCCTCGGCCTTGCGCGCAGCTTGTTCCTGCTCCCGCTTGCGCCTCTTCTCCGCTTCAATCTGAGCCTTACGCCTACGTTCCGCACTATCGTCGTATACTTGCGAAGGGTTCACTGTGGTTGCCGATGGCTCGACTGAAGCACTCTGCTGCCTGTTGTTGCTCGCTTGCTGCACCGACTGCGGAGCCATTTGCGGAGATGGCTGGTGAGCAACACTCCGCGATGATTGCTTACTGTGGCTCTGTTGCTGCGCTTGGACGGCGTGGAGAGGGCTGGCGTACCGTTGAGGTTGCTGCGCCTGAGGCTGTTGCGCCGGCTGTGTGTAGGCGGTCTGGTACGATTGATTGCTCGGCGTTGCGCTCGTACGGGCGTTTTGATATGCTTGCTGCGCGTACGTGTTGGAGCTCGGGGTGCTTTGCGTTTGCTCTGGCACGCTGAGTCTCCCAAACGTGCTTGCCGTGCTTTGAGTAGCGTACAGAGGTGAATTGTTGCTCTGAGTCCGGTTCGGCACCTGCGCGTTGGCCGTGTTGTATGATGCGTAGTTTGACGTGCCCCAGGTCGAGCTATCGTAGTTCGCGTTGGTGCTCGCTGCGGTCGTAGCGGCAGGCTGGGCGTAGTTGGAGGAGCTCAGATTACTCAACGCACTAGCAGCCTGGCTGGTGGTACTGCTGCCGCCTTGCGCATTCTCCCCGTACTGCTGATTCCCGTACGTGTTGCCGTAGCCTTGGTATCCGGGGCTCTGATAGTTCGCTGTCGCGGTGCTCGGATACGGCGAGGCAGAGGTCGTGGTTGCTTGGTAGCGATATCCCGTCGGGTGATTGGCCTGGCTTCCAGCTGGATCGTAGTATGTGCCGTACTGATTGGCGTTGTACGGTGCCATGGCGTCTCGCTCTCGGTGTCGTCCTCACCGGGGGCGCAAGTGAAGCTACGCTGCAGCTAAAGGCATGTCCGGCCGGCTTCCGCGTCGATGTTGCTGTGCGGTTGGCGATTAGACGTGTACGGCGAGGGTGAGTGAAGTGTGCCGTGTGTGTCGCGTAGCAGCAAAGCGCGCAACCGCAACTATGCGCGGCTATAGTGAGCCGGGCTATCGCGTGAACGGGACCAGATATCTGTAACTTAAACGCGCTCCTCTTCAATCCTGAGATGCGGAGCTGCCACCCTAGTCTCAAGCAGCTTGAGCCAAGGCCGTCCAATGTCCGTGCGTCTCACGGGCCGAGCTTGCAGCCCACCACTCCAAATTCAGCTGCAGAACGTCGAAAAGTTCGAGTTGGCGACGACAGCACCACCCGACAACCACACTCTCGCCCAATACCGCAGACATGACGAAGGTCAACACCAACTTGTCCTCCAGCCGGAGAAAGAGCCGCAAGGCTCACTTCCAGGCTCCATCCAGCGTGCGCCGTGTGATCATGAGCGCGCCTCTGTCGAAGGGTACCATATCCCAATCCATCTGCCATTGCCACGAGAAAGAATGCTGACAGTCTACAGAACTCAGGGAGAAGCACAACGTATGATGCCTCACCCTTCATCGCATGCACATGATGTCTCCTAACACATCTACTGCAGGTTCGCGCGATCCCCATCCGCAAGGACGACGAGGTCGTCATCAAGCGCGGCTCCAACAAGGGCCGTGAGGGCAAGGTCACCTCCGTCTACCGCCTCAAATACGTCATCCACATCGAGCGTGTCAGCCGCGAGAAGACGAACGGGCAGAGCGTGCCGATTGGCGTTGCGCCGAGCAAGGTCGAGATCACCAAGTTGAAGCTGGACAAGGACCGGGAGAACATCCTGGAGCGTGTGGCCGCGGGTCGGGAGCTGAACAAGAAGAAGAGCGCTGGCAAGGCATAAGCGGGTCGCGGTGGTCCGATGGCGTTTGCAGGCACGGCGAGCTTGAGATGAGCGAGCTGGCTTCGGCGCATTGCTGGGATTTGGTAACGAGGTCAAATGAAACTTCGGACGTCTGATCCCATCTCATCATCACAAATCTCTTTTGCACTGTCATACACCGCTAGAATATCACCTCAGCAGCCCTGCCCATGGTTGCAACGCAGTTAAACATCTAGCGAACAGCAAACCCTCGCCTGCAGAGCGCTTCTTGATCTGGTGAGAGCAAGTGCTTTGAAGGTGAGGGACATATCTATCTTGTCAGTCATTTCTTGTCCCATTCCATAGCTAGGCTATCTACCATGTCCTATCATAGCGTGCTGGAACCGTGCCCAACCGAGCTTTGTGCAGGAAATCACAAGAGATAGGCAGATCTCGCAGCCGTAGCTTATCGGGACATTATCAAGTACGGCACCTTCACGCTTCGCCATTTGATAATCGCCTCCAGTGTATGATGAAACAGGGCTCCACTTCATCTGTGGACCTCGTCAGTGCGTTATGCCTCCTTATATAGAGCCATAGCAACGAACAACGCTGGATCGCGGCCGTCATGTGCTGTTTGCACTATCGTACACCCCCCGTGCATCCACACGAACGTCTCGCAGCAACCGTAGATGCTTCTCCGCGAAGCGCTCAACAGAGTGTTGCAGGCGACCAGCTAGCAAGACGGCGGTGCTGCTGGCCTCGGCCACTCACGACGCATGTGTCAGTGGACGAGCATGTGTACCGCGTGGTCACTGTGGCCTGCCTTGTGATGCGCCGGTTTTCGTTAAGCCGCGAACATGATCGTACTCGGTCTGACGGACGTACAAGGAGACCTCAGTAAGGACCGAATGTATCTTTCAGTCGTCGTAGATGTGATATGTAATAGCAGCGTCGCAAGTCCATGACCTTGACCCACCAAACCTAGAGGTTTCTACGTACTTTTATTCTACCTGAAGCGCCGCAATAATTCCTTTAAAGTAACAGGGAAGAGGTGCAGTCGGAATGCGCCAATGTGCAAGTATATTTAATGGAACAATTATTCTCGTTGAATTATTTTCAATGAGTATCTAGCTCATCCTAATGCTCGCGCTATAGGTACAAGAATCAGGGTAATAGCTTCCGCCAACGCCTTTTCTCGTCAACTCGTCAAAGTCGTGAGATACCTGAAATAGAGGAAGTATGGACTCAATGCTTCTCATCATGACGCTGCTCTTCATGACCTGATGTGCCGTGGTGAGAGTGCTGTGGTGGATGCATTAGTGTCGCATGACGATCCGGATGAGAGAACTCGCCGGCAGATTTGATAGTACCGCTGCGAGCCAATGCCAGAGTCGTCGGAGTGATATGCACGAGCATGGTCGGCTGATGCTGTGGATGAGGCTCCTATTTCATGAAGCCAGCCTTCCCATCACCGTTGGAATCAACCTTTGGGTTGAGCTTCTCCATCATGCTTGGCTTGCCGGTGGTACCGGTGGCCTCGTTCGTGCCGGTGTGGCCGTGGCCGAGACCGGAAGTGCCGGAGGTGTTAGATCCGAACTGGCTACATCATTGTTAGCATAAGAACATGTGTACCGGCATTGCTGGATGCTTACTCAGTGGAACGGCCTTCAAGACCGCTGGCACCCATGGAGCTCGACTCGTGGGTGCCGCTGCCGAGAGCACCGCCGACGGAGCGCGGCTCGCCCTCGAAGCCGTCATAACGCTCCTCACGGCCGGAGAGGACACCACCTTGCTTCTTGAAGTCCGCCAGAGAGACGGCTGGAAGAGCGGAGGTGGAGTGGTGCTGAGCAGCGTTGTGGTGAACCTCGTGGATCGGCACGGTGGTGTGGACGACGTGTGGCTCAATGGTCTCTGTGATGGTGTCAGGACGAGGTCACATGAACGCACGGGGAAGGATGATCAACGTACGCTTGTTCACGACCGGCTGGATGGTCTCGTGCACGTGGTGGTGAATGTGCTCGCCCGCAACGACGGGAGCGACGGAGCTGGTGCGCTGACCCTCAACGCGCTGAGCCTCATCGCGGAACTTCTGCTGCTCAGCAGCGAGCTTGGCCTGCACCTGCTCCGGGTTGTCGTGCTCGTACTGGCGGTGCTCGACCGGGACGATGTTGTGGTGGTGCTGCTCCTTGAGCTGCTCAGTGTGGTGAATCGGCTGAACGGAGGTGTGGTAGTGGTCCTGGTGGACCTCCTTGTCGGTGGCGGTCTGGACGTCCTCATGCTCGACGCGGTTGATGGTCTCGTGGGTGACGGCCGGGGCGACCTTCTCGTGAACGGTGGTGTCGTGGTGACCCGACTTGGCCCTAGGAAATGAGTGAGTGATGGTCCGTTTAACCTCACAGCAAGATGTCAACTTACATGAAGTCCTTAACGGCAGCCTTGGCGGAGTCCATTTTCGATGAGGTCTTGTTGTTGGTTATGGTAGGTGTGTAGGGTGTTAGTTGCAATTGAGTTGGAGTGGCAGAGATTGTTTGGAGTTGATGTTTGTGGAGTGGGAGAACAAAGTTTGCAAACAGGAGGAAGGGAAGGGTTATGTACTTGCCTTCAGAGTGGTGCTTTGCTAGTGAATCAACGTCATTGCCTGCTTTCGGTGCCCCGCCTTGCCGCCAACAAACAGCGAGGGCAAGAGCCCCGCCACGCACCTCATTCACTATATTGCATGTGGTCAGGCACGGGCGTGACGCGTTGCTGGCTATCGGTGCATTGGTGCCACAGTGGCTGCCATGTGTGAGATCATCGTGCCTTAGGCTTTGAGCCGTGCGTCGTGCAGGGAAGCCTGGGAAGGACCGAAGGTAGCGAACAACTGTCAACGAGTCCTCAGCCGCTTAGCGGTACCAGACCCAGACCCGACGCCGATGGGACGATGAGCCTGTGTGGCAAATGGAATGTTTGGAGGCGTCTAGCCACAGACACAGGCACCGCCGACCATGGGGCGCGGCAACGTTCTATTGGCAGCGATTGCCACTGGTTCCTCGGGCCAGCACATTGAGGTTATCAATAAGGTAACTTACGTCTCCATACCTAGGCAAGGAACTTAGGAACCGTGCCACATCTACCGATTGCTTGGACGGCGCAATGATGCGCAGGGGAATGCAACAGCTTCATGCGGCTAGCGACAGCCACTGCTATATGAGATGTTTGGCTAATAAGAAACAGCATGGTGTCGTTGTCCTGGCGACGTCACATATAGATTTGATGCCTCTGAACCCGTTGGCCGACGTTGTCTCGATCGTGCAATGTGCACTGTGCAGCACGCGCGGATAAAAGCGAGATGGTCCGTGTCAACCTCGGTGATCTGCAAAGATTGATGAGAGATGAGAGATCGGCTGCATGGATTCAGATTGCCCGTGTTGATCTATAAATCTAGACCCTGAGCACCCGTGCGAAACGTTTGAATGCTTGGCTGCACTATCGTGTGGTCCCGCCGAGAGTGAGGGCGAGGCTCGTGACCTGAGCAACGCGTGGGACCTTATAGGCTCATACGTCCAAAGATTGATGAACTTGAGTAAAGCAAAGCGCGGGAGTAATGTCATTGTTCGTCTTGCCCTGTGAGCGAAGTCCTCTGCTGCAGTTTCTTCGTCCCACGGCCCGGGGCCACGGGCTCAGTCCAATCGTCCTACGGGATGATCATCATGATCACCGGCAAAAGCGTATTGGGATCAGCCGAACCGCCCGTAGCCGACCGAGACCCAGTGTGCAGCCGTGTGACTCTACTAATTCAAGGTCTCCTACTCTCTCCACAGTCCAGACTCCAAGCAGCTTGTCATGCGTCATGCCGGTGCTTGGCCCACGAGTAAGAGGATTTTGCTGAGCTGTGGCTGAGATCGCAGCGGCGGAACTCGACACGAGGCGTTCAGAGGATCGGTACCTACCTTACCGTAGTCACCTAGTGCTCGTGGCGCTTGACGCACTGAGAAAAGCTTGGTCCATTGACTGCAGCAGTCTGCAGGAGCAAGGGTCTCGATGACGCAGGTGCTGAAGCTCTTTCTCCGACGAATGAAGCTATCACTAGGGCTTTGCACCGTGCAACCTGTCATTGGGTTGGCTGCCAAAGGTGTTCCGAGTTGAACGATCACGCGCAGTTGAGTGCGCCTCAAGATGGTCAACTCAAGCCCCAAAGAGAGGCTGCAGAAGCTGTTCCACCGACACGAAGCGAAGAAAGATGAAGCTACCAGCTCGCCACCGGCATCACCAAGCGCAGCGGGAACGCGAGGGCATGTGCGGAAGATCAGCTCGCGTGCATCACTACGCGATATGCTGCACACCAGAGGTACACTTCCTTTCTCTTCCCATCACAACACGCGCGAATAAACCCAACATGAAGTACGTTGGGCCTAGGCTAACTTGCGGTGCGCTGTAGGACGCTCCGAGTCAAAGCCAGGAGAGCGAGCCGTCTCAGGGACTGCTACGCAGCCACCGCTTCCAATTCCGGGAACCTCACCCCAGACACCGCTGCAAGTCTTCGGACCTTCTGGCCAGGCGCCGCTGCGTAGTTCTGGAACGTTTGGTCGGGCACCGCAGCAAACCATGCCAACTGCGGGGCATCACTCTGCCGCGCAGGCTGCTGCCACGAAAGCCATGTATCCCGACGAAGACTTTGCGAGTCCCAGAGCTGCAGAGGATCCTGTTCCTCGGGCTACGTACACACGACACACCAGGCTGCCGAGCGTCCCCCATGAAAGCGATCTTTCGAGCGACTTGCAGCACTTGACCATGTCCGACCCTTCTGGTAACCAGCCATTTAGCGAAGATGTTGCTGATCGCAACATCACCAAACGCAAGGCCGGCAGCGTAGAAGCTCGAAGGGCTGTCTTTGAGCAAGCGAACGGTGGTGTTGGTAGGGCAAGTAATGCGAAGCCGCTCGTGCCTGGATTACCGCGACACTCCGAAGACGTAGGGCAGAGTGCACCGGCGCCGCTGAACGTGCAGAAACGTGGTTCGGTGGACTCCCGGGCCGAAAACTTGGGCTCGCCGGTGACTCCAACGACATCTGCAGACGGTCGCTCGTTGTCACGAAAACCGGTGGTGAGCAACCTGCGCAGATCTTCGGATGTGTCTCGCCCGGGTACATCATCTGGAGTGACCCGCACCAGCGTGGATGCCGCCCGACAACCAAACTCCATACGGCGATCGAGCCTCCACAAGCCGCTGCCTCCAGCGCCATCCGACGAGTATGCCAACGAGATTGACGGCGACCGGGTGGTCAAGCACGATCTGCCGGACGTGCACAGTGCGCTTGGCAAGGAGCGTGGGTACCTGGTCAAAGATGTCGAGACGCCTGTAGATCTGAGAGGCATCGTGGATCTGCGCAATACAGAAGACACGTCTCTTCATGAGAGGTGGGCACCAGCAGTCACACATGAGACCATCGTTCAGAATGTGCATGAGATTCGCGAGGAACAGATTACGCGCGAGATACACAACCATCACATCTTCCATCGCATACTCCCGATCGTGGACATCGAGGTGCTGCCGGCGAGACACTTTGTGCCGGTTGAGGGCGGGTACGCCGAGATTTCGGAAGACGAAGTGCCAGGCCGCGCTGGCGTGAACGCGCAGTGGATCATTGCGGAGACTATGTCCAAGCTGATGCCGCAGAACAAAGGCCCTGTGGTGCCGCAGCAGTTCAGTGCGCGCAAGTTCGAGGGCACGGATGGCGACTATAAAGAGTACATGACACCCGAGGGCTTCAAGCGGACGGAGCAGTGGTGGGTCCACCCACCCACCATGGAGACGGGTGGCAAGGAGAGCGGTCAGACATACGCCTTCCACATCGGCTCTCCGAACCCGGCGGATGATGGACTGCGAGCGCACTTGCCTGTGGGCCACGTCGTCGGTATTTCGCCGCTGCTCGCCAAGCAGCAAAGAGAGCGCATGCATGGACAGCAGAAGGCAGTTGCAGTGGAGACCAATGACGGCGCACCACCACCTGTGCCAACCCACAAGGTCTTCCCAGCGGAGATGGTCGACGCGTCAAGGTCCGGAGTCGCAAGGCCACACATCTCACATGGTTTTTCATACGAGAACTATTGAAGCGGTGCTGATCAGAAAGGTTGCTTGTACGACTTTAGCGGACTATAGCGAGGCGTTCGGTCGCGTTGGGGTTGGGAAAAGCGACTGCGTAGTAGTAATGTACTCATACCTGTAATATGGCACAAATCTCCACATTCATGCTCTGATATAATTCCTAGAGGGCAAGCAGGAGCCAGTATGACTGCTTCCGGCGGCTGGCGAGCGATCCACAGTAACAGCGCGCGCTCAGCAGCATTTCATTGAGCCATTTGCCATTGGGAGAGTACTTTTTAGGGAAATGTGAAGGCAAAGAACGACGCTCAGGACTATGATTCCGGGAAGCGGTCTGCTATGAGTTACACTCAGAGTTCTCCGTTTGGCTTTCGCGATCCGCAGCCGAGAGGTGAGAGGCTGCCTCTTCAGCCTTTGGCAGCCCACCTGGAGACCTTCTCCACGAAGTCACTTGGCCGCTCCTCCGCAATCCAATGGCCTGCACCTGGTACGGCGTCGAAGCTAAAGTCACTGTAGTACTCTTCGCACATACTGCTGGCCTTCGCCTCGTCCGCGAAGCTCTGAGCGCCCCATAAAGACAGACACCGAACAGGACACTTGCCCTTCTCCCTCGCCCAATTGTCATTCATCTGGCCATCGGCCTCGAATGTGCGGTAGGTATTCAGACCTGACCGCATGGCACCAGGCATGGCATAGGATGTAGCATAGACATCTAAGTCATGCGTGCTGATCGCGCTCGGGTTCTGCGCGAGGCGGTCGTAGAAGTGCTTGAGGTAGATGCGCTCTTTGCCCGCTATCAGCGCCTCGGGGAGGTCGGGTACATTGTGGAAGGTGAAGTGCCAGAGGAGCATGGAGGACTTGGTTTCGTGGTACATCTTCGTGCCGGGTAGTGGGCACTCGCCCCAGCAGACGCTGGCTGTGTGGTCTGGGTACTGTACGGCGTAGGCGTGCGCGATCATGCCGCCGATGTCGTGGCCGACAATGTGCACTTTGTCTTTGATGCCTTCATGCTTTGTGACGAGGGTGTGTAGGTCTCGGGCCATGATGTCCTTGGTGTAGCCGTCCCATGGCTTGCTGCTCTCGCCTGCACCGCGGTAGTCTGGCACGATGACATGGTATCCGGCGTTTGACAATGGAGTGATGACGCGCCGGAACTGGTATGCAGTTTGTGGGAAGCCGTGGATGAGGAGGATGGTGCCCTTGGACTCGGTCGAAGATGGTGGTGGGCAGGAGATGTAGTGGATGATGACGCCCGCCTCGGCTGAAGGCGAGTGGATGGGTAGCTCATCGACTTGGACCTGCTCAACGGTCAGATGTTGTGACTGTTCATGAGCAGTGAGAAGTATACCCGACGGTGGACCCATCTCGAGTCGTCGATCTTGTTCGCTCCGGTGAGGCCGCCTGATAGAGACATGGTGGGCTTCGATTGATCGTAGGGGAGGCGTATGGATCACAGAGAAGGCTCAACATGACAACAGAGAGAGAGCATCCCACTGTACCGTACCGTACCTTGTTGCATCATCGAGGGGTCCATTCCGAACCTTCATCATTCGGGTGTCATCGTTGCGGACGTGCTTTCACATCCGATCCCTCACCGCGGCAGCTCTCTGACAGCAACCTGTACCGCTGAGAAACACACAGCGCGATCGTACATCGCAGAGCAAGAACGTTGTGTCGTTGGCTGATCTCGTCGCCGCTCAAGCCTTAGGAGTTGTAAGCGTGTATGCCAGCGGAAGACGATAGCACAGATAGGTAAGATAGGTACACAGCGCTCCACTGATTGGGTGAAGGTAACGGAGACCGGTCCGTTGGCACGCGGTTGCCGACCGCACATGCTTGAGCCACGCAACGTCAACAAGGACCAAGCCATACAGGAAAGGCTACGAGACAGGTCAGCAACTAGCCCAATGCGCGCTCCATCCAATGCTGCACTTCTAGTGCTCGCCAGCCTCTGCCTCGACCGACCATTCTGCTTCGCGCAAGCACAGCAGAACCCCATCAAGGATCCCGCTGTCAAAGCCAAGTACCAGGCGGCGTGTCCGCCATACGAGCACTATGCCCGTTTCCCACAGTACGCCGAATCGCTGTAGAGTGCATGAGTATCTGAAGCTCACCATGGAACAGTCGTCCGTACAGCAATGGCCCGATGGAGCTCCCATATCAGCGACCGTCACCGCATTGCCGAACGTTCGAGTCCGACCTGGTCGAGCAGATCATCAGGGATATGAACGCAAGTCTGATCGATCGAGATTTGGCTCGCATATTCGAGAACGCGTTTCCAAACACATTGGACACCACCGTGAGATGGCACGTAGACG
The DNA here is from genome assembly GCA_035135055.1 of Oleoguttula mirabilis. NCBI lineage: Eukaryota > Fungi > Ascomycota > Dothideomycetes > Mycosphaerellales > Teratosphaeriaceae > Oleoguttula > Oleoguttula mirabilis. Next base: position 271,285 of record JAVFHQ010000022.1, on the reverse strand, counting down.
GGACGGAGAAGCAGGATAAGAAGGCGCAACACCTCTTCCGACCAAGCTCGGACGGCGCGTGGGAGGGTGCGCAGAGCTTTATAGTGACGGGGGACATCAACGCGGAATGGCTGCGAGACAGCACCAATCAATTAGCGCAATACCAGCCTTTGGCGAAGAAAGACAAGAGCATTGAGAACCTCATTCTCGGCGCAATCAACACGCAGGCCGAGTACGTGATCGAGTCGCCGTACTGCAATGCCTTTCAGCCACCTCTGCCAAGCAAGCTGCATCCCAGCGACAATGGCCAGGGCGATAGTGTCCACCCGGCGTACGAGCCAGGTCTGGTCTTCGAGTGCAAGTACGAGCTCGACTCGCTGGCCCACTTTCTGGCCCTTGGCAACCAGTTTTACAAACACACCGGCTCCACAGCGTTTCTCACACCACGCTGGTACCTTGCGCTGGACAGCTTAATCCGCGTCCTCGACGAGCAGAGCCGGCCAACATTCAATGCTAAGACAGGTGTGTTCGAGCGCCAGTCCTACCGTTTCCAGCGGCAAACCAACACCGGCACCGAGACGCTCAATCTAGGCGGCCAAGGCAACCCGCTCAACTACGGCACAGGCCTCGTACGCTCCGCCTTCCGTCCAAGCGACGACGCCACAACCCTCGGCTTCTTCATCCCCGCAAACGCCATGATGGCCGTCGAGCTCAAACGTGCAGCGGAAGTGCTCTCCGCCGCCGGCACCAAACCCAAACTCGCCGCAGATCTCAAAGCGCGTGGCGAAACGATCGAAAAGGGCGTCTGGGAGCACGGCGTCGTCATGCACAAGAAATGGGGTGCCGTCTTCGCCTTCGAAGTCGACGGCTACGGCTCCTCCATCATCATGGACGACGCCAACGTGCCCTCCCTGCTCGCCCTCCCATACCTCGGTTTCTTGACCGCAAACGAGCGGACGTATCAGAACACGCGCGCCATGCTCCTCAGCAAAGAGGGTAATCCTTACTTCCTCAAGGGCTCGGCCTTCAAGGGGATCGGCGGGCCGCACATTGGCTTGCAGAATGCGTGGCCAATGAGCTTGCTGATACAGGCCATGACGTCTGATGATGCGGAGGAGATCAAGGGCTTGTTGAAGGCGGTGAAGGAGGCGAGCCCGCTGGGCTTAGTGCACGAAAGTGTTAATGTGGACAGGGTGAGGGATTACACGCGGAGTTGGTTTGCGTGGGCGAACTCGGTGTTTGCGCAGACCATTCTGGATGTGGCGGAGAGGAAGCCGGAGGTGTTATTTGGGCCTGGGGCGAAGCCTTATGTGGTTGGTGCATAGTGTACCAGGATCATAGTCTACACACGGAAGCTAGGTATATTGCGCGCAGATGCCGCTTCACGAGCCGCCGACTCACGCCCACCGTTTTGCCACTGCTCCAGTACTGTGCTATGTCACCCTTCCAATCGAATCCTGCAGGTCGGATCACTCAGCGTGACGCTCAAGGGAAGACAGGTACAGCTTCTTCGTCGGAAGTAGCACGTCCCGGTGCGCCGCACGTCGTTGCGTAACGACCAACACCGTCCAGCAGTATCTTCACGCAAGCACTTCAGCCCACCGCCGTGGTGGTCAACATCAGCAATATGCTAGTGAGTCTTCTACCCCGGCGATCTTCGGGATATAAAGATATGCTTGCGCTATCGTCACTACCGAGCCTGCGCTGGGGAGTGGAATGTTTGGGAGCGCATACCACCACGCTCTTCGCCAATAAGCATGAGCGCAAGGCTCTACACACGCTCGGCCACACCATCAACATCCATCCTCTAGGCCTCCCTGTCCGCTACCAAGCGCAGCTCCGCTGCCAACACGAGCCGGCGCTCAAGCTCCGCCAGGGTCATCCACTCAATCCTCTCACCAGCCACGCCCGGCATGAGCGGCACCAGCAGAACGTCCCTTTTCAGCGAGCCTTTCCCGTGCACTTCAACGAGCCTGTACACCCTCTCCCTAATGTACCCCACGTTCTTGGCAATTCCCTCTATCGAACGATGCGATGCTCTGCCCTGCAGCTTGACAGCGAAGCTGGGATGCACCGCACGGACCGCACGCAGCATGGAGATCTTGTCGGCTGACAGATCCATCATGAACGGTGGGTACGGTGCTTCGAAGGTGTTGGCGCCGTAGAAGATGGGTAGTGTCTCCCTTCTGATCTGTCGCGTGGTCGATAGCAACGCCGGCTCGATTAAACGGTCGGTGACCGTGACGGTATCGTGTGTGAGTGCAAGGTGGTAGATGTCGTTCCTCAGCTCAGCTGGCAGATCCAGGAAGCTCGTCTGCTTTGTACGTGGTGATGACATCTTGCTTTAGGCATTGGGTGAGCACTTGCAGAATGGAGATGGTTGTTATCGCTTTCCGGTGGAAAAGCGGTGCACAATAGTAAGTTCGGAAGAAGAGGAACGCAGCAAGGACGCGGCTAGCATGCAATGTGTTTGGCAGACCGCCAAGACTGTTTCTTCTTGAAGCCTCTTGATGGAAGTGCTAGACCACGTGAATGTCGAAACCATCATGTCTTCTTCGTGAATATCCTTGGCTTCCCACCGATATACACAAAGCATAGCCCGGCAGTAACCGCACATATAGCAGCCAGCACCAGGTTCATATTCCCGTACCCAATGACCTGCTTCAATTCGCCGGCCAGCTCCGGCCCAAGGGTTAAGCCAGCACCGAAAACCATGCTGTTGAAGCCGTAGAGCTGTGCGTAGGGTCCATTTTCGCCGAAGAAGTCAGGGTTAACCTTATAGTACTTCTGCATGATCGCGCCGGCTTCCACGAGCGATGGTGCACCAATGCCTGCTAGGCCAATGCCGCACAGTGCCAGAAGACCGCCAAAGAGTAGTATCTGGTCTCTGCCACCGGGATGCGGCAGCCGGAGAAGGAACAGCACAGGCACGAGGAAGGTATAGCTGAACACACCTACGGGCTTGGTGCCATAGCGGTCCACGCACCAGCCGAATAGAGGGCCGAGGAGCAAGTCGGAGACGCCGAGTGGTATGAAGAGGATGCCGGATCTGAGGGAGTCAAAGTTGAAAAACTCTTTGGCAACTGTCGGTATAGTGGCGTCAAAGTTTCCCAGTAGTAGCGCTTGGATGAAGGCGACCAGAAAGGCCGTCAAGAGGCGAGGGTCACCAAGACATGGTATGATGGGTACAATACGGACGATCCATGGCTGGTTTTCAGAGATCTTGTACGCCGCGTCGTCCTCTTGCTTGCCGCCAAGCAGAGGCTGCTGTTCGTCGTTGCCTCGCTCTTCGTCTGCAGTGCCGTCTTGCTGGCTTGGCGTGGTGTTCAGATCGCTTACAGAGCTTGGATCCTCGGCCTCGTACTTGCTAGCGACTTTCTTCTCAATGACAAGCAGACGCATGATGAAGTCTATGGCCAGTACAGCAAAGCCGATGCTGAATACGCCGGTGTAACCTGCCTTCGCGTAGAGCACGCCACCAAGGGGCGGAGAGCACAAGCTGCCAACGGAGATGAAGCTGAAGATCTAATGTACTGTTAGTATGGCGCGAAATGAGAAAGGTGTGGACTACCCACTGAACCTATCGTCTTCCCTAGGTTTTCGGGACCAACAGTCTCCAAGCACAGCGCCAGGCCAATGGTCCACACGAACGCCGCGCTTACCCCTTGCAGCATCCTTGACACGATCAATACTGGCAGGGTCGTGCCAAGAAACAGCATGATGGTGGCTCCGAGCAATGCGAGCAAGCTCAGCAGGAACGGCGCCTGTCTGGAAGGCAGGCGGTCTGCTAGGATTCCGGCAATCGGCGAGGAGACGACAGACGCTCCAGCGTAAGCGGCGAGGAGGCCCGAGACGTTGCTCTGGATCCGATCGGGTGGCAGGCCGACCCGGTCTTCGAGCATATATGGCAGGATTGGAACCACGAGTCCGTAGAGGAAGAGATCAGTGAACAGGCCAACTGCTACCGTGGCGACGATGAAGACGGTGTTGCTTCGCCATTGTAGTCCGGCGGGCTTCTCGGAGTAGTCTGCACTGATTTGGACCGTGTTGAGGAACCTCTGCCATCTTGACTTGGCCATGGTGGGCCAGTACTCGGTGGGGGACAAGTTGACGCGATAGAGCAAAGAAATCCTAACAGTATCTCAATGGGAAAGCACCTATGAGGTCAAGGTGTACCTACCTCGCCCGTACACCGCCTACGATGGTCGTCACTTTCCTTAAAGTCCATAAAGTACCAGAACTCGATTTTCTTAGTGCATATGCATGTGAAAGATCGGCAACAGGCGGAATTGTTTCCACCGAATGTTCGCGACTCCAGAGAGCTTTCGCAACAACCATCAACCTTTAGCCAGTCAAGGCACACGGCACGAGCGAATCGTTGTCCAAGAACGAGCGGCATCAAGTGAAGGCCAAGTAACACGCTTCCAATATGTCCATGGAGGAAGACGGCGAGACGCCGCCAAGCGCAACGTTCGTACATTGCACATCGTACGAACAAGCGTAAGGTATCGCGCCCGGTACTGACTGTGCTGTTAGGGTCTATGTACGATACTCGCAGCTACGCGAGCTGCGCGTGTACTGACTACCCACCATAGGTTAAGAACATTGACGAGCGCATCAAGATCCCAAGCCTCGTCGAGACTCTCCGCGAAGTCTTCGGCGAATATGGCAACGTCGTCGATGTCATCGCGAAGAAGAGCATCAGGCGCAGAGGTCAGGCGTTCGTCGTGTACGATACGATAGACTCGGCGCAGACCGCTATCGACGAGCTGCAAGCATTCGAGATCTTTGGCAAACAGATGCACCTGGACTTTGCGAAGACGAGGTCGGATGTTACCGTGCTGAAGGAGGATGGCGAGCAGGGACTGGAGGAGCATAAGAGGGATAGACTGGCCGAGAAGGGTATGACACAGTGATGCGAGGGCAGATGATATGGAATTGACACCATCGCAGAGCGCAAGCAAGCCATCGAAGCCGCCAACGCCGAAGCCGTCAAGCGCCCAGCAACCGAAGCACTCGCCGAGCGTAGTGCCAAGACGGCGAAGCCTGCTCAGCCCGCTGGCGTCGTGCCGGACGAGTACCTTCCACCGAACAAAGTCCTCTTCTTGCGGGAGCTGCCAGAAGATTACGGCAAGGACGGGCTCACGGCCATCTTCAGCCGTTTCCCGAGCTTCAAGGAGCTGCGTCTTGTGCCTGGGCGAAAGGGCATCGCGTTCGTGGAGTATGCGGATGAGGAGGGTGCGGTTGCGGCCAAGGAGGCTACGGGGGGCATGACGCTGGGTGATAAGGCAATCAGGGTGACGTACCAGAGGCAGTGATGTAAAGTGTTCATTCTTTCGTAGACTTGTTTTGCAGAAGTATCACCCTTTCCGTTCGAGGGACGGTCTCGGTCAACTCGCTCCCGCCAATGCTCGGTGACCGATGGTCATGCTGATGCTCTATTTAGGCGAGCCCTTCCTCTTCCAGGAAGCCCTCAATATGCTCTGTGAAGCCGGACAGATCTTCGCCTACCATGTACTCTCTCCATGTCGCAATGACGGGATGATCTCCTGCCGCGTCCGCGCCGAGTCTGTGAAGCATCTTCTCGCGTCCGTCACCTTTGTTGTAGCGGTCCCGCGCATTGAGAAGCTCTTGCACAAAGTTCGTGCCATTGAGTATGTCGTCACAGGAGGCGTAAGTGACGTCGCTCCTGAGCTCGAGCATGAGAACCAGTTGCTCCACCATGAGCCGGCGGAGCTTCGACCCTGGTGGTGTGTCCTTGAAGGCGTTCGCAATCGTTTCGAAGGCCGGCCAACAAGCCGAAATCTCCTGGAAGCTTTTCATCACCGCGAGCATTGCCTCGTCCTGGAACCTTGCTATGTCGTAGCAGTCACCCAGGACCCAGCAGCGGACGGCGAGCTCATCGTCCTCTGTCGCCAATCTTTTCGGGAAGTCACGCTTGACTAGCCAGTACAGGAGTACCTTCCAGGCTCCGATATCATCTTCCGGAAATCTGAGAACGCCCGATTCGGCGGCGCTGCCGAGATGCTCGTTTCTTCATCGATTTGACGAAGTAGTCCGAGACACTCTCGAGGATGACTTGTTGTACGTGGAAGACCTTGGCATCCTCCCCAGTGCCGACGATGATGCGAATCAGCCTGTCAGATTGCAGTCGCCTAAGACACGTGTCAGCTAGGCTGAGGAATAAACTATTACACCTGCAAGTACAGAGTTCACTCACTCTGCGATTGCCTCATAAGCGTCTGCCATCTCGCCACTCATCTCGGTGGCCTTTCCAGCTTGCGGTAGCGGATGAGCAAGTTTAATCTTCTTGATATTGAGGAACAACGGCACGCGAAAGAGTGAACCTGCTGCGTGTCTCAGGCGTGACAAACACCCGCAGGTCTCACTTTTGGCAGGTGAATCTTGTGCCACGCGGGCACAACTTATCTATTCCGACATTCACACCTTGTCAACACAACATCAGCAACAAAGCATTGCGAGAAGTTTCGGGTGCCTGTACACTTACATTGCTTCAACTGCATCCACGCGCAGCAAACACCGTCGGCCGCACATCATCATGGCAGAAGGCACGGAGCACGACGATGACATCCGGAGTCTTGCAAGGTACGTAGAGTGGATCAGCGCTCATGCCTGTCTCAGCATTGATAAAAGAACAGTTCGCTTCAGTCCGAGCGCTTGATAGAGATCTACGTCGGCGCCATCACGCCAAACAGCAAGCCGTACCTCGTACCGCAAACAATCCTGGAGGCCGCGTCCGAGTACTTCGTCAATGCGTTGCGTAGCGACAGCTTCCGCGAAGGTCGTGACTCGCGCCTACACTTCCCCTATGACAACGTCAGAGCGTGGGAGGTCCTACTGTTCTGGATGTACAAAGACACAGTACCAAGCACGGCATGCACAGGAGGCACTCTCGTCTCGTGCTGGGTGCTTGGCGACAAGTACGCAATCCCGAACTTTCAAGACAGCGCAATGCTTCTGCTGCTGGACTTCTGCCGTTTGAGTCTTCTCGACCCGCAAGCGTTGAGTGAAGGCATCGCGTCTTCGGTCCCGGGCTCCAAGATGAGAAGGCTCATTGCTGAAGAGCTTGTTGTCATACACTTCAAAGAAGGGGACATGGACCACGTAGAGGTGGAAGCTGTCATCGATGGCACCGGCCTCCTCGGCGAGTTCCTTGCTGCCCACGAGCGACTCAACAAGGACAAGGGCGTTTTCAGTGATAGACTCACAAAGCTGTCGCCGTCAGCAGCGAAAAAGCCAGCCAGTGACCGTCGTGCCATTTGGAGGGACTACTTGGTGGGTGAGCTGCCGGCAAAGCACTGGATCTATGAGCGCGAAGGATCATAGGCGCATTGCGGGTATGAGATATCCAAATGTGTCAGCATGCGTGTTCGCGGGACGTCTAGGTCTCGACTTTAGACCGCCTGTGAAGCTCTGAACTTGCTTCATGCGACCCTGAGCCTAAAGGCGAAGCACACTGGGAGGACTACCTGGTCGGCAGGCCACGGGCGGAGCATTGGTTCTACGACCGCGAGTTATCGAGCCTGGAACGTCCCAAGGCGAGTAACGTGGCGCAGGCGTTAGAGATTGGAGCTTGGGTGGAGAGTGCCAAGCGCAACGCCGCAGTAAAGCCTGTTATCGTATAAACGGTCCACTCCTCGGCTGGTATCTCACAAGTCCTCATCAATATCAATCTCGGCCTCATTTCTCACCTCCCCACCCCCTTCTTCGGGCACCTTCTTCCTATCCCCGCCCTCCGGCCCACTACTCGCCGCCACAAAGCCCATCGGCGCCCTCGCCTGCCTCTCCAACGCCGCCATCGCATCCGCCTTCTGCCCACCCACCTCCTCCTCCTCCCCATCCACCTCCATCTCCCCATCCGCCGCCATCTGCGCCTGCTGCCGCGCAATCGCCTGACTCGCAATAAAACTGACATCCGTATTGAACTGCGCCTGCACACTCCGCTTCACCCGCAGCATCTCCTTGAACGTGTCCTCGTTCCCATGCTGCACCTCGAACCCCTCCCACTTCTTCCAAAACGACACGCCCTCGACCCGCGGGTCGCAGAACTGACTCGCGTGACCAAAGATCGCGCGCGCACGGTCGATTTCGCCCAGGCGCCGCTCCATCTCGGCGAACTTGATGCACGTCTGCGCCGCTTCTTTGTCGGGCAGGGCGGCGATGGCGCGCTCGTAGATAGAGCGCGTGGAGGTGAGGCCGAAGTTGGACGCGGACTTGGTGATGTAGAATTCGAACATGGCGGCGCGGTCTTCGTCTGCGACGGCGCGGGTGGCGCGCTCGTAGATTCGCATAGCGTGCCTCGCCAATCCTCTCTCCTCTTCGAGGGCACCGTACATGAGATATAGCGTCTTGGCGAACTTGGGCGGACAGTCCTCAACCGCCTGCTCGAAGAGATCCCGCAATCGCTCGATCGAGATCTTACGGTCGACTGCCTTCGTGAGGTACAGATTCCAGAGTTCGAAGGCCACCGGGTAGGAGAACAAGTCCAGGCCGCGCTCGTAGATCTTGAAGGAATCTTCGAAGTACTCGTTCTCTTCCAGCAGGTTCGCGTAGTTGACGACGGTCTGTGGTGTGGCGATGCGGAGCTCGAAGATGCGCTCGTAGACTTTCTTGGTTTCGTCTAGGCTAGAGACAGACTCGACAAGGTCGACATAAAACGACCAGAGTTTCCAACTCTTGTGCACTCTCTGCTGCGGGCTCAGTGTCTCGTCGAAGTAGTCGACACTACTCCGCTTTGGCGCCTTGGTAGCCGTCTCCATGACCTTGACCGCCTGGTCGAAGTTTTCGTTCCGCAGCTCCATTTCGGCCCACTCCGTCCACATCTCGGCCAGCTCACTGACGGACTTGTACGGCACCTTGACAGCCTTCTCCGTGATGATTCGCGCATTCCGGAGATCGCCACCGGCTTCGTAGAACTTGGCGTAGTTCGTCCAAAGCTCGTGGAAACGTCCAATGGCCTTCTTGGGATTGATGGCGGCGATTGCGTCGCTGTATGTTTGCACCACCATTGGTTTGTTGTCGCCCCAGAGTGCGATGCGCTTTTGCCATTCGTTGACGTTGTGTGGGTTCTGCCGCAATAGCACGTCATTCACCAGGAATGGTCTTCGGTCCATGAGCTGCTCGAAGCGCAGCATCCGGATGTCAAGGTCAAGATCGGCATCCTCGTCTAGTTTACCTTTCTGCTGTCGAGCGGCAGAATCCTCCAGCTTGATGCTGATCAGCGCTTCTTCCGCCTCAGCGTATGTGTCGAACACGACACTGAAGTCGCGCACAGTCATGACGGTCGTGATGCCCTCCTCAAAGATGTCCCGCGCGCGCTCGTAAGCACCGAGGTTGATGTAGTACCGCGCCAGTCCAACCCACAGGATACCGCGCTGGTCCGGGAAGCGCTGCAGTCCAGACCTAATGATCTTCTCCACCGCCATCGTGCTCCCGTCCGGTAATGGAACAGGGTTAGGTATGTGCCGTGCGTGATCGATGAGCAGCTCCAGCATCTCTGTCCAGTGCTGAAAAGGACCCTTTGCCTCCTTCGACCGGAAGCGCGGGTTGTTGAGTATCTCGATGTACCGCTGCACCGCCTCGGTGTACTTCTTCTCCTGCGCCAGCAGCTCGATGAAGTCTTCCACGTTCTCGGGGTGCGTCTGGATATACCGACTCCATATCCTGACGGCCGTCTCTCCACCCGCCGAGTTCGCAAACGGCCGGTACAGCGCCCATATCCGACTGTGCTGCGTCAGAGGGAGCGCCCTCAGGGCTCGATCGAACGTCCGTCGCGTGAAGGTAACCAGTGGCTGCTGGCACAGGAATGACAGGTACATCTCCCAGATCTTCGGCATCTTGTTCAACAGCACCAGCGCCTTCTCAAACAGCGCGTTGACCTTCTGGAATTCGGCCTTGTGCCTCGCCGGGCTCCTACTCTTCAGATGCGCAACTCTGAGCTCGAGATACATCTTCCACAGCTTGTAGCTCCTCGGCAGTGCATTGCACGCTCTCTCCAACACGAAGCTCTGCTCGAGTAGCGTCCCGTACTGCCGCTTGAAGTTGGCGTAGTCGAGCCATGGCTTGATGCTGCCGGGATTGCGCAGGACGTCGTTTTCGTAGATCTCGTCGTTTTGTGTGATGAGGTACAAGTAAGACTGCTGCTGCTGTTGCGCCATGTTGAAGGTCGGAGTCGGCGTGGACGCGGCTTTGCGCGACGACGACGGGCGCGACTTGCCCAGCGACACGATGAATGGCGGCGTCAGACTGCGCAGGAGCTCGCCGGGCATAGTCGGGATCGCCCACGCAGCAGCAGCCAGCAGAGATGCGACGGCGGGCGCAGAGGGAGCGGAGGTGGTGTAACCTTGACGGCGCGTTGTGAGACACTTTCTGCCAATGTTTCGGCCTTGCCAAGCCAATCGGCGAGTCAGAGCAGCTACCGCCGGTGGGTGAGGGTCTGACGTCGAGGCCTGGCCGCGGGAGAGAGCTCGCGGACTTGCTTTACTGAACTTCACTTACATGGTGACCATAGCTAGTGACTGCAACTGATTGGCTGCTTCCTCTGCCCGCCTCAGCACAGCCATACCACCGGCCAGCGAGCCATTGATCCCGCCTCTACTCGCCCAACATGTCCGGCGCCGGCGTACGACTACTCACCCGCATCCACTACCCAATGCCACCACCACTGACAGTATATGTATGCAGGACCGCGAGCCCGTCTTCGCCACCCGCCAATCCCTCGGCGCCATGAAATCCAAGCTCAAAGGCGCCCAGACCGGCCACGATCTCCTCAAGCGCAAATCCGAAGCCCTCACCAAGCGCTTCCGCGACATCACCCGCCGCATTGACGAGGCGAAACGCAAGATGGGCCGTGTAATGCAGATCGCCGCTTTCTCCCTCGCCGAAGTCACGTACGCTGTCGGGAACAACACGATTGCATATCAGATTACGGAGAGTGTGCGGCAGGCCAAGTTCAGGGTGCGGACACGGCAGGAGAACGTCAGCGGTGTGTTCCTACCGCAGTTTGAGAGCTGGCAGAAAGAGGATGTGGGCAGTGATTTTGGCATGACGGGGTTGGGAAAGGGTGGCCAGCAGGTTTCGAAGTGCAGGGAGACGTATACCCGGGCGGTGGAGACGTTGATTGAGCTGGCGTCACTACAGACGGCGTTTGTCATTCTGGACGAGGTGATTAAGGTGGTGAACCGGAGAGTCAACGCCATGTACGTGTTCATCTATGCCGCCCGAATACACATGTGCCCGCATATCTCGTCTGTTGACTGACACTGATGTTTCCACAGCGAGCACGTCATCATCCCGCGCACGGAGAACACGATCAAGTACATCAACTCGGAGCTCGACGAGCTGGACCGCGAGGAGTTCTTCCGGCTGAAGAAGGTCAAGGGTGTGAAGGAGAGGGCGGCCGCGACGGAGGATGAGGAGCGGAAGAAGAGTGCAAAGAGGGCGAGCGAGAAGGAGAACCAGCAGCAGCAGGAACATGCGAATGGGGATGGGCAGGGTTCCGGCAACGTATTGGGGGATGAGGGGGATGAGGACGTCATATTTTGAGCGTAGGTGTTTCTGTGTAAATTTTGCTTGCTACCTTTCAGGAAGCGATTGTCACGTTACAAAGCTTCATACCCCATGTCTCGATCTATACTGCGGAGAGCTGCCCACAACCCGAGTAATGACGGATGCAGAGCAGGCCGGTGCGTCTCATACCCGCTACAGAGCCATGTAAACGCCGTTGGCGTTCATGTGGAACCTCTGCTGACGATATATGCGATCCGGATGCCAGGAGAAAGTACATGGTCGGTGGAGAGCCGAAGCAACATTGGGCTCACGATAGAGGAGCTAGAGCTTCGCAGTGGGAGGCGGTGGCGTCGGGAGGGACATTGCGTGCCAGCTGGCAGCGCATGCTGTCAACGAGGATGGTGATAGCGAGGGAACGACAGGCCATGCACGGGCCAGGCTTCTGTGAACTTCGCTGAAGTGAGACTTTGCTATTGTAATGGATCCTATTGTCGCGCGATTCACATATACCGCCTGCCATCCTCTCGACCGCTCAAACTGCATTGCTGCTTTTACCACAAGAACCCGACCAACAGCTTTCGGAGCGCCGAAGCAACATCGAGGATGGATCCAGACACCCAGGGCGAGGTGGATGAACAGCAGAAGTAAGCAGTTGCGGAGTCTGTCGAGGCCTACTTGGCGCTAATCTTCATGGCATGTAGCCAACTCCAACAGGACCGCATGATTCACTTCTATGTTGGCGACGACGACGACACCGAGCCCTTCTGCATCAAGCAAAGCGGCCTGGAATGGGCCTCTCCATTCTTCGTCTGTGTTATAAAATATGAGCACTGGGGCACCGATGCCCAGCATTGCGTCCTCCGCTTTCCGGATGACGATGTGGAGGCGTGGCATATGTTGATCTACTGGTTTGACCACGTTCGGAGACCCGGATGACACTTTCTCCAAGTCCGCAGATCTGCACTCCACCCCCCACAAGCTGCTCGCGACCCGATGCTGGATCCTCGGAGACAAGTATGGCATTCCGAAGTTCCAAGACGAGGCGATGCTTGGGGAGGTCGCTGCTCATGCACCTCGCGATTCGCCTCTAGTCGCATTCATTGCGGAGATGATGGTCTATCATTGCGATGAGGAAGTGGAGGAGGAGCTGGCAAGCCTGGCCTTCACCACGGAGTTGCTCGATGCGCTGGACAGAATCCACGGCATGTACGACAGCCACAAAAGGATGAAATGTCACGGCGACAGCGTCTTCGAACGGTACGATCGGCATCACCTGTGCGAGGGGTGGAAGACGCAAAGACTGGAGGGTTTGGTAAGCCTAGAGCCTGGCTGCCGGGAGTGCCTTACCCTACTGACCGTGAATAGGACAAGTATGAAGCTGACTGGAATGGAGGCGGTTCACCTGAACTCTCCGTGTGTGCTTGCGGGTCACACTAGGCTGTGTGGAAACACCGCAGGCTGCGGGCGACGGGGAGAGGCTCGTGAATGACGCAGGAGCTAGAGCATCCATGAACCGCGCGCATTGACTCGAGGCTGGAGGCGAGACTGGAATTCCCAGGAGATGATCAAGGAGCCGCACGTGTTGACTCCGTCGACATTCGGGACTGGCGGGCATGGTAAGCTAGGTGGCTCCTTCTGCTCTAGAATTGCTGTGAACCCCCACCAGCCACTGCCGCCACGTTCGTGCATTGACATGTGAAACCCGCCAAGACATCTGCCTTGTTTGCAAAAGAAAGAAGCTCTGGTCGGACTTCTTCGCGCTCTGATCATCGCTCAACATCTGCGAGCCACATTTCCTGATCAGCCAGCGTCGACTCGCAAGGCAACTACGAAGACTAAGCTTGCAATGGAGGAGCTGTGCCAGTAAGTGCAGAACACCCATCTCGCCAGCCGAGAGGCCTTGCGCTGACACCACCTCGTGCACAGAGCACTGATGTCCGACCGCTTAGTCCAGATCTTCGTGGGTTCCGACAGCGACAGAGCGCCATTCCTCGTGCAGCAAACCATCTTGGCAGATTGCTCAGAATACTTCGTCAAAGCCCTCCGGCCCAACAGCTTCAGCGAAGGCGTAACAAGCATCCTCCGCGTCCCCGATGACAGCCTCGATGTCTGGCAGGTCTTCTTGTACTGGCTTTTCAGAGTCGAGATCCCGACGGCGAGCATGACTGCGTGTGAGACGACACTCGAGTATCACGAGCTACTGGTGCGCTGCTGGGTGCACGGAGACAAGTATGGCGTGGCCGGGTTCCAGGACCAAATCATGGTTGGGATTCTCCAATTCTTGGAAAGCTCGGCGAGCTCGCTCCGCGTGGTGAAGTTGGCGTTCGACAATACGGCGCCAGGCTCGCGGTTGCGCACCCTTATGGCGGAAGAAGCGGCGTGCCTGCTGAAGGGCCGATGCGAGACATCGGTGGCGGTTGAGGAACTGGATTTGCTGGACGGGGTCATAGGGTTCACGAGTGCACTGGTCGCGGCATTTACGACCCACGACTCTCTGGGCAACGACATGAGTAATCGGCTGTACGAGATCAACAATGAGAGGAGTGATCGCTGGCGGGAGTTCATGGTCGGCGAAGATGTGACCCCGCGCTGGATCTACGGCGATTGAACGGCGCCTGGGTTCGGGTATAAGAAGGCGCAATACACTTTGATGTGCCGAGCATATGGGTGGAGGACTACGAAGGTAGCGATGAATCTGGTCGCTGCACCGGCAATCGTGCTTCGAAGGTGGTTGAAGGCGGGCGTTGGTCCATCCTCGCTGCACCATGACCGAGGGAGAACAACAGCGCACGTTGGGGTTGGATGGTGCTAGAGGTCCGTATCATCGCTAAGCCGAAGGCAAAGAAGACGCTTGCTCCTCTCATGACATTTGCAGATTGCCGCAGATTTTCAATCAACCATACCCATGGCTAACCACGTGCCCACTGCGCCTGCTACCGCTCAGGCATACTGCCACATCTCCTGCGACAGATCGAAGCCAGCGCCAAAGTCGGTACCCAGCACATCATCCAGCTCGAAAGGCGGTGTCGGCAGTTCAGTTCCCGGCAGGAACTGTGGCGAACCGTCCACATATGGCTCCACAGGCTGACCACCGTCCAGCTCAGGATCAAAGCAGCTACCCTCCACCTTCGCAACCTCTTCCGTCGCGCTTGTAGTCTTCCTCAGCGGCGTCGTTAGCTCTCCCGATGTCGTCTTCGTCCCAGCACTCCGACTGCTTTCCGCCTTCGCATTGACCTGGAAACTCCGCCCAGCACTCGTCGCCAGCTCTCCTACTGGCCAGGCACTGCCCAACGGGCCTTTCGCATTCAGTCCAGCTTTGCAGTACGAACACCGCGATGGTATGACGACGTTATGGTCGCCCCAGATGACAGTCCAGCAGTAGCCAACGGTAGTCGCGCGCGAACATTTCTCGATGGGTAGGAATTCGCCGTGGCCGCAGGAACACCAGATCAGTTGTTGGGTGCACATGAGGTGGTCAGGTGACTCGTCTTCGTTGGGATGGAGTGAGGCGCTGCTCACGGGGGTGGTGTGTAAAACCGTTTTGCAGGGCATCGCAGGGGTGGGGTTGGGGTGGGTTATATGTTTGTACGATGACAAATGAGAATGCGCTGAGGAGATCGTATGCGTATGAAGGCGCCACTGTGAGGCTGGAGCGCAAGTAGCAAACCAGGCCGGATGGGTTTGTTAGTTACGCGGTTCGGCATGATCGTTCGGTCCATCTGCTTGATAGCATGACAGCCGCGGTAACTTGGTCGCGGCAGGATGGTGGCGGAAAGACCTTCCCATCAACTCATGCCTCATATTCCTAAAGTAACCTAGTCCTACATTGTAATTATACATGCTTCGTAACTGGGATCTTTCCAAGCAACAACTCAGATCCAAGCACATTAGATGCCAGAAGGGCTTCAATCGGTATCAGACGTAGATGGTCTGCGTTGCCACAACAGTCACGAAGGTCGTCGAGTAGACGGCGTATTCGGCCGCCGTTGTAGGTGATGATTCCGTCGTAGCCGAGGCTGCAGATGTAGCAGTGCTTGTGTTGTTTGCGACAGGAACAACAGCGTTCGCAGCCTTGATGATGTCCGCAGCCTGCGGTGACCGATTAGCAACACGTCTGTTTATCTGAGATGACAAGGTCTCACCTTCTCCGCGATGCCGTACACCACAGCCTGCAAATGTGCAGCAGGCAGCACCGGTATGATGCTCGAGTCAACGACACGAAGGTTGGAAGTCCCATACCTACGTTAGAACACCAACTGATTAGCATGGTTGGCCGACTGAGTGCCATCCAATAGGGTTGAAAACTTACACTCTTAACGTTTTGTCTACAACCCCTCCGAGCTCTAGTGGCATCATAGCACAGGATCCAGCGGGATGATACTCAGTTCGAAGCTTATTACCGATGTACTCGAGTAGCTCGTCGTCCGTTGCATTGGCAGGAGGGCTGACCTGAAGAGGGTCCATCTCCGAAAGACTGGTCGTCGTAAGCAGCCGCTGGTTAAAGCGCATCGCTGCTATTAGCACCTGGGCGTCCACTGGATTGCTTCCGTATCTGGGATCGATAGCTGGCGGGTCAAAAGGCTGCGGCGAGCTCAGCGTGACCGTGCCACGACTCAGCGGTCGCATGTTGCCTAACGTGAGACCGCCATCGTTTGCGTTGATGATCTCATAGCCCGCTCTATTGAAATCCGACAGGGCGCCGATGAGCATTGGAAGCTGCCTAGCAAAGCCGGCAACGACGGATGGGTCGGCGTTCACTGGCAGATACTGCTGAGCTGTCTGCGCTGAAGCGGCGTCTGTGATAGCAGTAGAGCCGTTGGTGATAGTCGGCAATGATGGGAACGCTACGCCGTCGACAGCGCTGCTCGTGAGTGGACCGGTTCTATTGGCCCAGTATGCGAGTCGTGCTTCGTCCGCGAATGTGCCGTTGATGGTGAGCATAGTTGGGTTTGGATATGATGCGTTGTAGTATGGGTACCAACACCACACCTGCGAATGATCGTGGAGATTACTCCCAACGCCAGGTAGATCTACGTTGAGTTGGATCTGTTGCGCCTGCAACGCGGCCGCAGGGCCGATGCCGGACAACAGCAGAACCTGCGGACTATGGAGGGCACCCGCGGAGATGATGACCTCGCGGGTAGCAGTAACAGTCTGTCGTGGGCTCTGCGAGCTTGCAGCGTATTCCACACCGATGGCTGTTCGATTCTGCGAGATCGCAGGGACCGCAGATGGGATCTGGCGCGGCAGAAAGGTCCGCTTTACAGTATCCCAGAACCGGCTCAGATAGCCTCGCTTAACCGGAGGAGCATCAGTGTTGGCAGTATCGGAGACATTCATAGGCATCGTACCACCACCGTAGATACTGCCTGGTGTACCAGGAGATAGGCCTTGCCCATCTGAAGCGTGTCCCGCTGGTACAACAGCAGAAACGGCATTGGGAGTGGTGTTGGCGAACAGGACCTGGGTGACGTACTGTCCGGTACTGACCCACAGATTCGGCCTTGCAGTGACAGGGTCATAGTAGGCCGCTCTTGCCGTAGAGCGCGTCTGAGTATCTGGATCGAGATTCAGTGGTAAGAAGCTAGCGCCAGCGACTCGTCCAGTGTTCGGGTCGTATGCGGTCGGAACGCCCAGTTCATTGAGGGCACCAAATAGCATGGCTGATGAGTTCCAAATGTAGTTCGGGATGCTCACGCTTACTGGTCCGTCATAGCCGTGGGCGTCGGGATCTGCTTCGATGGAGTATTGCGATGCGATGTCGACGGACGATACCGGCGTATACGTCTCGCTCTTCTTGAAGTATGGCAGTAGATCATCCCATGCCCAGCCGTCGTTGCCCAGCTCAACCCATGCGTCATAGTCTCCGATGCTGCCACGATTCCAGAGCATGCCATTGATGAGTGTGCCGCCACCGAGGCCGTGGCCTTGCGGTATAGCCCGCGGATCTCCGTTTAGATAGGTCTGTGAAACTGTCGACAAGTTCCAATCATAGATGCTACCAATCTCCTCGCCGATCATGCCAGGAAGCTGTATGGCAGCCTCGCCAACGTCTGATGGGCCTGCCTCGAGCAGAAGAACATTGACGCTCAGGTCTTCAGACAGGCGATTGGCGATGGTCAACCCAGCTGGCCCTCCACCGGCGACTAGTCGCGCGCATCAGTGATTATAATCGAGGCCGAAGCGCGCGACTTCTTCGAAGCTTACCGATATAGTCGTAACTCGGCAGCATCGGCGAATTGAGAGGCAAAGAGTGCGCGATACGCACAACGAGGAGCGCAAAGAGTACCAGAATAGACATTACGCTGACAGGTACTGTATCGAAGAAGTGCAAATGCGCTAAGAGTGAAGGTCGAAGAGTAGATGTGTACAATGTCAAACCCGTGTATCTGTGCTTAGCGAAAGTGTTGCGAAAGTGTATGCGTGAAGCGTGTGATGCTGCTGTACCGCCGGAACCGCCGAACGGGGGAGAAGGAGCAGGAGAGACGTTGCGGGAAAGAGAGAGAGCAAAACGCATATGCGGGACGTTCCGCTGTAGCAAACAAACAATTCGGGAAGGAGCGGGTGGCGACAGGAACGATGGCACAGAAACCAAAACCACACGTGGTTGCAGGTCATCCGTGACTGTAACTGCGTCGAAGCAGCTCTCCTCGACCGTCGCGATGCTAGCCCAGATACCAAATGCCTATCCCGTGGTGGCACCATGCATTTCGTACGCACATGCCTCGTCGCCCCAACGCCTTGCTAATTTCGATAACACCCCGCTCCCAAGGACGTACGACCCGACCGTTTCACTTCGACATCCTTTCTGCAAGCTCATGTCGGTAGATGGCCGCAAAGGGTGGCGTAGATTCCAGCTCGTGTCTTTCCTTCCCGAGATCTATCTCTTGAACTTCCAAATTTCCTTTCATATTCCTGTATCTTTCTAAAAAGCTCTGAACGTGTGCTGGCTTCTGACTCCTCAATGTTCCCATTGACCATAAGCTACTGGCGTTTGCGCGGTTGGCACCCGATCCGGGCGACGCTGATGAAGAGCCTAGGCGGTGTGGAGGTCGGAAGGTGAACTCGTCCTTACAATCGTCGGGTAGCTTGTACTGGCATAATTTAGCTAGGACATCCCGTATGGGTGTCACCCTTGTATACTCACCATCAGCTTCGGTGGTGCGTACTTCTGCCTTTCCCTTCGCAGGAGGACGAGGGCGATGCAGAGTGCGAAGAAGAGTGGCAAGCCGAGCCCGCAGCCAAGGCCTGCCATGTCGCTCGTGGAATACGTCTTTGTCGAGCTCTTTGTCGAGCTTGAGTTGGCTGATGGGCTCAATGTGACTGTGACTCGAGATGCTGACGCTGTCGCAGTTGCCGTTGCTTCCAGAGCAGGCTCGACAAGTGCAGCTATCTGCGATGGTCGCAGCACAAGCCCACCACTACCGGATATTGTAAAGGTGCTCGTATCGATCTGACACTCGGTATTGTTCAGTCCGCACACGAACGTACTCGTGCCTGAACCGGTCGAACAAGGTGTGACTGCATTCACTGTGTTTGCATTCTCTGGAGCGGCGTCAATATCAGCATCTCGTTTACACTGATCGTCCAGGGCTGTCTCTAACCTGTGGTGCAGTATGAGGGGCATGCATCACTGTCCCATGAAGTACACGAGGACCGGATTACCATGGAATTGGCAAAGCAGAGTCCATTATCCAAGCAGAATGAGTCGGAAGGGCAGCATGAGGAGGCTGTTGCGGTGCTATTGCAAACTACATCTGTCGAGATAGTGGTACCATCCGGGAAGTAGCACGTTTGCGCAAAGGCGAATGCAAAAAAGAGACCAGTGGCGGGTAGAGCGCGGCGTACGCTGGTCGGGAGTGGCATTACCGTCGGCGCAGACGACATGGTCTTGGATGAGTACAGAACGCCAGAGGAGAGGTGTCAAGCCTCAAGGACGACCTGACCTGCCATATTCCGTTGACGACAACAAATTCATCTGGACTCTGCTCCCGGAATGAACGCGCATGGCAATATAGAGGCGTACTACGGTACTTGACCGTCGGCGTCTCCATAAGCCTTAAGGCAGCATGATAAGCCGCCTCCTGTGATGAGATGTGGCTGTTTCAGCTCCACCCGAAGCGGCCTAATCACCGTCGTCTTCGAAAGCGTTGTACGTCTACAGTGTACACTCTACACTCTACAGACTGCAACGGTCGCTAGTATATCACAAATCGACGCACAAAAAGGTCGGTAATTTGCGGCATTGCCGTGACGCACCGGGATACATATCTGTCGGGCAAGAATATCGAGTGAACGAAGGTGTTTCCGGAGAGGTACTCGGAGAGAGACTCAGCAGTGGAGCAGGACAGGTCGTGCGTGCTACCGGCACGCCGACCGCGGCCCGATTGTACCCCTGTCGTCGCCGCGTCGGCACTCTGCATGCGACGCACAGACTTGCGGGCCGAACAGCCATCAACAGCAAAGTGGACTCGAGGCGGGGATTCAGCCCGCCCAGGACAGTGATCAAGGAAGGCTAGATGCTTGATGTGCAGGAATGTACGGCGTATATTTAAAGGGGACAAGAACACGCTTTTGGTATATGTATGGGACCGACACCCGGATCCGAGTCGACGCCTTCCAGCCTCACCATGCGCACGCAACATGTGTGCCAGAACACGGCGCTGCAAGTCACGACGCCTCACGTCGGCGTTGTCGCGCCTCTTGAGCGCGACATACTGTAAGGCGCCAGTACCTTTTTCGCATTGCATATCCGCCACGCCAGATGCTTGACATTCCCGTCCGCCTGCACGACTTCCGGCGCAAACTCGATGCCGAACATCTGCTGCACAGCGTACACAACCCTCTTGGCGAACTTGCCTTCCGTCTCGAGGGTCGGGCCAAATTGCTCGTCAGTTGTGCGAGGCGCCACGTTGGGGTCGCGATCGAAGCAATTCTGGACGACCGGCAAAAGAGCTTGCTCGACGGCACTTTCGACGATACCGTTGGCGTCCAAGTCTACGTCATCTTCGTCGAAGCGGTTGATCCTGATCTCGAAGGGCAGTGACATTGCCATCACGTTGTGCTTGCCGGCGTGGTGGTATCGGAACTCGAAGAAGCCTTGCGTCCACCAGAGCTTGTCGCCGGCGAACTCCATCTCGCCTGACATGAAGTCTTGCGCCATGCCATCTGTCCGCTCTGTGTGTGACACCTTCTGGTTTGCGATGAGGATCCCATCCTCGGCATGGGCGTAGTCCCAGACGCCCGGGTTCGTCGCCACCCATCTTCCTTGCGATGACACCTTCGTAATGTCCCGAGACGCATTGTCACCCACCATAAAGAGGCCGATCCAATCTTTGTCGCTGTGGTTCAGAGGAGCTGTCCACTTGACCTTGATGGGAGCGCCGTAGTTCACGGCTAGTCTCCGGAAGCTGTCCTGATGCTTCTGAGGCATCTGGCCGTCTTCGCCTTCTCTCCCACTGTAGGCGGCATCACTGTAAGCGACGCTTTCGCTGGACGCATCGAGCTCGAGCGAGTAGTCTTGCGGATCGTACCCTGCAAGATCCGGTGAAAGCCTAGTAATGCTTATGCGTGCCGGAAACTGTTTGAACAACGACTTCGAGTCCGCGACGAAGTGGTTGAAGCCTGCTGCGAGGCGTGGTCTTGCAGCATCGATGAACTCTTCGACGACATCCAGACTTCCGTCCAGTACCCTATCAACACTGCCAGTCCATTTCTGTATTGGCGACGGGAGCGACCGCTGAAGGCTTTTCGACACGCCAGACTGCTCTCGCAAGTTCATCCGGTAAAGCTTCTGCATATGCGGTCGCTCGACGAACTGGATGAAGCAGAGCGTCAACGAATGGCTCAGCAGAGCCAGCAGGAAGACTGCCTTGCTCCACGTAATGATGGCCGCACCCCAGACACCCGCCAGTCCAATCGTCCGCTCCGGGTTGTTGAGAAAGCGGTAGATGCCACTGTAGTTCAGCTTCTGCCCTGCCGCCTGGTCGAAGAAGAAGTCGCCGAAGAACCAGCCGAACTCGCCCAGCGTCTCGTAGATGCTCGAGATTGTCCATATTTGCAGCGCAATTAGAGCGAATCCTATGACATGACGAAGGATCGCCATGCCGACAGTCCAGTCGTCAGGCAGACCATACATCTTCCAGGCAGCGCAGATGAAGCTGGTATAGCACATGGCCATACTCAGATGGTAGATGCCTTTCCACTGACGCCAAGCTTCTTCCGTGCTCTCGCCGTACTTGACGAAGTGGCGGGTCCACTTCTTCTTGTTCGACTGACGGTCAAGAATGTAACCGATTCCGATGGAGTACCACAGACGCCAGACAGTCGCGCTGAGCACGAAGAAAGCCTGCCACGTCCATGTCGAAGGAGTCAAGGCCGCAACGCTATACATGAGCAGCTGCAGTAGAATGACCGAGACGTCTGTGATCCTGTGCAGGTCGACGTTTTGTGGCCCGATGAGGTTGTGGACGGAAGAGGGCTGGTTCTTGGACGCAAGAGGCGGAGACCCATTAATGTGGTCAGAGCTCTGGTGTCGAGACTTGTAGTGCAGACGCTGAGCTTGCTCGGGCACCTCATCGATGCGTTTCGGCGGTGGGGGCGCGTTGTATGTCCGCTCGATATGTGGGCTCTCGACCCATGCCAAGAAAGTCAACTGCATTGCATGGGCGACGATGGAGATGAACAACACCTTGTAGCTGGCAGCCATCATCGATATGCCGTAGTATCCGGCGTAGCCCACAGAGTACATCGGGTGTGGCGCAAGCTCGAAGACGCCGTCGAAGGTAAGGTCCTGGTCGATCAGGTAGAAGAAGTCGCCCCAGTACCATGCAAAGTCTTTGACCACGCGGTGGGCGTCTAGCTTGACCCAGAGATTGAAGGCTACAAGCAGCCAGCCCCCTACCCAGCGAGCAATGGTCATGGGAAGCTTCTCGTCCACCGGGCGGCCACCACAAGCGATGGCAAAGAGGCAGTATGATGTGAAGTCGCACATCAGTATCAGATCGACTACACGGCGGAAAACGAGCCAGGTGTTGTACTCGATCGGTGCATCCTCAAACTTGTAGTCCGTTGGGATCTTGGCCTCCATCTCCTGCTTGAGAAATTTGTACAGGAATGGATGCGGATTTTTGCCGGTCTCGGGCTTCTCAAAGATACCGCTCTTCTTGGCCCAGGTCACTAGGCGCTTATGGTGTGACTGGCTGTGGAGGAGCCATCCGATGCCGGCATTGTAGCAGGTACGCCAGAAGAGGAAGATCACAGCAAAGACAGGGACGCGGAATCGTTGCGGCAGGAAGTAGAACACGGCAGCAAGGTAGAGCAAAACGGTCACTATCGCGATGTCGGAAGCGTTCTTTGGTTGCGTTGGGTCGAACAGCTGTGACACCATGTCCTCGGTATGAGGGACAGTGAAGACTACAATTGCGAAGTATCAGTACTGGTGTACGCAAGGAGAAACCATTTGGAGACTCGTCTGCTGGTTGCCCTATAGCTTGCTACGATATGCTACTCATCCCGAACGATGGCCAGCAACAGGCAGCGTGTACTTTCGGGTACGCACCTGTGCCATCTGGTGTTCGACCGAAGGTCTTCTTCTCTTTCTCGTCTTTGGCTTGGGTCGCCTCCTGATCGTTCAATGCTCGGACGGCATCCTGAGCTGCCTCGGCAGACTCGGCTTTTTGTGGTGCTTCTGGCTTCTGGGGAAGGCGTTCTCGGAGACCGCTGGCATCGATGCCAGGTGTCGCATTGGCTTCACTCATGACTTGGGTGCGGTCCACTGACTGATGTTGATATCAACAGAGGAAGCCGAACATGAAAACAAACGTGAACAGTTGAGGTCACCGAAGAAACCACAAAGGCCTGTGGCAAGTACTGCAAACCCGTCGGAGAATGAGGAAGGTGGTCAATATCGAGGTGGTCAGAGTCCAGACAGACTTTGATGGAGGAGCGGGGCACCTCAAGTTCGCGTGCCAACGAGCGCGGTCTTGGAAGCACGACTGCCGCTGTCGAGGGTGGCAATTGGACCGGAGTTACCCGATACATTGAGCGACGTCGACTGTACACAATAGCGTGCATAGCCTCAGTGCCGATGCGGTCGTTAACGTGCACCTGCCGTCCGTCGTGCGGCTGGCAGCGGTCACAGCCGTCATACAAACCTTCGGCGGACCTCACCCCGGTTGATATCCTTACTGCGCATGTGCAGTCACGCCGCGGGTAGAAGGAGTACTAGGCGGGAGCGCGAGAAGGAGTCGCGACGACCTCGGGGCAACATGCGCAGTCACTTGCGTACTCGTACACTTGCGTTGAGACGAAGCTGCATGTGAGCGCCAGTCAGGCGGCATACTGTACACATCCTACCACTAAAGAGCCCAGCGGTCCTGCACGACTTTCCAACGCCTCGACTCGCTACCAGAATGCTGTGAAGCTTTACCCTCTTGTCCGACCACCAAAATCGCGCACCCAAACTCCCATGCTATGCCGCAATTGTACCATCACAGTTTCGAATGCCCAATGTACAGCAAGTGCCCTTCTCATCGAGCTCAGCGATCCAGCTCCGAACTTTGGACCGGCGTCTCCTCGTCTTGCTGTGCGTGTCTATCTTCTACCAGCGTCGATGCTTCAGAAGAAGTCTCACGCGGCCGCTCCTCATCCACCGGCTTCTTCTCGCCTACCACTGAGCGTGGAATGCGGACGAACAAGGCGCAGATCGCGAAGCCAAGACCAGCAGACGCAGCTCCGTAGATGAAGGCCGCCTGGAAGCCCCAAATTTCCCCACGGTGATACCCAGCCATGACTGCCTCTTGAGACGAGGCTGAGTCCGCTGCAGCGAATGGACCGCTTTCTGCTCTCTTTGTAACGATCTCTGATATGGGCAGCGCGAACGACATCGCTAGGTTGACCAGTATGGAGCAGACTGCGCCGCACAGGCCCTGGTATCTCTTCGGTTGAACTGCTGAGAAAAACACGAGCGAGACCGTGTAAGTCAAGTCGATGCCGAGCGTGGCACAAACCATCGAAGGCATGACCACCGCCCAGTAGTTGAGAGGGAGTGGGCACACCGCTAGCAGTAGTGGCGCCGCGATCCAAGCAAGTCCAGAAAGGAGCAGGAGCATCTCAATGGGCACGATGTGCAGTACCGCACCTCCGATTACACACAGTATCAGCCCGCCGATAGCGGTCGGTGTGTACCATATGGCTAGCTGGATCCCTGAGATACCGTCAGGTCCGGTCACGCCTGCCGTACTCTGAAAGCTACGCAACAGTCAGCATGTGTTCGCGGCGCGCTTTGATCTGTTCGAACTTACTATTGCGAGGAGTTGTACAGCCACACCGAATAGCTCGCGTAGAAGCACAACGCTGCGAGGCAGAAAGCCTTCACACTTCGTGGCCGGAAGAAGTCCAGAGGCAGTAAAGGGCATGTGGCGAGCCAGCCTTCTACCCAAACTGCAAGTGCGATGCACACGATGCCAGAGCAGAAAGGTCCGTACACGATTGGAAAGTTGAAACCGTTCCGATTAGGGTCGGAACTGAACGTATACGGCTCCACCGCTAAGGCATACGCCGTGAGGATCAACCCGGCCGTGATCAAGAACGAGCCAGACCAGTCCATCTTCAAGCCAAGCTGCTTCCTGTCGGTCTTGTCATGTGGTACGGTGAGAAAGGCCGTGATGGTGGTGACAGCTGACAGCGCGGATGCGATCCAAAAGTACCACTCGTACTTGCTCTCGGGCAGGGCACCCGCCGTCAAGAATCCAGCGAAGAATCCCAGCGGAGCGCAGCCCGAGTACAAGCCTAGCACAAAGTTCTTTCGTGGGCCGTCCGCATAGAAGCTGCCAATCAGAGCAAAAGTGGCCGGCGAGAAAGCTGCAATGGCTAGACCCTGCATAGCTCTTGCGACGTCCACCATCACCAACGAATTGCAGAAGCCTGGGATCAGAGTCCAGATGGTGAGCCACACTGTCCCGAACATGAAGCATGGGTAGCCGCCATACATGTCGGACAGGCGAGCGAAGATGAGGAGAGTCGCGCTGAGGATGAGCGAAAGTAGCGACGCCGGCCAGAAGAGACCGAGGCTGCCAGTCCCGAAATAGACGCGGTTGTCGAATATGCGAGGAAGCTCGACTGCGAAGCCCGAAATGAGGTACTCTGCAAGGAACTGGGTCATGGCGATCGTGAAGCAGAAGCCCACCTCCCCTGCGAAGTGTCGGAATGTCGACTGCTGCTTCGAAGACGATGGCGTGTCAGTACCGGATGCCCTTACTTCTGACTTCTCGTCTGATGCCGCCGAGTATCTGGGTTGGTCGACAGGATGCGTTGTCTGCTCATCGTCATATGCAGCATCAAGGGCTGTTTCCGAGACTCCCTGCTGAGATATGGAAGATGCTCGCTTCCATTCGGCCTTCTCTTCGCGGTACATGATGATGTTATCCAGGCTGGATAGCTTCCCGAGAGACGCCCTTGGCCTTGGGCCAAGCCTCAGCGAGCCAAGAGGCGAGCGATCAAACGACAAGGGTGGCAGCTTGTAAGGGTCGTCCGTCTCCATCTCTCTCGTCGGGCTGGCGAGATGGGCTGCTGGCGGGAGAGCATTCGTATCGTATGCACGGGCTGTTGCCTTTGCCATGGGATGACTATGCGGTCGCAACTGTGGATCTGAGTGTGTTGCACCAAGCATGCTGTGGCCGAGGAAAGCTCGTCCGCTCGCATCTTCATGCACCCTACTCTCTAGCCGGAGCGATGAGTGTCGTAACACAGGCGGCCTCCTCGGAAACCGTGGAGAATGGCTGCTGCTCAATGGCTCGCCATCCTGGATGGCCTGTAGCCTCGCATCTCGAAGACGTGGGTCCGCGATATTTAGTGCCTGATACTTGGACAGCCGTCTCCGCCGGTCGGAGCTGGAGCGTTGGAAAGCAGCCGTGGACGACGCCTCGGACTCGGTATCGGGTATGCTCTGCAACGAGCTCGGTCGGCTTAGGGTACGGCCCCCGGAATGGAAGACTGCACGCGGCGCCTGTAGTCCCGTGGGCTGTTGCACATGCACAGAAGAAGGTCTGCGTGGTGGAAGAAACGGTGGTGTGCTTGCGTTGATGGCAGCGTTGGCAGTGCCGGACTTCTGGGAGAACGAGCGTCTTCGCGGAAGGTTCGGCATCGAGGACGGCCTTCGCGGCGGCAAGAATGGAGGAAGTTCCATTGTGAGAGGGCGGCATGGGTAGTATCGGCTTCGAGAAGGCAGCGGCCGTACTCCAGTAAGTGCGCGGACACTGCACTGGCAGTTCCTAAGTTGGTTGCACTGGCAGTCTGGAGACCTCCGAAGTTGCACTTCAGAGTATTGTGCTATACTCGGACCCCGCCAAAGTTCGTTCAGAAATGCCAGGTGGTGAAGGCGGCGTGGTGGGAATGTGGCGAAAAATGCCTCGGGCTCGGCTCAACGAGGGTGTGACGTCGCAGTCCTTCGTTCGGGTGCGGTGAATAAGTTTTATATATGCTGTTTGCTCGGCTGTCTCCCAACCAAGGTCGCAGGGATTCATCTGCAAGGTGCCCTGCGGCAAACGGGCCAGGGTGACACAAATATGTGGAGGTAACGGCTGTCAGGAGAAACGGTGCCAGGTTGCCTGAAGAGGATTAGGTGAATGTGGGTCTGGATCTGGACTTGGACTGGTATGTAGAGGCTCAAGAAAGGGAGGAAGAGACCTGTCACAAGGCATTGTAAGTGTAGTGACGTCGGAAAGCTCAGCAGCACAGCCCGCACAGCCATGGCGACGTAACCATGCGCGGTTAACACTGGCATATCAAGCAGCCAAATGCATGTGAAGCATATGATACCGCTTAACCGACCTTGGGGAATCTCCATCAACCTCGTTGCATAGCAGGAAGGAGGCACAAACCGCAAAGCCCTTTCGTATCCAGCTTTCCGAGCGTTTCAGGGTCGCTCGAAACAGCGCAAGGCTGCATTGACATGGGCCTGAATCGGAAATCCATCGTCGCTCACGGATGCAGCTGCACGGCTCCGCGACGGATGGACAGCGTGCATGGCGGGAGGAGATTGCTTCGCCGGGTCGTTGGGTGTCGAAGATCCAAGTAACCAGGTTTGACGATGGTCACGAACGGACGCCCTGCAAAAGTTGATGCGTGTGATCGAGAGCGAGATTGGACATTACAGATTGTTGATCAATAGACTCGTGGCACTCTGGCACTCTGGCACTCTGCGAGAGAAGGTGAGTACTGAGTGATGACAAACGTCAAAAAGTGGCGACCGGCAGATGTGTCAAGGAACGATGCATCGAATGCGTGACGGTTGAGCGTTCGCAGATGACAGGTGGAGAGGCGCTTCGCGGATCTGCAGCCACCGAAGCCTAGGTTGTGTAACGCAGACGTTCAGGCACCGGCAGGGTGGCTTTTAGGTTCGCAGCGGCCGCTACTGCAACTCTAAACGCAGTGAGCATTACTGCGAAACCGGGTACTGGGGAACAATGAGAGGTGTTTCAATGGCAACGAGTCTACGAACATGTCTGCAGGAGTGATCGATTGCACTCTGTGGCCTGTCGTGAATGGGCCGCAAGTCCGGACCAGGAACAACCCTCCGACTGGTGGCGGAACCTGGCTGGTCTCACAGACCAAACCCGAGCTATCGAACGTGTGAGATGCTACACATACGCATGAGAGAAACGGCTCGTGAGTATTGATCGGTGCCTGTCAAGCTCCAAAGCCGCGGGACGACGGCCGGCCTAAGCTCATCGCGAAGCACTGTGGCCGACCCCAAGACTCACGTGAATCTTGCCGCTTCGCTCATGGCCTGCCGCAACCCGTATCGTACCAGCTCACCTGTCCGGACTTCACCGCTTGTCGCACGTACCCGGATATACCTGGCCGCTGTGCTGGCCCAACCGTCAGAGAGCTGTATGCTACTACCCGTTCACCGCGCAGGACACGTTGGCCTACTAACCGCTCGAGCATGTGGTGGTATACTCGCCAAAGCCCATATACTACTAACTCAGAGTCACACATAAGCGGGTGAGAATGACACAGCGTCAACACCGAGCGTCATATACAGCGATACAACCGACCTTTACAAGTACAGCAAGCAATGCCTTACCCTTCCACCTCTATACTCGCAAGCTCCTCTGCACGCCGCTCCCCAAACATCCGGTCCTCAGCATCCCCATTGCGATTCCCACGACACACGGGCCCCGCACTCGTGCCCCTCTGTTGTTGTGTCCTAGGAGCCGCGAGCCGGTTCTCAATCAACTGAATCGCGTTCTCAGAATACCGTCGCTTATGCCCACGCCCAACACTCGTCGCACCTGGCGCAACATCGGCTCCCAGCTTAGCAGACGGCGACACCGGCGAGTGAAGCAGCTCAGGCACATCGTCCTTCTCCGACGACAATGACAACTTCTTGCTCCGTGTCTCCAACGCAGAAGCGTCGTCGCCACCACTGGAGCTGTACGTCGAGCCCGGCGACATCAGCTCGTGCGCAAAGACATGGTTCGCATCGCTCGCGCCTTCCAGAAGCCCGAACGGCTGCCCGTACATGGCCGGCTCGTGGAATCCGGAGTCGGCGGCCGACAATGCGTTCGGTGAGGACTGTCTCCGCTCGCGCAGCATTGAGAGGTCCCAGTACTGCGGCCCTTGCTGCCCACTGTTTCCAACGTTCCCACCAAGGCACGCCCTCGCCGGTGCCGCCGTCCATGGATTCGCCGCCACAGGGCTATACGGGCTAAAAGGCATCGCATACGGGCTAGGCGGGCCCGGCGGCAGATGCGGCGCCGTCCAAGGCGTCATGGGAGACACATGATACGCACTCTGCTGCGCACCCTGCGCCCTCGTCGTCGCGGCATCATACGACGCAATCAAGTCACTGCACTGCCGCAGATACTCATGCAGCCCCGCCTGCTGCACCTCCAACTTCCTAACCGTCTCCCGCGTCACCGACCGCGTCCACTGGATCTTCTTGTAGTCTTTCCGGGTCAGGATGCGCTGCTCGCGCTCGGCGAGCTGGCGTTCGCCTTTGGCGAGCTTGCGGTACAGTTTGCTGAGCGCCTGGTGCGTGCGCCCGAGCTCGGCAGTGTAGAAGCGGTGTTGCGCGTGCAGCAGGGCGGGGATGTCGGGTTGCATGTTGGGTAGAGGGTGATGATACATCGCCCCGTTTCTTCCGGCTTGCTCCTCCTATCAAAGCCCGGCGTGCGTGGTGCGGTTGAGCGCAAGAGGCCGGCCGTGCCGATGTTGCCAACGAAGGAAGGAAAGCGATGTATGGAAGTCACCGGCCAAGCAGTCGTCGAAGTTGATGTGTGATTGTGTGCTTGAGCCTGCGATATAGATCCTTCAGCGCCGCCTCTTGCGCTTGTACTGTCATTTGCGATGAAGAAGGGTGCTGGGGAAATGAGCAATACTATCTTTGCAGTGTACGTGGTGCAGTGGCTTTAGGCGCGGTCAATGAACTTTCTTTGATCGTGCCAGCGGCATGGGTAATTGCTTGGGCCAAGCGGGCTGCCATCATTCTGCTTGCGGACAAAGAAATGCTGCGAGTGCTGCGCGTGGGCTAACCAGACAGCGTTGGCTTGTAGGACAGTCGCGGTATGACATTGCAGCTAGATGGCAGATATCGTGGACATCCCATCTCAAGTCGGCGGTTGTATAAAGCCAAGGACTCCGGTGCTTGTTCAGTAACATCAGTAACTTCACCACTAACCCGACATCAGCTGAATTCGTGCATCACATTGCCAGCCTAATTTCATATCGAGAACAATGCGCCCGACAGCTCCAAGCTGCGTGGCTACAGCTGGGGTGAAAGAACAAAGAGCTTGTCGAACGCAGCTGCCGAAGGGCCGGGCGCATTCCTGATGTGTACCGACGCCGCAATGCCGGTACTGTACAGTAGCATCCAGAGCTAAGGCGCTGGAAACTATGCTCCAGATTGCTGAAACCTCAGTGAAAGTGAATGTGAAAGTGAATGTGAAAGTGCGAGTGCAAGTGTGAGTCGGAGAGCTGGGCGCTGCCGGTGAAGCTTTCCAACCGGTCATGGTAGACCTGCGCATCATGATGCATGCTGCGGGAGATCACAAGTGTACTGCACGTTGAACCCGAAGAAGCGACCTCCTGACATCCGTGCAATGCGGGTTGTCGGTCGGTGCAGTTAGACGTGCTTGGAAACGATCTCCACGCCCTAAGATCAGCGTCGCAAGCCCTTCTCACGCTGCACCACCATTCCCTCAGCGTGCTTCCACACCCTACCGCTCCTCCGCGCCTACACCCAGGGCCTTCATCCTCAAAGCCTCCTTCTCCCCCCACATCCGCTCCAAAAACCCCCACAGCCTCCCCACCCTCCGAACCGGCTCCTCGTGCTGCACAGCCGTCAATTGCATATCATACGCCCCCGCATGCGCCTCCTGCACCTCGCGCCTCTCAGTCGCGTGGGTGATCGGGTCGTCCGCCCCGGCTTCCAGGGCCGCGATCTTCATCCGGCTTAGCGTGATATGCAGCTGCTTGAGCAATATGGTAACTTCTTTGCCGATATTGGCGATGCTGGTGGCGAAGTCTGCCTCCTCATCATCGTTGGAGAGGTGAAAGGGTAGGCGGTTGTTGTTGGTGGCAGGCTCGAGGTTCTCGCGTGATGCTTCGTTAATGCCGTCGTCGTCGTCGTCGTCGTCGTCGTCGTCGTCTTCAACCTCCTGGTGCTCGATGTCGTGGACGTCCGCTGCGTTGTCGGTGGCCTGGGCTGCTGAATCCTTCTCTAACGGATCGCCTACGGCTTCCTGAGATGGTGGTCTTATCGCTTGGGTGTGATGAGTATCTGCCATGCCCGTGGAGTGGCGCTGAGGACAACGATGGTATAGCGCATCCAAATCCGCTGCGCCTGCGAGCATCGTCCTGCCCTTCTTCAATACCTCACGCAGCAGAAGGCGATGCAGATCGGTGAGTCGATGTTAGGGGCAGATGCGCAGATGCCAACAATCTTTATCGTGCAGCCGCCGCCACTGTCTGTGTAGTACGTTGCATGAATGCATCGCTGGTGACCTGATGATCGATCGAGTAGACACACGCATGACCACGTCGAGCATAGGTGTCGCCGCGTGAGCTGTTGCGATCATCAATCTCGGCAGAGGTAAGGTAAGGCGGACTGACCACCCTGTGCACGTGAGACATCCGCTTGTGCGGCTGTTGAGCACCTCTCGCATACTTCGTGACTTCACGACCAACCTAAGTCATGCAGATGCACAGTCTGCATTTCACTCACGCCTCCCCGAGCACATCCTCGGGCTTCACGCCCATCTCCTTGCCCACATTCCTCACCACCTCCTTCAGCGCCGCACACGTCGGCGAGTCCGGGAAGTTGTCAAAGAAGCTCTCTCCATAATCGCACGCCATGCCGATCCGACTGTCCAACGGCACGGCGCCCAGGAACGAAATCCCCATCTCTTTCGCCAACCTCCGCCCACCACCCGTCGTCGCGCGGAAGATCTCCGACGTGTGCGTGCATTTCGGACACACGAAGCCGCTCATATTCTCCACCAGACCCAGGATGCGGATCCCGGCCTTGCGGCAGAAGTCGATCTCCTTCCGCACATCCAGCAAGCTGACTTCCTGTGGGGTGGTGATGAGGACGGCGCCATCGACCCCGCTTTCCTTCAAGTAGCTGTTCACACTGAGGTGCTCGTCCGATGTACCCGGCGGCGTGTCGACGACCAGGTAGTCCATCTCGCCCCACTCGACATCCTTCAAAAACTGCTTGATCAACCCATTCTTCTTCGGTCCGCGCCAGATCACCGCATCGTCGCGGTTGGGCAGCATGAACTGCACGCTCATGACACCCAGATTCTCGCTCACCCACACCGGCTCCCAGCCCGTACTGCTGACATGTATCGTCTCGTCATCCACACCCATCATCTTGGGGATGCTCGGCCCGCAGATATCGGTGTCCATGATGCCGACGACATTCGCGGGATTGCTGGCGAAGGCGTGGGCGAGCATGGTGGTGAAGGTGGACTTGCCGACGCCGCCTTTGCCGGAGAGGACGAGGAGCTTGTGCTTGATGCCGGCGAGGCGGCGGGTGATGATGGGGATGTCCGGGTCGGGGCCTTTTGGCGCGGAGGCACAGATAGCTTGGTTGGGGCAACCGGCGCAGGCATCGCCTTTGCCGGCTTGCTGTGATTCCGGTCCTGGGCAGTGCTCGGGTTCGGGCGCGACGAGGGAGGGGGCCTTTTGGGTGGCGGAGGTGAGGGCGCTGTCGACGGATTGGAGGAGCGGTTCCTCGAGGGAGGGCGCCATGGTGGTGGTGGTGGTGGTGGTGGTGGTGGTGGTGCTGATGCTGGCGAGGTGGAGGGTTGCGCTGCACACCAGGCAGGCTCAGCGACGAAGATGTGTCGCGCTTAGGTTGGTAATCATTCGACAGTCTCGGGTGACGCAGGCGCGATGGCGCATCTTTGGTGGGGCAAGAGTCTTGCAGATCCCGGCAAGATCCCGGCCATGAATCGAATCAGTACCGGCACCTTACCTTACCTAAGCTCCCACCATTGTGTTCTCCATATCATCATCCAACTGGCCATAGAACCCCTACCATACAGCTTCGGCTGGCACGGGTCAACGAAAGTAATCCAACATATCTGAGTGTCTCGGCTGACGCGGTTGATCGCCGTCCGCTAGCTGACTCGCGCCCAACACCTCAACATTCATCTAGTCACACGCACCGCGATGGCCTTCAACATCCGCCACCTTCTCCAGCCACACTAGCTATCTCCTCGCTGCGGCAGTGCACCCAACGTCGTAGGAGGTATCTTCGCACCGTTCAGGAGATCAATCTCCACCTCAGCCCCTAGGAGCTAGAGCAATGGTATATGAAGCTTCA
Source organism: Oleoguttula mirabilis (assembly GCA_035135055.1). Taxonomy (NCBI): domain Eukaryota; kingdom Fungi; phylum Ascomycota; class Dothideomycetes; order Mycosphaerellales; family Teratosphaeriaceae; genus Oleoguttula; species Oleoguttula mirabilis. The sequence continues at coordinate 237,939 of JAVFHQ010000022.1, read as the reverse complement.
GTAGACCGGCAATGGGCACAGCATGTCAAACCTGTTAGACCGGAGCATGTTGTGCTCTCGGTATTGCACGCGACAGAGCTAGGTTCGCCACTGCCGATTGTTCACGGCACCCCAAGCTTCGACTCACTAACTCCGATCGAGCTGGTAGATGGCTTGATGGACGTCTATCTACTCACCGAACTTCAGATGCTGGAGCAGCTGCACCTCTAGACGCCTGCCGAAGGCGGACAGTGACGCCAGAGCGGCTATAGAGCCATCAAAACCTTGCATGCACGCCTAGGTTGGGGACCTCTGTTTCACCCCTGAGAGCCTCGCCAGGAAGGCATGCGTACTACTCCGCCCCCTCATGATGCTCGGCTACGGAGATGAGGGCAAACACATTGTTGATGGCTGGCAGCGAATGTGACTAGGGATCTGGTTGTGCATGTGATGGAACTATACCACCCGCGAGCGCATGTAGGCCAGGAGAGAAGGCAGACAAGGCGGACGTTCGAGCGACGTAAGCGAAGGCCTCATGGAGCCTGCTGGTATGCAACCATAGAGGCAACGCAAGTATGAGAGATCACCGCACGGTGCGGTTGGAGGAGGTGGCGAGCGTGCGCAAAGTCGCCCAGCAAGCTCGGCTGTAGAGGTTTGTGGACATTGCTGAGTATGGTGAGTCCAACATCTGACGATCCGTGCGTGACAAATGCCAGACCGATATCGTTGGTTTGCCACTGACAGGACTCGTTCGCGTTGTTTGACATGATGCGTGATGCGCTTGCTTGACAGGCCCCGTTTCGATTCGGAGTGTACAACAGGAGCTCTGCGCACGCTTCAAGACAACTCCGTGAAGACTAAATGGATAACTGGTCGACCGTGGCTGAAAAGCACGTTGAAACCAATAAGGTGGCTCTATCTCAAAACTACGAACGTGCAAAAGCCTCGCTCGGGCGGAAGAGAGATGCGGTGGACAAGGCGATCGGCAAGTTGCAGGCTACCACTACCAGGCTTGCCGACGCCGCCGAGGAGATGACGGAACGCTGGAAGCGGAAGGAAGATGAGTCGGACAGGTTCAAGGCGGAGCTGGACGGCAAGACAGAGGAAGCGAAGAATTTCAGGGAGCTGTATAATGGGCAGAGGACTGCCGTGGACAAGCTGCGGGAGGAGAAGGAGGTTGCAGAGAACGCGAGATTGGAGGCTGAGGGGAGAGGGATCAATTGAGGAGGGAGTTGGAGAAAAGGAGGAGGCGACGCTAGGCGTTGCTCGGCGCTTTGCAAGGACCTGACACTACTCAGGCGTGTCGGCATAGGACTCCACCCATCGCAGCTATGCCTTTTCTCGCATTGCTTGACCGGCGTGTTTTGCGACTGTGTTCTGCACAGCAACGGTAACAGACGGCCCGCATTCCAAGGATTCTGTAACCTTCTTTGACTTTGCTGGCCTCCTACGACGACGATGTGCCCGAGAGACATGCGAACATGTTTACTCACCACGATATGTCGGATGTAGCACGCTCTTGCAAACGTCAATGTCTGGATAGGTACCGGGTGGCCAGGTGCGACACGCCAGGGGCCACAGGCTTGCGCGACTCGAGGCAGTCCTGCATCAACACAGTCGACGGGCTGCTTAACCCCTCGATGGGCTACCGCTACCCCTTGAGGTACTACAGACGTCTGTTTCGGTTTCTACTACACCTGTCAGCCGAGTACGGTCCATCCTAACCGGGTTGATACCCGGGCGCCTTTCCTCGCTCACTCATAACGGCAACGGTACATACGGACCACGCTGTGCGCGCAGCCAGTTTTCCAGCGTTTCTCGGACCTGGAACACCCCTTTGTCCTTTCGAACTACAAGCGCATTCGGCGTCGACAATGAGCCTGTCCTCGCCAGTGCTGTCTTGGAATGTCCCCTTTGACACTCAATGAAAGCACGCTTTGTCCTCCATCACGCGCGCGTGGCTCGTAATTGGCCCTCGAGGGCACCGAGCAATGGTATAAGTCAGTCCTTCCCTTCTGCGGCACCTTGGCGTGCCACACCAGCTATTCATTGCCTATTCCGAACAATCGCTCGTTACAAGGCCCGGCGCCTCTGCGTTACCTCCTGCTCCTTACCCGGTACCACACCAGAAAAGAAAGGAAAGCCTAAAATACACAGGCTCGTTACGTCAATGATGTACGCCCTGCTCTCAACTATTGCTGCGGCGATGGTGGCCAGCACGGCCGCCTTTGCGCAGCCAGCTGACGCCGGCGTGTTCAAGAGGACGACGATCAGCCCCATCATGGACGGACAGAACTTCCCGGATCCCTCGCTCATCAGGGTGGACGACGGCTGGCATGCATTCGCCACCAACGCCAAGATCAGCGGCAAAACGATCCATGTCCAGATGGCATACTCTGCAGATTTCAAGACTTGGACATATCGATCCGGCGTCGATGGCATGCCCACCCTTCCATCCTGGGTCGATGCATCGAGCCCTCGTGTGTGGGCGCCCGACGTCTCGCAACTGCCCAACGGCGACTTCGTCATGTACTACACCGCCGCCCTGAAGTCCAATACAGCCCTTCACTGCGTCAGCTACGCCACCAGCAAGAAGGTCGATGGTCCCTACACAGACCCCACCACCACCCCGTGGGTCTGCCCAACCGCCCAAGGCGGCGCCATCGACCCCTCCGGCTATGTCAACGCCGACGGCACGCGCTGGATCGTCTACAAGATCGACGGCAACGCCATCGGCCACGGCGGCGTCTGCGGCAACACCGTCAAGCCCATCGTCTCGACCCCCATCATGCTGCAGCAAGTCTCGGCCACCGACGGCCACACCAAGATTGGCAGCCCGATCCAAATGATCACCAACGGCGTCGCCGACGGCCCCGTCACCGAAGCCCCCTCCCTCTCCAAACTGGGGAGCAAGTACATCCTCTTCTTCTCCTCCAACTGCTTCGCCACGACCAAATACGACGTCTCCTACGCCACCGCCACGAACATCAAGGGGCCGTACACCAAGTACGGACCGCTCTTCATCACGGGCACGGACGGCATGACGGCGCCGGGAGGTCTGGACATCGCGGTGAATGGGAACCATGCGATCTGGCACGCGTACGTTAGGAACACCACCCACCCCCTCACCGAGTGCATCTCCAAGCACGGCAGGGAGAAGGGGGGCGGACATAAGCCTGCGGCAGCTGACGAGTGTGACAGGAATCATGGCGGCGGCCGCGCGGCCTTTACGGCGATCTTGAGCTTGTCCGGCAATCTTGTCACTGCTTCGACGCTGTCGTAGGCACTGCCTACCGCTTATGGATGGTATGAGGGTGGCAAGGGTAGCGTGATGCTTGGCGTTCTGGTGGAGAGAACCCCCGAAACGGCTTGGATGTTGATATCTATTGGCGTTGAATGGCGTTGTTTGGAGGGCTACGCTCCGCATTTTCTGCTTTAGCTATTGGTACAAGCGAACCCCTTCAGGACCTGACATGATGTATATCCCATTATGATCGTCGTCGAGTAAGCCGGACATTGACGCCGTGCTGCATAACGAACCACCAACAGCTAGTCGTCCACTCCTTGTCCGGCTCGCTGAGCTCTAGACTGTAATGCATGAATAGCGTCGGGATGAGCTTCGACCTGTGCAGACCATTAGCAAGATCACCGTCGTCATACAACACAGGAAGGGCCTCTTACATCTCCATCCAACTAATATTGCGTCCCAAGCACATCCTAGCCCCACTCCCAAAGGCAAAGAAGAAACGGTGCATATCTCCGTTATTCTCCTTCATCCACCTCTCCGGTCTGAAAGCCTCGACATCGTCGCCGAAGACCTCCTTGTTCCTGTGAATGACCCATGGGTTCGCGCCAATGACCGTCCCGGCGGGGAGGTACTGCCCGGCAATCGTAGCACCACCCTCAGGTGTGGTTCGAGGCAAGCTCATGCCGACGGCGGGATGCAGGCGCAGTGCTTCATACATGACGGCTTGCAGATAAGGCAGCTTGTCCGCCTCAGACAATGTGACCGGGTCGCTGAGCTTGCCCTGCTTGCGTAGGCTGTCGATCTCCTCGATCAGCCTCTGCTTGCATTGCGGATTCTTCAGTAGATAGTAGATGATAGCCCGGGTTGAAATAGCTGTCGTATCGCTCCCAGCAAAGATATTCGAGGTCGCCATGCTTGCCACAGCGTTGTCGTCCATCTCGACAGGCTTCTCCTTCTGCGTAGCATGGAGCTTTGATAGTATGTCTTGGTGATCACTGCCGCGGTCCTGCCTCGCCGCGATCTCTTTGAGGGCAAAGTTGCGTAGCGAGCCGTGCCTTGCAGTGATGCCCAGGTGGTTGCCGATGTATGGCATCAAGGCATCGTGTAGCCAGTACAGACCAGGTACCTGTCCGATCCAGGCAGCTGACTTTAGTGCCCCGTTGATTTGGTCGAAAGAGCCATCGTCTTGGGCAGCGTCCATGAAGCCGAAGCGCTTGCTAAAGGTGATCTCGCCGATGACATCTAGGCTCGTCAATGCTGTGTACTTGAGCTTACTTGACCATCAGACTTACCGAACGCGAATAGTTGGACCCAGTTACCCATATCAATAACCTGATCTTGCCGTTCGCTCATGTTGTCGAGGAAGACTTTGACAGCATCGTCCACGAACGGCTCCAAGGTTCGGAGCGAGTCCATAGCGTACGTCCGGCTGATCAGTCGTCTCTGCTGACCATGAATTCGCTCATCCCTTTCGGCGAAGAGATCGAACTTGCGATGACCTTGCCAAACAGAGTACCAGCTCGACTTTCGGAAACCTGTGCCCGCACCATAGATGGTCTTGATTGCCGCAAGATCCGAGACACTGACTTCGTTAGGGCCTGTCCGTACGAGGTCGCCATACTTTGCATGCAAGGTAATCATAGTGGTGTTCATATCGCCATCCCAGGCATGCTTGGTCATCCATAGTCGGGAGAGGCTGGCCCAGAAGGGTCCTGGTACTGATGCTAGAGGGTGCTGTCCAAATATTAAGGTTAGCATATCGTTCTTACTAGGGTAGTCGCAGCCGCTATAGGTCGAGTAGGCCTGTCTTATACAGTCTAAGACTGTACTCCTCTCTACGAATTTGCCTTAAGGGCAAGTTCGCGAGCTTAACTTGGCCTATAGCTGCGACCGTAGAGGACATATTCTCCCCCAAAACTTACGAAGAAGCGTTGGTAGACGGTGTACACGAATGGGAGGGCGATTAGCACTGCTGGTAGCAGAAGTGGCACCTCTGCCAGGCTGAGGAGGGCGTTCATTGAATCGTCGTGAGGACTACGCTGGAACGTTGGAAGGCAATGCCGTCGTCGATAGAGAAAAAGATGCGAGGGGATAGATGTTGTACGCTGGGAGGGAGTCTTTTGCTGGGCGTTTGTGATGATGATGCATGGTTCTCACGTGCGGTCCACGGAGCCACCGGGATTTGGACGTTACGCTTCCGGATGTGAGGGGTTTCCTGTACAGCATCCACATGCAAGTGGTGTCAACACGTCTGTATGTCGCCGCGACACCGGCCCAATCATCAGTACTGAGGTCAACGTGATCCAGTCTCTCGCACTCTGCAGTGACTTCACGACCGATCTCATCCTCCAAAGGATGGTCGGTCGCGACCAGCGAGCTCAAGGGAACACACTACGCGGGTGGTAGATGTGAAGCCAGAGCGGAACGAATGCAGACCGAGCCCGAGACAAGTGCGATCCCGGTCTGCCGTCGACTGCCGCAAGAAATGCCGTTGACCGTCTAGTCACGTGCACGTCGAATTTGGGCGTTGGCGTTGCCGGTTTCCACTCCGGAGATGCGTAGCGGGGCTCCCGCATCATGACCAGCTCGAGACCGCGCTGTTGGCTCACGGCATCGTGACAAGGGAGCTGCATCATCAGCCTCCGACACCATAGCCGTGGACAAGCGCGATGCTTAGACGGCCGCGACCAGCGCCGACCAGGCGCAAGGAAGTCGTTCAAAGGTAGGGCTGCAGCGCCATTGTTGGACCGTTTTTGGTCATCTCGTTACGGATTGTCTTTTTCTCACACCTCATCCCCATCTCCTACACCCATCCAGTCATCTGTTTGAGCAGCTGTACAGCGTATCAGGCTTGCGTTCGAGCACCAGATCGTGGGACAATTCTCTACGAGGCCGCTTCTCCTCTTTTTTGCACTCTTCAGCTCCGTGGTGCCATCATGTCCATCGAGCGTTACGACATCGTCATCGTGGGCGCCGGCCCCGTCGGCCTCCTCCTCTCAACATGTCTGGCGAGATGGGGCTACAAGATAAAGCACGTGGATATGCGGCCAGTCCCCACCGTCACCGGCCGCGCCGACGGTATCCAACCGCGCTCCCTCGACCTTCTGCGGAATATGGGCCTTAAGCGCGCCATCATGGCCAACGAACCGGCCAAAGTCTACGAAGTCGCCTTCTGGGACCCGTCAGAGAGCGGTATACACAGGACGGGCACATGGGCATCGTGTCCAAAGTTCCTCGATGCGCGGTACCCGTTCACGACCCTACTCCATCAGGGATTGATCGAGAGGGTGTTCATCGATGACCTGCAGAAGAATGGTGTGAAGCTTCAGAGGCCCTGGAAGATTACGGGCTTTAACACGGATGCGGTGGACAAGCACTACCCAGTGGAGGTTAGCATCGCGCACGTAGATGGTGATGAGCAGGAGACGGTGCGCGCGAAGTACCTCTTCAGCGGCGAAGGTGCGCGCAGCTTTGTCCGGGAGCAGCTGGGTGTTGGGATCACGCACAAGGATCCAATTGCACATGTGTGGGGCGTAATGGATGGCGTGGTGCGGACAAACTTCCCGGACATCAAGATGAAGTGCACAATCCACTCGGACGCAGGCTCCATCATGGTCATTCCTCGCGAGGCGAACATGGTGCGGCTGTACATTCAGATCGCATCCTCGACGGACGCGGACTGGGATCCCCGGAAGTCGGCCACCACCGAAGACGTGCAGGAGAGGGCCAAGAAGATCATGCAGCCATACTGGATCGAGTGGGATCGCGTTGAGTGGTACTCAGTCTACCCGATTGGCCAGGGTATCGCAGACAGATACACGCTAGACGAGCGGGTCTTCATGGGTGGTGACTGCTGCCACACGCACTCGCCCAAAGCCGGCCAGGGCATGAACACCGCTTTCCTCGACGCACAGAACCTCGCCTGGAAGATCCATCACGTCGAGTCCGGCTTCGCAGACCGCTCGATCCTCAAATCATACGAATCCGAGCGGAAGCTCATCGCCGAGAATCTGCTGAACTTTGACAGCCAGTACGCCAAGCTCTTCAGTCAGCGACAACCTTCCGCAGGTGAAGTCGGCCATGTGAGTCAGCATGCCGCGGACACTGGTGCTACCGAGGAGAACGAGTTCATCAAGATGTTCAAGGCCTCTTGCGAATTCACCTCCGGATACGGTGTGGCGTACAACGAGAACATCTTCAACTGGTCAGAGTCGCATCCGGCGCAGAGTCCGCTCTTCCTCTCCGAGAAGCAGGGTACCACAACGCAGCGGACGGGCCGGATACTGACGCCAGCGACTGTGACGAGAGTGGCAGATGCGAACGTTGTTCACCTCGAGCAGGAGATCCCGCTCAACGGCTCGTACCGGATCTACCTCTTCGGCGGCAAGCCCGCCAAAACCAAGCAAGCCATCTCCGACTTCGCCTCCAACATCAACAAGAAGGGCTCCTTCTACTCCTCCTACATCCGCTCGGACGCCGACACCGTCAGCTACCACGAACGCCATAACCCGCACAGCCTCTTCTACACCTTCGCCACCATCTTCAACGCTGCCCGGCCCGACATCGAGATCAAGTCGATGCTGCCTGAAGTGCTTGTCCGGTACTTTGACCATGTGTACGCGGACGATGTGTGGGATCAGAGGGTCCCGGACGCAAAGGCTGCTGCGCACGCGAAGATGGGCCTGTCAGAGGAGGAGGGTGGTGTGATTGTGGTGCGGCCGGATGGGTATGTCGGCGCGATTGTGAAGTTGGTGGAGGGTTCTGGGACTGTGGACGCTTTGAACGCTTATTTCGACTCGTTCTGCCAGAAGAAGCTGGGTGGTGAGAGGGCGCAGTTGTAGGGTAATACCTTGTATTAGCAGTTTGAGCGTTCTTGTAGCGGATAAACAACACACTTACATCCGACCCGTTGAATCCATGGGGGTGCCGTTTGGGACCCGTTACTGGAATTACATGTTTGGTACTCTCTTCGCGGTCTGCTGGGCTTGGGAGTGACATGGCTTGTGCCGGGATAACCTTATCGCCCTCCTTCTTCACGTAGTAACAATCAGTCGTTGTGGTGTAGGGGTGATCGCCATGATACGAAGCCGGCCGAGGTGTGATGTGTGGTGTGGGCCGCAAAACGCGATCCTGCCTTGTGTGCGCCAGCAAGTGGAATTAAGCTCTGACAAACCCAATTCACAGCCAAACCACTCATGTATGCATCCATCATCATCCCCAAAACATGGAGAGCATTTCAGGGCACCATTGTTACCATCGGTATGATGTATGCTGCTCCCTGATCCTTTTGAAGCTCGCTTGGCCTTCTTCACGTATCGGGGCGCCAGTGGGCTCCAGCGTCACATCGAGCCCGCCACCGCCACCGCTCTAGGCCTTTCACCTTTGCATGTTCAGTCTCCAAAGGACAGCGAGGTCTTCAGGCAATAACGTCGACTTCAGTACGCGATCATCAGCCTGGACGTAGCTCATCGTCTGTGTGTCTGGCTTGAGCCCGCTGAAGCACTTCCACCAGACCACGAACCATCGAGCCGCGTTCGCCTCATGGCTATCATGCTTTTTCGAAGGCACGAGCACGGGAGTCACTCGAATCGCCCGTGGTGCATATTCTTGAGTGCCAAGACGCGGTTCAAAGAGTGCTGCGTCCATGTCGAAATGTGAATGACCCGTAGCCAGTTATCCCGTCTCCGAAGCAACGGGAGCAGCACGAGACGACGTAGTCGCCACCAGAAAACCATACTTGCACGCTCCGGTAGTCTAGAAGCGCAGATGATTCTCAAGCCCATGCTGCCGACCCAGCAGTCTCAGCAACGCTAGCTGCGGCGAGGTCGCCAACGTCGAGACACGGCAAAGTGTCAAAGGCAGCACAGCCATTGCCGGTGCGCTGTACCTGGGCCATGCTGACCTGCATCTACCGTCGTTCACAATGTCCCAGGTCCGCCATGGCGATGCCTACCTCAAGCCGAGCGCCACTCGTGGCATCAGCATACTGACTTCTCCCCTCCCGAAAAGACTGGTACTTCTGGTTCACGAACTGTCGCAGGTAGGTTGTATGTCGACAACCTACATCGCAGCGTTGAGCTTTGCAAGTGTTGGCGCGATCATCGCGGAGTCAGTTCAGCCGGCTACCACAGTATCCGCACTCGGTGTCGAATACCATCTAGCAAGCTCGCCAGCACTCCAAGGGTCCGTACCAGCAGGTTGTCGAGCATACGCGAGGCTCGTCGCAAGCCTATGCGAGCCACATCGCGCCGTCGGTAGCCGCTTGCAAGCCGTACAGATTGGCAGGTCTTTCAGACAGGCGCAGCCTTCACGTCCAGCTGTATGTGCAGGAAGGTCATCAACGAGAGCTCACAGGCACACCTCACGTATATAATTCTGCCTCCTGAGGAGCATAGCGGTCTGGTTCACTGCTAGCGGCTTCCTCACGGACACATACCTCTCCATCTCACGACATTGTGATGACTTCTCTGCGACTGTGCAGAGCAAGGAGAGAGCAGATACTTTAATCTCGCGATCGCCACTTGGGACGCTTTCGATCGCACAGAGGTATATGAGTGGATCTCGTCAAAAGAGCTGGCGGAGCGCTTTACCCGGTTCATAGAGCTGGTCAGATCTACCAATTTGCGGAAGACTCAAAATCGCAGCGTGTTAGGTAAAGTGTTGCTGTGGCATCTTCGAGCCGCCGTAGACTATAATCTTCTCACATATGGTTCTCAGACTTGCCGTGCGCTTCTCAAGCGATAGACCGACTTGAACTTTCGGCTCGGATCTCTCGATGGTGCGGTGTATCAAAGGAACCAAGGATGTGTGACGAGCCGCGACAGCGATATAGACTTGGACGGTGCAGGTTCGGCGCCTACTTCACTGCGATGCTGGTCTTGGGACCAAGCCACAAGGCATATGCTTCCTTCGGTAGTCTGGCCCTGCCTGCGTGTCATTTCCCAGCTCTTCTTATGTGCGTAGGTCGTGGGGAGTCCTCTAGTGTGTTCCATCTCTTCGGGCACCGCGACTGCATACCAGCAAAGGCAGCTGCGAATGTTTGCTGTCACAGCGGTGGCGGTCATCATGCTGCTAGTGATCTCGTACCCATACTGCCGCCTGCCAGCCTTGCATCCGAACGTCCGCCAATAACTGCGGCCTCAAAGCCTCGTAGTAAGTCCGTGGGGTGGCGTATTCGGTGGTGTACTCTTCTCCGAGGAGGCTGACGATAGGCAGCCCCTTCCTTCTCTCGAGCTGCGCCTGTGTGAAGTCATCGCCGTGATACCGTCGTCCAGAATCGTACCGGAGGTAGGTCCTCAAATGGCTTCAAGGCGTGCATTTCATCGGCTAGGAGTTCCGCGACACAACTCAGCCCTGTGGTGGCCGGACCATGCTACGTGCTCCGCATGCTTTGCAGAACATCATCCATACAATACTAGAGCGGTGTGTTCGTTGGTACTGACAAAAACTCTCCCATTAGCAAGTCAAGAGTATGCTGACTATCTATTCGCTGGCTTCTGAGCGGAGAAAGCTCCGTGGTGTTTCAAACGCCACTTTCAACTTTGCCGCTTTGCAGCCCCTAGGAGTATCATGGCATGATGTCAGTTCTGGGAAGACATGGGCGACCTCAGCAGACGTTCGAGCCGCCAGCCATTGTTGAAGCCAGATGATAGTAGCTCATTCACCAGCTTTCCGGACCCTTCTACATCTTCTCTGCGAGAAGAAACGAGCAATGAACCACTATATGGGCTCCTCGATGGCTCTGGACCTACGATATTTGACGAACAAGCCACAGATCTGCCTACGGATCCTCAATCGCTCTCTGCCGCGCCGTCGAACACAATCCAGGGTGTACTGGACCATCAAGGTGCCGTAGACCTCACGCGACGGCTGGCAACACTCCTAGCGGAGCGAGATGCTCATATTACAGCTCTCACGCGGCTTGCGGAGGAGTACAAGATACCCAAGGATCGTATAGATGACACAGCATCTCGCGTCAAGCAAGCGGAGCAGAGGCGTCTGGCGTTGAGTACCGCAGCCGAGGAAGACCTTACGCCGTCCAACCCCTCTGACAGCAGCGTACGTTCTTGAAGGCAGAATAAATGAAAGAATACAGGCTGACATGTGTTCGTAGGACTCCTATGTCATGGCAATGCCTATCGAGACGAGCGGCGGCACGATCAAAGGGCTTACCAGGATGTTCGGTGGCGGCACTATCAGGCGACGCCCTCCGAAGTCGCCCGCATCTTCGAGATCAACGTCACGGTAAGCATGTTCCGAAAGACATATTCTTCGTCCTGAAGTGTTACGATCAGCGATCAGCAACTGATGCATGCGTTTCAGCGCGCCTCCTCCAGTCCGAGGAAGACTGCAATCGATCGATGCTCAGAGCGTCAAGAGCATTGACTCAGGCTGGGCAGCCAGCCTCTTCGGCAACCACAACAAGCGTCACGACTCGCGTACTACCAAAGAGCCGGTGGAGCTAGTAACGCAGCATGATCCGGACAAGTTGCCACCAACACTCGCCAAACGTTCCGAAGACCCGCAGGAAGCAGCCTGGAACAAATTCCTGATGAAGCTGACAATGTCACGCACAAACAACGGCAACACCGACCAATCCAATGGTATTGGTCTTGTGGGAGCCTCCCATTTCGGTCAAGAAGGTGCCATGGGCCAGCAGAAACTGAAAACACTGACTCACTTGGTGATTGGAGGCATACCTATGAAGCTCCGCCATGCTCTCTGGATGGAGCTATCGAGCACAGAAGGCATCGTGGAACCAGGCACCTACACGCACTATCTCAGCATGAGAGAAGACGTCGACCAGAATGAGATTGACGCCATCGCCAAAGATGTACCACGCACATTGACCAGCATACATCAATACTACGCCAACAAGGGCGACAAGAGGCTCAAGGAGGTGCTCGTCGCCTTCGTCGGCAAGTACGAGAGTCTAGGATATACGCAAGGCCTGAACACCATCGCTGGATATCTGTGCTTGGCCATTCCGGAAGACGAGCACGCGTTCTGGATGTTGTGCAACATGGTCGACAGTTACTTCCCGCAGGGCTACTTCTCCCGCGAGAACGCTATGGTCGGACCGCTAGCCGACAGTGTAGTGCTGCGGTCTTACGTCAAAGAGCTGATGCCGATATTGGCGAAGCACATGGACGCCCTGGAGATTCCGTACGATCATACCGTGCCGCTGAGCTGGTTCTTCACCGCGTTTTCCAGCACGTTATCAGAGGACGTATTGATGCGGGTGTGGGACATATGGCTATGTCTTCCAGGGCAGAAGACTTTTCTGTTCAACGTGGCTCTGGCGATTCTGACGCAGAACGCCGCCGAGATACTGGAGTGCGAGAACGAAGGGGAGTATTGGTCCTACCTAGACAACCAATGCAAGCTCAACGGCGATGCGGAGTGGGTCAACGAGTTGATGAAGCAGGCGTTCATCTTCCGGAAGAAGCTGGACAATGTAGAGGAAAGGCGGGTGCTTGAGACAAAGACATTGCGGAAAAGGAGAGGGAGTACCGAGGCGTTGTACTCCCCTGACGAAGAAGAGCACGAGGGGCTGGCTTGATGCACACTGCTGTAAAAGGAAGTGATGAAGGTGCACATTTGCAGCCGCTGTGGGAGTTGCTTTGATGCATAGCGTATTAGAGATACCCACATAGCGAAGGTACGTTCTGCCCGGAAGCCTTTGCGTCTGTTTCCTGTCAAGAGACAGTAAAACATCTTCCATGGTACTTCGCTCCGTAGCAACTTGCAGCAGACGAAGCCATGCGTCCGGTATTTGTATCTCCCACAGCCATTCTGAACTTCACTTCAGTACGTACCCCATACCATTTGCACGCTAGCACGCTGCCTCAAGGCTGAAGCATTCGGAGCCAAGCCAAACTTTTGCTTCCGCGGCAGGACCGGTCACTCAGATTCCCGATGCGCAACGTCAGGCGCCACTGCAAGTGCCGTCTTCCATATCTCTGATGCCCAGCCTCAGGCTCCCGCGGCCGCAGCCGTTTCCCAACTATCCGATGCGCAGCCCGAAGCCACCAGGCCGCGAGCATGAGTACAGGGAAGGCCGCCGGTCAGTCCTTCGACAATCCACTCATGACGCTCAACAATGGCGTCCTCAAGGACAACCAGCCATCTACACCTCTGGCTTCTCGCTCTGCTCAGATGGAGCCCTTGCGCTGCGCAGAAATACCGGCTTCTATCAGTGCCCAGGCTCGTTCTACAACCTATACAGTGAAGATTGGGCGCCGCAATGCGAGGCGGCGACTATCAACGCTCTTGAGCTTGTGTCGTGGTGATGTCGGTACGGTTAGTCTTGGGCACAGATCATAGTATGCTGTGGAGGACGCGCGGAGTGCATGCGTCCCTTGTCTCAATTGACGTTGTGTATAAGACCGCATTGAGATGCGCAACCGCTTTCTGAAACGTAGTCATGTCAATGGCAGGTGGCGTGCTTTCAACACTCGGCCTATAGTGCTGGTTCATGGGTGTCAACACTCCCGTTTCTAGAGCTTGCAGGTATATCAGCTAGGCTACTTCCTGTGCCATCATGTGCAACGAAGCTTTGGTCTCTGGTTCTGGAGAATGGTGGCCCAGAGCTCTCTACTAGTGTAATAGACCGCTCATAGGATGAGTCTACACGCCGCGCTCATGGACCTGGGTGGTGAACTGGTGATGCTAGCCGGGGATGTCATGGAGCTGCGGCAGTCACACCTGGTTCTGGAATGTAGACAGTGGCAAGAAGAGATAGGAGGACCTCTCCGTACGAAATCTCGCGTCCACGTGGCCGTGCGAAGGCTGATGTCGTCAGGAGATACCCGCTTTCGTGCGCATGGGGACCTCACAGTGGAGTCTAGAGGTTGGATGCAGCTTTGCCAAACGACATGTTGCCATCGAGGTTGTCTTGAAGTCGGCGAGGCGTGTGAGGCTGAACTCTGAAGCCCATGACGTTCCTAAAGCGGTCGGAGCTTCCCGTCGCCGGCCTCAACTCCTGGAGAAACAGCAGAGCCGTTTCGAGGGTCAACAGCAACGCACCTCATACATCACCCTCAACCTCCATCGTACCCCTCGTCCCCTTCGAAACAAACACCCCCGTAAATCGCGACCACACGAGCCGATAATTCCACGATCATGGACTTCTCCGACATCTTGTCAGTAGCGTTGCGACTGAGCAGGAAACAGCTGCCTGGAGCTTCACACTGACTGCCACGCAGTCGAATTGTCAATCTCGCAGTGGGTGTGTTCATGGTCTTGGGCGGTATTGGCCAGTTCTTCCCACACATCAGCGTGTAAGGAAGCAAAACGTCCAGTGTGCGCCCGGGCAGGAGCTGATCGCAATCACAGTCAAGCTGTTATTGTCGGAGTCTATGTGATTATCTTCGGTCTTGGTAGGTTCCAACTCTTCCGACTAATCTTAGACATGCTTACTGACTTTTGCTACAGCTACTGGCCTCCTTGGTTTGTCCACGGGTACACCTACCGCACGGCGTGCAACCACTCACACAGTCCGCAGAGTTCCAAATCCCACCTCAAGTCGCCCGATATGCCTCCTTCATGTTCTCCTTCGTCGGCCGTGGAGTCTGTGAGTACACTTTCAAGAGCAGGGTTTGGGGCCACAAACTGAACCTTCACAGTCTACCTTTTCATCGGCTGCATCATGATGGGTGACAACTGGTGGAAGTACACGGCAGGTTCGCTTGTCGCAATGATTGGCATCGGCTACATTGCGCTGGAGTTTGTCCCGAGCATTGAGCCGCCAGCGAACATGAGGTACGATCGCACGAGCGCATACTAAGCGCATGCGTGCGGATGAGCTGACGCTGTTACAGGGACGCGGATGCCGGCTGGGGCGCCGAACAGGTATAAGCGCGGCACCACGATTGCGCGGCGTAGCGCGAGCCTTGTCTGGTGCGGCACATGGCGGAGACGTCGCCAGCTGCGCAACCGCGCCTAAAGTGCGTGTATAGTATATGTACGATCGCGTTGGTCTTCTGGGGCTCTACGGCAGCACGGGCGCTCTGGAGCGATATAGTCCTCGAATGGCGAAGTTGGTCTCTGATGGAGACTCGGTATCTGGTGGAACGGTTGTTACTACGCCGTTTGAGGGGACGAGGAAAGTACCTCAATTGGCTACCTAACCTCCCATCATCCATCCTGCGCCTCAGCCGAAGGAGCTGTATCAATATCGAGCCTACACCGAGGCAAATACACCTTTCTGCAAAAACATCCTCCCTTCTACACATCCAATCTGTTCATTTCACGTGCAATAGTAGTACGCGACAGTGCACCCTCGGCCGAGTATTGCGGCGAACGATTGTATATTGCGCACCACGGATGCGAATCCATGTGTTCCATTGTGAATGGTGGCGTTGCGGCAATGGCACAGTAACTGGAGCGTCAGAGGCACACCGCGTATGAGACGTCCTCTACAAAACATGAGAAGTATATAAGACTCTAGCAGAGCACTCCCACCGTGGCTTGAGATCCAAGGATCATAGAAATTCCTTCGTTCGGTGAATACCAGAATATCCCTTTCGGCATCGCGGCGTATGCCATTAGTAAGACTCCAGCCAATCAGCTTGCGCTAGATTTAGCTGACGCCTGGACGGTGGACCGCCTCACAGTCACCTCACCCTTCAGATAGAAGACATCCAGGCACAGCAGCACTCGGTACACAGCAACAGGAACCGAGTACTGCTTTTACGTGGATACGAAACCCTCTTTGCGATCTTTGTCCCACCAACAGTCTCTCATACCAACATCATCACGCAACCACAGCGTCTGCCTGAACATCCCTCTCTAGGATTCGGAGCCGGTTTTATCAGATCAACCCGCATTCACCACAGCTCCGCAGCACTCTAGGCCGAACCGACCCGCCTTTGCTACCTACAAACACGCACAATCCAGCCATCCATGTCTCGGTGACAACCAATCAACCTGCCGGCGAGCGCAGCGAGCAGTGCAGGTGAAGCTTTTACCGCCATGATGACGGCCGCCTCGCCCAGTGGGCAACGTCCTACGCTCGTCCACCGGGAGCCGTCGCAGCAGGAACTGGAGATCGCGCAGCATCTCCTCGACCACGCCCAAAGTCTGCACAGCCACCAGTCACCGCCACCGGACACGAAATCTTCCAGTGAGATACCTGGGTACCGGCCGCTACAGGCCTACGCTGGCGAGAATGGGTCTGCTACACCCGAGCATCACGACCTCGGCGACATTCCTCAGCAGTACGCGCATGCTTTTGCTTCAGCGGTGCCTGTACAAACCGCCACACCTCCTGCTCAGCGGAGGACGTCCTCGGACATGGTACCAGGCGGGCAGATGTGCAGTAACTGCGGCACTACCAAAACACCTTTGTGGAGACGGTCGCCTGCCGGGGCGGTCATCTGCAATGCGTGCGGTCTTTATTACAAAGCGCGGAATCAGATGCGGCCTGTTGGCCTCAAGCGAGGCGGCGCGTCGAGTCAGCAACCACAAGGCCAAGCGCATGAAAGAAGCCTGTCTCCGACTTCCATCCAAGGCAACGCTACGTACGTCACGGCCGATCAAAGCGTGAACGGCACTTGTCCAGGCGGGGGGCGATGCAACGGCACAGGTGGAACTCGGGGTTGCAACGGCTGTCCCGCATACAATAACCGAGTCTCGAAGACGGCGCAAGTAGCGTTCCAGCAGACAACGGCAGGACCGAGCGATGCAAATCCTAGCCAGCCCTTCGGCCAACCCGCACAAGGGACGAACGTGGTAGTAGCATGCCAAAACTGTGGGACCACCATTACACCGCTCTGGCGCCGCGATGAAGCAGGCCACACGATCTGCAATGCCTGTGGCCTGTACCACAAGCTGCACGGCCATCACCGACCCATGCAAATGAAGAAAGCCGAGATCAAGCGCCGCAAACGCGTCGTACCGACCGAGTCAGCGCAGTACGGCCTCGAAAGCCCAAACATGACTGAGCTGATCGACGACGAAACATCTACGCAACCCCACATGCGCGCCTCCATGGCGCCCTCTGTGAGCTCATCCGCGTACGAGCAGCCCAGGATCGCTTGCGGACCGATACCCGTCGACTTCACCGACGCCTTTCGCAATCACTCCCTACACCACCGCCCGCGACAACTTCATGAGCACGACCACGAGCAAGAGCAGGAACACGGTCACCGGCACGAACCATCGACACGCCGCAAACGCTCCTTCTCCACCAGCACACGCGATGACGGCGAAGCGGAAGCAGAAGCAGAGCGCGAGCATGAGCACGAGCCCTACCGCCACGGCCAAAACATCGCCTCGTCCTCCTCCCGAGATGACGAGAACATCGATCCATCGTTGGCCGCCGGCATCAGGAACTCCGGGTCTGGCCCTTCGGTGTCAAGTAGAGATGGCAGGAGGGCGGAGTTACAACGCGAAGCGGAGAGAATGCGGCGGATGCTATTGGAGAAAGAGCGGGAACTTGCTGAGCTCGGGGAGGATGGGTGATGTGCATCTGGAGTATTGGCAGGATAACCATATCGGTTATCATCTTGTGTAAGATGCAAGCAGGCAGGCGAAACAACTCCCCTTGCTTTAGCACGAGTTTAGCGTTTCGGACATGAGCACGAAGAGGGTTATCCCCATGCGCCTTCTCCTGCCAGCTGCATGCCCGGTAACACCTCAACCGGTTCGGCGCAAGCCTTTATTGCAACACTTTTGCCCATGCCTGCTCCCGCACGAACGCCCCGCTCCGCCGTCATCACACATTTCACGCCGTACCATCCGCACCGCCCTCCGAACCGTCACCCTCTAGTAACTCCGCCCAAACATGACCCACATCTTCGCCTCCTTCCCACACTTCGGGTTGACGCACTTGGTCCCCTCCGCAAGCTCCTCCGGCTGCTCGGCCGGGATGCACAAGCTCTTCGCCCCCATCGACGGCGCCCTGACATCGACCTCCTGGCCCTCAATATGGCCCGAACTATCCTTCTTGATCTCGTCCTCGCACTCGCCACCCGTGCAGTGCGGCACGATGATGACATTCTTCTGGTTCAGCTCCGGCACGAAGTCCATCCACTCCCGCACGATCTTGCGGTGCGAGGCGTACTCATCCGAAGCACGCTTGAACATGTCGGCTTGGATGGTCTCGAGCAGCTTCGGGACGTCGGTGGCGAGGTCAGTGATGGGGATTGTGCCTTTGCCTTCCTGGTCGCGGCGGGAGGTGGTGACGACACCGTTGGCGCTGTCTTTGGGGCCGAATTCGAGGCGGAGCGGCACGCCCTTCATCTCCCAGTCGTTGAACTTGTAGCCTGGAGAGTAGCCTTCACGGAAGTCACATGCTACGCGCACGCCGACGTCCTTGAGCGTCTTGCTGAGTGAGTCGACTTCGTCATACAGCTTCTGGCGGTCTGCGTCGGTGGTCTTGGCGTTGATGCCGACGGGCACAATGACGACTTGCTTATTCGCGACTCGCGGCGGGATGACGAGGCCCTTGTCATCGCCGTGGATGAGGATCATGACGCCGATAGAGCGCGTGGTGAAACCCCAGCTGTTCTGCCAGACGTGCAGCTTGTTCCGCTTCTCGCCTTCCTTGACCTCTTGGCTCGGGTCTTCGATAGTGATGTCGAACATCTTGGCGAAATGCTGGCCTAGACAGTGGGAGGTGGCGGCCTGGATTCCACGGCCGACTGCCGGAATGAAGCCTTCAATGGTGGTGGTGTAGTGCGCGCCCGGGAACTGCTCGTTGACCGTCTTCTTGCCCTTGACAACGGGCACGGCGAGCAGGTCTTCGTAGATGGCAGCATAGTGGTCGAGGATCGCCAGCACCTCTTTGCCAGCTTCCTGCTCTGTGAGATGTGCAGTGTGGCCTTCCTGCCATAGGAACTCTCGTGAGCGGATGAAGGGCATGGGGTGCTTGAACTCCCACCGCACGACGTTGTTCCACTGGTTCAGCTTGAGCGGCAAGTCCCGATGACTCCGGATCTTCTTGCTGTAGAAGCTGTACATGGCCGTCTCGCTCGTCGGACGCACGGCAATCCGCTTCTCCAGCTTGTTCTTCCCGCCCTCCGTCACCCACGCGACCTCGGCCGCGAAGCCCTCGATGTGATCCTTCTCCCGCTGCAGGTTTGCCTCGGTGATGAAGAGCGGGAAGTAGCAGTTCTCCACCTCCATCTTGCGTATGCGCTCGTTGAAGAAGTCCTGGATGAACTCCCATATGCGGTACGAGCCCGGCTGGTAGATGTAGCAGCCCGGGACGTCGTAGAATTCGAGCATCTCGCCCTTGACGATGACCTGCTGGTACCATTCCGCCAGGTCCTCGCTCTTCTTGCACGTGATGCCTATGAGCTCGGTATCGCCCGCCTTCTTCTTCGGCGCGTTGGACTGGTTGCTGCCTTTTTGCTTGGCTGCCGACTTCTGGTCCTTGCGTTCCTTCTCCTTCTTTTGCGGCTTTCCAGTCGGTTTGGCTCCCTCAACTTGCGTTTGGCCTGCGCTCGGCTCTTCCGTCAACTTCACGGCGTCCATCTTTGCCTCGACGCCGTCCGCACTCATCCCTCGTGAGTCAGTGGGCTATGTCGCAAGTAGGGTAGTCGAACGTTTTGCGTAGGCGGTGGGGAGAGCTTTATGCAGTGGATGCTGCAGACTGTGTGCTATCGAACCACTGCTATGAGTCTTGTGTGAGTCTAATTCAAGGCACTACACGCGTTGGACGTTTGTTCGGACTGTTTCTTCAATGTGGGCTGTGACACGCGATCTCATGACCCCGCCATTCGCGGGAGAGTTCCGCATCACAATCAGGCGCTGCATAGCAACATCCTCCAGCCGTGTCGTGACTCTTGCGTAGGCCGACGGTGATGTCGTCGCTAGAGCACAATGTTACACTCTCCTAGGCCGCGTCAAGTCGGCAGCATACCCGGAACCTATGGATGTGGAGCGACAGATGGACTATGGTCAAACCAGCATCACGTAGCTGAGGGCATCGAGAGGAGCTGGCGCGCAGTTCTATGGGTACCATTGGCATCCTTCAGAAGACACCACTGATGAATCTGATTCATATAGGGTAAGTAATCCAGTACGGCACACAGCCTTACGCGTTGCTCAGCAGCGCCTCGTTGTCGACTTCGCCGGCCGCGAGAGGCAGCCCGCCCTTTCAGTATGGGCTGGCGCTTCCGCCAGGCTGTATGTCGCCGAGATGAGATGACGATGACGAGGAGTGCGCCTCTGAGTGCCATCCGATCCTCCGATCACTGTCTTCAATCAACCGTCAGTTCAATGCACGTCAGGACAGGTTCCGCAGTCGCCGCAAGACAAGGACTCGGAAGGGAGCAGTGGCCAGATGACCCCCTTTGATCGCCACAGCCAGGCGTCAGACAGATGTCTTCGGTGTTCAATCGTTGTCCACCAAAGTCTTCAGTGCTCAACCGTGCATACAGGCGGCAATACGAGTGTCGTAATGATTTGTGTTGCCATCCATAGTTTCGTTTTCGCAAGTTCCACAGGAGCACACGTCTAGATTTGCGATCAGCTGGAATGGGTTGCATTGAGGAATACCGTTATGTGCTCAGGGTCGAAAGGGATCAGGCGCATGGGAGAGATAGTACTTAGCCTCAGCTGAGGTGTGCAGACCTCCCGTCCGGTGGCGGTCGTACACGTGGATATGCATGCCAACTGCTGACCTCATGCCCTTTGAACGATGAGAACAATCAGGGCCCTCCGAGCCGCCGTCAGGAAGTAGACTGCAGTCGACTAGCTTAGCTTTCACTCGCAGCTGTCTATGTTCTAAGCTTTTGATGCTCGCACTCCTCATGGCATAGCATAGCGTACCATCAGTGACTGACCGTGGTGCCCTGAGCCCTTCAGAGCACCTGAACACCCCTTAAGTGATATTCTCCACCCTCCCAGCCCCATGAGGCCCAACACAAACGCCAATGCTATCCTATACTACGCCGTCGCTATGCTCATCGCCAAAACTGTGTGCACCGCGCTATGCTTTCGTTTGCTATTGCGAAAAAGGGGGTATCTCTTGCGTGGACCGACCGACCGACCCGTGAGATGCTTGCTTGAAGAAAAGAAAGACCGAGAGTGAGCGTGCTCAGATGTAGAGCGTCCGCATGGTCTCGAACGGCGGCGTCTCGGTCAGGCCCTTCTGCCTGAGTGCCAGACCGGCCTTGGATGGTGACTGTGGCAAGCCATCACTGCCTCTAGCAGTAGCCTGCTGGCGCTCTTTGCGGGCGGCCTTCTGTGCTTGCTTGCGGATGTCTTTGCGGTCTCGTGCCGTCACGCGCGGTCCCGGCTGGCGTTGCTGTGTTTTGCCGACGCGTTGTGATGGGTCCGGCGGCTTGGGTGGGAGTAGCTTCAGCCGGACAGGAGGCTTGGCCGGCGATTCCGACCGTGATACGGTGATGTTGTCTTCATCTTTCTTGACGCGAAGCTCGGCGTCTTCGCCTTCAGTCGGCTGAGTGATCGTGCTGCGTTGTGAGCCATCCGGCACACTTGACCCTTCCGACTCCCAGCTACCGAGGGACTCCTGACTGCCATCGTATGTGTCGAGTTGCGACAACGCGTGTCTACTCGCGGCACTCCTCGGCTTCTGTGCCTTCGACGCTTTGCTCATCCGTCTGTCCTGTCTCTTGTTCGGTCCCTCGAGCGTTTCGTCGTCGCTATCATGATCCCTCTCCACGCTAGAGCTCTCGGGCTGTGATGAAGCACTACCGTACTCTTCCGCGTCCAGCAGGTTCGACACCGCCAGATTCGTGTCACCCTTCGCCGCCTCCAACGCACGCTTAATGGTTGGTTTGTCCGCAAGGTATGGTAACGACTTGAGCACCATGTCCACCTGCCAAGGCTGCACGTGCGGTGTCTGCTCCAGCTTCTCTTTCTGCCTCGCCTCCTCTTGTGGCGACAGCACTTTGGGACTAACTTGTGGCAGGCCAGTGGGAGGTCCGTCGAGGTTGCGGATGGATGAGTAGTGCTCCCACTGGTGATAGGCGATGTGTGCAATCGGTCGGCCTGCGTCCGGACCACCTCCTGTGATCATGTACGCGAAGTCTCTCTGGTAGATCTTCACGTCGACGTTGAAGGCGGACGAGAAGGCTGTGATCTCCATGTTGTCTCCGTACGTGCCGCCTCTCGCCATGCTCTCCAGGTGACTCTCGAAGACGCGGTCGATGTCGGCTTGGGAGGGTGGTGCGGTGTTTGGCGGTGCTGAGTAGGCACCGACATTCTTGCGTTTGGGATTACGTCTGATGCCGCCGCCGGGGTGGACATCGATGAACTGTTTGTAGTATGTGGCATTCTCACGCATGTAGGTAATGACACGCGAGCGGATGGCGGCGTGTTGGTGTTGGTCGCCATAGACTTGGTCGGAGAGGGCGTTGAACAGACAGTTGCCTGGCAGACACACGTATGAGCATTGCACATCTCAACATACAACGACAGTCTGCAGGACACAACACAACAAGATGGGAGGTGAAGTACTTACCGTCACCCCGAATGTCGGCGGCGTAGAGGCCCAGAGCGCTCAAGAGTGGAAACTCATCATGGCTTCCGCCCATCTCTCCTTCCCTTGCTCACCACCTTCCAGATGCCGAAAGATAGCTCTGCTGAATGGTTAGCCCGATGCATGAGGAACCATTCGGGCTCGCGGACGAAGCAGCTGTGTGGGCCTGCAGAAGGGGAGGGTGGACGAGCTAGAAGGCTCGAAGCGAGGCTGGCATGTGCTGCTTTTTGATGCCTGCTCGCAGCTCAAGCAAAGCCGTCCCCTAGCGCGCAGCCGGAGCCCTGGCTCATCTTGCTGCAGTTTTAAGGAGCATGGCGTAATCGGGCACCGCTGCGGCTTACCTTTTTGCTGCTCGCCCTTTCCTTGCCTCTGAAGCGGTTTAGTGGGCGTTGCTGTTCCGTAGCACCGCCGTCATCAATGTTACCTTATGATCCGGAGGAGGAGCTGCAGCTCTTTCTTGGTTCGGCGCGCAGAAACTGTTCAATAAGCTTCGCACTTCGCAGGCGCGTTTTTGCAACGCAGCTGTGTTTGATGCAAGGAACGAAGGGAGGCGAGTGTCGGTGTGACTATTATTGAAGAGGTGCGACTATTGAGGTAGAAGCACGCTTGGTCAACTGCTGCTCTGCTCTGCTCTGCGACAAACGAGCACCAGCCCCAAGGGTTCGCGAGATTCACGTCCACAGCTGCTACCTGCATGTGAATGATGTGAGTCAAGCCGCATGCATGATACGCCGGTCACGCCCTAGCCCTACGTATCCATATCCATCGTTGTCTTACTTCTTTGCCCGCCCGAGACCGTCTTTCCTATCTACAAACCTAGACAATCATCTTGCACCCCGTGTTCCTCTCTTTTGCTTCCACAAAACTGCTTGCTGCCGAGAACATGCCTGCCAACATCGTCGTCCTGGGAGCAGGCGTCTCCGCGCTCACCACAGCGCTCCTGTTAGCACGTAAGGGCAGGTACGACATCACGATCGTCGCGAAACACATGCCCGGAGACTACGACATTGAGTATGCGAGTCCGTGGGCGGGAGCGAACTATTCACCGTACGTACGTGGTCTCTTATTAGTATTCTCCAACCGCACAAAAGAGTCAGTGACCAGAGCGGCCCGAGGTGTGCCTACCAATCCGGGTGGGATCTGGGTTTCTACGTGATTACAAAGTGCTCCCCAAGCACTGCCACTGCTTCCATTGCCTACATTTGTAAACACATCACTCCACCACTGACCGACCGACCGAGCAGAGTCGGCAAGGCAGGCACGCTGTTGGAGAGCTTCGAGCGTGCAACATGGCCCGAACTAGCACGACTGGCTAGCGACCTGCCGGAGTGTGGCATCCATTTCCAAGGTAAGATTCCCCTCTCCCTCTTCTTGCCATGCGCTGACCATTCTTGCTAGATGAAGTCATCTACCGCCGAGCCAAGGACGTCGGTACAGCGACCGGCGCCTGGTTCGCCGAGCTCACAAGGGAGGATGCGTGGTTCAAGGACGTGGTGCCCAACGTAAGTGGTGCGCCATTTCAGCGCAAGCGGGTTGGTGCGCTCGCTCTAGGCCCGTGGATTGACGAGACTTGTTAGTTCCGCGTGCTCTCCCAATCCGAGTTGCCCGCCGGCATCGACGGCGCCACATCCTTCACCTCGGTCTGCATCAACACCGCCCTCTACCTCCCCTGGCTCGCCTCCCAGTGCCTCAAACACGGCGTCATCCTCCGTCGCGGCACCGCCTCCCACATCGCCGATGCAGCAGCCATGCACCACTCCGGCAAGCGCGCCGACCTGGTAGTCAACTGCACCGGCCTCTCCTCCCTCCGTCTCGGCGGCGTGGAGGACAGCACGCTCTACCCAGGCCGTGGCCAGATCGTCCTTGTGCGCAACGTCCCGAAGACCATGGTCAGCATCTCCGGTACCGATGACGGCAGCGATGAGGCGACGTACATCATGCATCGCGCGGCTGGTGGGGGTTGTATCCTCGGTGGGTGTATGCAGAAGGATAGGTGGGAGAGCCAGCCGGACCCCAATCTCGCGATTCGAATTATGAAGCGCTGTGTCGAGCTGTGCCCGGACCTTGTGCCGGAAGGTAAGGGGATTGAGGCGCTGGATGTTGTGCGGCATGGGGTTGGGCTGAGGCCGATGCGGACGGGTGGGATCCGGGTTGAGAGGGAGGTCATCTCGGGCCTGGGTGGCGAGGAGGTCAATGTGGTGCATAACTATGGGCACGGCGGGTATGGGTACCAGGCGTCGTACGGCGCGTCACAGGCGGCGGAGAGGCTCGTGGAGGAGGCGCTGCAGCCCAAAGCTCGCCTATGAGGGGCATGAAATCAATCCTTGGTGGGAGCATCTTAGAAGTCACCCCTGATCCGGCAACCTAGAATAGAAGCAAAATTATGTTGCGGTAGCAGCAATGATGTGGAGCATATGACTGGTAGGAGTTGCGACTGAGCGGCAAACCTGAAGTGACAGACCGAGAGGTCGTTAGCAGCGAACTACCATTTGATTGAGAATTCAGAGAAAGGGGTAGTTCATGGCGTCCATCACCAAGCCCCGTCAAGCCGCAAAACAGGCCGCTGAACGCTCATATCGCTTGAATGCTAAGGTACGTATAGTATTACGGCCTCACTTCTCCACGTCCTCGTAACGCTTCACAGAGATCTCCCCATTCTCCAGCCCAAAGTACACGGCGACAGGCTTCTGCCCGCCCTGCAACCCGACCGCCTGCGCCTCCTTCCCATTCAGCCCATAAAACAACCCCACCTCCAACACGCCATTGATCTCCTTGATCCGCTTCGCCAGCGTCTCGACATCCCACACCCCATCCTTCCCGCTCCCATCCGCCCCGTTCTTCACATCCAAGCTACTTAGCAGCGTCTTGAAGGGCGCGTCGATGATGTAGAAACTCTGATCCGTCTGGATCGGCCCCGTCTTGGCCAGGCTGTGCTCCCGCAGCTTCGGGTCCGGCGAGCCCAGCATTTTCAGCTCGCGCAGCACCGACGCGTGCGCGATGGGCGCCACCTCGATGGGGATCGAGGGCCAGTTGGTAAGGAGGCGCTTCTGGTTCTTGCGGTAGTCGGCGATGCAGACGAACTTCTTGCTGCGGCAGGCCACGAGCTTCTCTTGGAACAAGCATGCTCCGCCGCCTTTGATGCAGTTGAGCTCCTCGTCCACTTCGTCCGCGCCGTCGAAGGCCACTTCTAGCATGGCGTCGCTGGGCACGGAGTCGAAGGCGATGGGGGTGAGGCCGGCCTGCTCGATGACTTTGCGGCTGGCCCAGCCGGTGGGGACGAACCAGTTCATGTGGCGCTCGGGCGGCGGGTGGGCTTTGAGGTGGGCTTTGATGGCTTCCACGCCGTAGACGATGGTGCTGCCGGAGCCGATGCCGACGAATTGCATGTCGGAGCGGAAGTGGTCCTCGACGGCGCGGTAGGCGGCTTTGCGCTTGGCGGCTTCGATCTTGTCGTTGTCGGGGCTCTTTTGGTCGGACATGGTAGTGGTGTGCACCGGTCGGCTTGGTAGGAAGGTGTATGTTGGTGTTGGTTTGGTGGTGTGGTGGGTGGGTTTACTGTATGTTCGAGGGATTGCTGAGGGCCGCAAGCATTGGGCGTAGAAGGTTGAGGCAGGAACTGGTATAGTGTTACTTCTTAGTTGAGAGCGTAGGAAGGATTGTTTGACTCACGTCGCAGCAGCATCCGCTGAGAGAGTACTGGTCCCAACACTGTCCTTTTTGTATCCACTGTGTCGGATCAGGGCGCTGTCACGTCCCAGACCGAAGCCCGGCGCGGACAGTGCCTCCAATCTTGGTTGCCCCGCGGTGGGGGTGGCTGGCTGCAGGAGCTTACGCCACACACGCGAGCTGATGACGCGAGAGCTCTAGCCCAGGGCTTCAGGCACCGAACGAAGCGTTTCCAAAAGATCGAGGTACGTGCAGCTTCGTACCATCCGCCGAGCAGCTACGACGATCGCGAACGCGGCGCAGCGTCAACGATTGCAACGCCGCGATGGCCACCGATGTGCAGTACGTGCCGCCGCCGCTCCAGGACATACCGACAGCGAAAGAGAAGAAGTACGACCGACAGCTGCGTCTCTGGGGCGCCAGCGGGCAGATCGCGCTGGAGGAGACGCACATCTTGCTCATCAACAACGGGCCGGGCGTGACGGGGGTGGAGACGCTCAAGAACCTGGTGCTGCCGGGTGTGGGCCAGTTCACCATCCTCGACTCCACCGTCGTCTCCGAAGCGGACCTGGGCGTCAACTTCTTCCTGGAGGATGCGTCGCTGGGCAAGTTCCGGGCGGCGGAGACGGTCAGGCTGTTGATGGAGCTGAACCCGGGCGTGCAGGGTTATGCTGTCACCGAGGTGAGGAGACAGAAGACACATAGCCCGCGACTCTCCAAGCTAACGTTGTCCAGCCTTTGGAGACGTTCATTGCTCAGGACAATGTCTTTGCGCCATACAACCTCATCCTCGTCACTGCCCCGATCGACCCCACCGTCCTCGCGCAAATACAGACACACGCCCAAACACTGCAAATCCCCACCTTCTACATCCACTGCGTCGGCTACTACTCCGCCTTCTCCGTCCTGCTACCACCAGCTTTCCCCATCGTCGACACCCACCCTGACCAGACCGCTACGACCGACCTGAGACTGCTCAAGCCATGGCCAGCTCTGGTACAATTCGCGAAAGAGAAGACGGCGGGCTTGGAGGAGGGCAAGCTGAACGCACAGGAGAAGGCACACGTACCATGGGTCTGCCTGCTCCTACACTATCTGGAGCAATGGAAGGAGGAGCACGACGGCAAGCTACCGGAGAGCTATCCCGAGAAGACCGAGTTCCGCAAGCTGGTACGCTCAGGCGATCCGCACGAGGAGAACTTCGACGAGGCTTGCGCTGCCGTGCTCAAGTCGCTAAACCCACCGACTCCGGACAGCTCAGTCCGCGAGATCTTCAACGCGCCTGAGACGCAGAACCTCGATGCCACATCACCACCCTTCTGGGTCATCGCCAACGCGATACATCAATTCTATACCACGCACAAGCAGCTACCATTACCGGGCGCAGTACCGGACATGAAAGCGCAGTCGGCGGACTACATCAAGCTGCAGAACATCTACAAGACCAAAGCACGAGAAGACTGCGCGGAGGTCCTCGAAAACGTTCGCAAGCTGGAGAAAAACACTAGTCGCTCACCCAAGCTCGCCATCGACAACAAGGAGGTGGAGAACTTCTGCAAAGGCGCCGCGCACATCCACCTCGTGCGCGGCCGGCCCTTCCAGGTCGTGCAGGCGGGCCAACCGGTCCGCTTCGGCGACCGAGCAAAGGCGATGGCGATGGAGCTCACCATGCCAGAGAGCCTGATAGGCCTGCACATCGCCTTCCTCGCCTGGGACGAGTACATCGCCACGCACTCCTCGCCCGCCTCGGAAGCCGGTGGCCAAGCCCTCAAAGTGCCAGGCAGTGGCGTCGACGACTTCGAATCCGATACGGAGAAAGTAACCGGTATCGCGCACACAATCCTCGACGGCTTGATCAAGGAAGCCGGTACTTTCGTCGAGGACCCGGAGTACTCGGACGTCAAGGCGAAAGTGGGCGAGTTCTGCCTGGAGATTGTGCGCGCGGGCGGCGGCGAGCTGCACAATATTGCTAGTTTGACAGGCGGGCTGGTGGCGCAGGAGGTTATCAAGGCGATCACGCGGCAGTATGTGCCGGTGGATAACACGTGCTTGTTTGATGGCGTGGCGAGTCGGACGGGGGTTCTGCGGATATAGGTAGGCGCGCGATGTCTGCGTGCGGCTTGCACTCTCTCCTGTGGCCGTTCGGCTTCGGTGGGCGTTATGGTGTTGAGCTGGGGAAAGGGTTGCTTACGGGGTATCGCTGCATTTTGCTGGAGGCTCGGGCAATGGCGGATGGGGACTTCGGCGCTTGTCACTGCGTTCCTCGCAGAAGGAGACATTCGCGCAGGGCAGGAGCTACTTGAGCTTGAGCTCCCAAGGGTAAAGAACTCGCTGATACATGCTCCAATGCCGCCTACCTTACTTAGTGCATGGAGGCTTGCCGGCCCCCAGCCGAGATAATATGGACTTCTTCCACGCAAACCTTCGCCACAAGTCCAGTCACGCATCCCAAGTATCAACGTCTGCCACAGAACGGCCCCCGAGCGAAAGCTATGATGAGCATGCCCGCCTTTCTGTCTGCCTGTCTCTGCTTTGTCCCTCCCTCCCCACCACCTACTTCGCAGCATTCAGCGCAGCTTTGATGGCATCACAGCTGGTCTTCGCGTCCCCGAACAGCATCTTAGTATTCGGCGCGTAGAACATCGGGTTCGGAATGTCGGCGTAGCCGGCGCCCATGCCGCGCTTCATGACGATGACTTGCTTGCTCTTGTACGCGTTGACGATGGGCATACCGGCGATGGGACTACATCTCGGATGTCAGTGTTACGATCGACAACGTGAGCGTAGGCGATGTTGGTCTGCTCACCTGTCTGGCTGCAAAGCAATGGGGTTGACAGTGTCATTCGCACCGATGACGAGCGTGAGGTCGACATCGTCGAAGCCTTCTTCGTTGATCTCGTCCATTTCCAGCACGATGTCGTACGGCACAGAGGCTTCGGCGAGCAAGACGTTGCACTGCCCGGGCATGCGGCCGGCGACGGGATGGATAGCGAACTTCACTTCCACGCCCTGGGCGCGGAGGAAGGCCACCATCTCGGCAATCGGGTACTGCGCTTTCGCCACAGCCATACCATAACCGACGACGATGACGACTTTCTGCGCTTCTCGCAGCGCGCTCGCGGTCTCGTCCACAGTAGTCTTGGTAATCTCGCCCTCGATCTTTTGGTCCGTCTTGCCTGGTGCTGAGATGCCGCCGAAGAGGACATTGGTCAGGCTGCGGTTCATGGCGACGCACATGATGTATGATAGGATGGAGCCGCTGACGCCGATGAGGGAGCCAACGGTCGTTAGGATGGGGGAGTTGAGCATGAGGCCTTCCGCCACGAGAGCGAACCCGCTGTACGCGTTCAGGACTGTAATCACCACTAGGACAGAAGGTTAGGACCCATGCAATGTCTCGTATATGGGCTATGCCCCTTCGATTTCCTTACCCGGCATGTCGGCTCCACCAATGGCTGAGGTGGTGGTGAAGCCCTTTGCGAAGCTCAGCGTGGCGTTGACGGCTAGACAGGTTGCGGCGATGGCCGGTGCTCCAGGAGCTAGAGCTAGGAAGGCACCCATTGTTGCCACGTTGGAAGCGAGCAGGCCGGAGTTGATCAGGTGTCTGCCTGGCAGGATGGTTGGGCGAGAAGACATGCCTGACAATCATGGGTTAGCTGGTTCAATAAAAGCCAACCAGGTCTGGGGATGCTCACGGCCGGAAAGCTTCATGAAAGCAACCACCGAGCCGGTGAAGGTGATCCCCCCTATCAAAACCCCCAGGTACGCAGTCACCATGTGCAGCATGTCAAGGTGCTGCACAGAAGCCAATACCGATCCGATACTGGTGAGAACAGCGGCAAGACCGACGACCGAGTGCAGCGCGGCGACTATCTGCGGCAACTCTGTGGGCGTGATACGGCGACCGAGGAGCCCGCCAATGGCGCTTCCCATGCCAGCCACCGCCAGACACTGTATCAATGTCTCTGGAGCGAAGCCGACTGCAGCCAGCGATGCAAGCACACCAGAGCCGACGCCGAGAATGCCAAGGAGGTTGCCAGAGCGAGCGGTTGCCTGCGAAGCCAGTCCGCTGAGGGATCCGATGCACAGCAGGCTGCTCACTAGGTAGCCGGCTTGGACGAGACCGGCCATGCCGGTGCTGGCGGCCGCGATGTAGCCGCCTCCGAATAGTATGCCTGGTACGGCGTACAGCCACGGGTAATCTGGTGGATCTGTTGGCCTGCGAAACATATCTGTCGCGCTTGTCAGCACGCTGGCGTCTCTACAGTGTCGATGGTGTCGACCCACCGAGCATCCTCTTCGTTATCACGAATCCGCCTGAAACGTTGACGAACGCGAGCAGGACTGACAGCGCGCCGAGCGTCTGCGGTAAAGTTTGAGGGAGGTAACCACCGCCCATGATAAAGAAGCCACCAATGCCAACCATCCCGCTTATTGCGTTCGTCACGCTCATCAGCGGAGAATGTAGTGCTGGCGAGACACCTAAGGGAACAAGATCAGTTGTTGGGTCGGAGAACAAGGGAGGGGTCGAGTTAGAACGCACCCCATACCACACGGTAGCCTATCAAGCCTGCTAGTGAGAAAGTGAAGAGGTTGCTCATGAAAAGCGGACCCGTGACTTTTCCAAGAGCGAGCGCGGTCCCTACAGAGCCATAAAGGCGAAGGTCAGTTGGATAGTCCGTCAAATTCCCAAGCACGTCAATGCTTACCCATGCCTGCGGTTACGGTAGCCACTTCACGGGACACCTTTTGCCATGGTGTAAGAGCCACCACTTCCGCACCTTTGATTGATTCGGTGGCCTTGGGAGTGGCTGGTGTTGGTGGAGCGAGTGGCGGCAGGGCAGGCAGTAGCTCGCCATTGTAGGTAACCATCGAGCGCCGAACCACCTCGTCCTTCAAGTCCAACCCAAAGTGTCCTTCTTTCGGCGAGATTGACAAGAGGAACTGGAGTAAGGTTAGATTAATTCTGTGGTCAGGGGGAACAATGGGTGCGCGTGCCTTGGTTATGTTATTGGAGTAAAGTGTGGAGGACTGTGTTGGCAGCCGAGATGGTAGGTCCGTGTATCCGATCACCGTTACGCCCTTATGAACTGAAAGTTGGCCCGGCACGGTGACCTCGCAATTGCCGCCGTTCTCGGCTGCAAGGTCGACGATGACACTACCGGGCTTCATCAGCGCGACCATCTCTTCGGTAATGAGCGTAGGCGCGGGCCTTCCGGGAATCAGCGCGGTGGTGATGACGATGTCTACTTCTCTGCACTGTTGTGCAAAGAGCTTCATCTCCGCCTCGATGAATTCCTTGGACATGAGTTTGGCATAGCCGCCCCCGCCCGACCCGTCTTCTTTCATATCGACCTCGATGAACTCAGCACCGAGGGACTGCACTTGCTCGCGCGCGGCAGACCTCGTATCGAACCCGCGGACGATCGCTCCCATCCTGCGGGCTGTGGCAATCGCACTGAGGCCAGCTACGCCAGCTCCGATGACCAGAACTTTGCAGGGTGGCACCTTGCCAGCAGCGGTGGTCTGTCCTGTCATATAGCGACCGAAAACCTACAAGTGATGAAGGGCTGAGGTCAGCCTATTTCTTCAAAGGCGGTTGCGCCACACAGATTGCCCACATTGCTGGCTTCCAGAACGGCCTTGTATCCGGCAATGTTGGCCATCGACGAAAGCACATCGAAGCTCTGTGCGCGCGTGATACGTGGGATCAAATCCATAGCAAAGCTGGTCAGGCGTTTCTTGATGTACGAATCAATGATCGGCTTGTTGCGGTCGAGGTTTGGCTGAAGCATACTGATGATTACACCTCCTTCCTTGAAGCCTTGGAGGTAGTTGTTCGGGGACAGCGTGGTACTTCTCAACCTTGGGGGCCGGATCTTCAGGACAATGTCGGAGTCGGTCCATACACGGCTGGCATTAACAAGCGTGGCTCCCGCGGCTTCGTATCTAGATGATTGGGTATAATTCAGCGCATATCCCATATCGGAGGTGAGTTGTTCCCAAGGGTTTGACGAACTCATGAGCATCGAATTGCGATTGGAAGCCGGCGCCATGTTCGACAAGCACTTGCTTGAAGCCTTTCTTGAGCAGCAAAGCAGCATTCTGAGGTGTTACGGAGACACGCCTCTCACTGGTACGAACCTCTGTCGGAACGCCGATGGAGAGCTCACTGTAGGGAATCGCTTTGACTGGTTCGATCGGTGTAGACTGCGCCTGACCTTGTCGACATCTCGCCGTCGAGCATAGTATTCGCACCTGGCGGAGCGGGCGTGGGTGGCCTAGAGTGAAGCGCCAGCACTTGCTGTTTGACCAGTCCTGCAACCTTGGTGGCCGCGAAGTGGGCCACATTGTGGCAGACTGTCCGCTATCATGAAATCGCAAGCATGTGGAACTTATCGATCACCAAGGGGTCGACGCTGCCTCTTACGGTTCAAGTTTCGCACAGAAGGTTGCAACGCGACCTAATGAGGCTCGTAGCTCGATCGCATCGATGTGGTGGCAGTGAGTTCGTCGTCTAGAACTGCGTCCTGTCTCGACCGTGGGACTAAAGAGCAGAGAGAGGCATATGCAGGGGAAAGGTTATTGTGAGGGAGGTACATGCTGGATTCCAGGTTGTAACCGCCGGTTTAGCAAGCCTCGCAGTCTGCACGCGGGGTGTGATGTTCCGGCAGACGTGATTGCCACACTGCCACATGTGAGGTGAGGTACAGAAGTACTTACAAGGTTCACTATGTGGACTCCCGAGCGCAGCTCCTTCCCCAGACAGACGCATGACACATGCGGGGTTACCGAACGCGCGACGCGTGTAGGAATGTGGGGGTACGCTGCTCACGTGCTGCAACACTGTATGACTCTACTAGCGAAGGTCAACGGTACCTCATACATTTTGGTCAGGCCAGCGCCCATACTACCTGTATAGTAATGCAGCAGACGCTAGCGAGTATATGGATTGGTGTGCTACGCTCTGCCCGCGCCAACGCTAGTAGCAAGATGGTCTCGTAAATCCACTGCGGCACCCGGATGCAGATGGTATGCCAATAGCAAAGCACGCAAAGGTGGTTCAGCAAGCAGAAAGCGAGGCAGCTTAGTCCCAGCCACCATCCTCATCATCATCAACCGGCTTCACCGAACCAGACTTCCTCCTTCCACCGCTAGGACGCCCTTTCTTGCGAGGCGTGCCATTACTCGCAATGGACTTTCTCTTCTTGCCACGCCGACCACCGCTAGGAGGCACAGACGTGCTCTTGTTACTTGCGCCCTCACTCGGAGTCTCATAACCGGCTTCACCTGCGTCCTCGTCTACGTCGGATCCCACCTTGACCTCGCTGTCCACGGAGATGAGCTCCACGAACGAGGCGCACATATCCTGCTGCCCATCTCGCGTTGTATTGGCAGAGATCAGCTTAGCGACTTCCACGAGGTAAGACTCGGTCATGGCTGGTGCTGTAGTTGCGCGATTCGGAGCCTTGTTGCTCTCCTTTGCAGCGTTCTTTGGCTTGTTCATGTGCTTCTGCATGTTCCAAAGCCGGCGAATAAACGATCGCGTTTCCCAGATGAGTGAGCAGATCTGCGCAGATACAGCAAGTTGTCGGAGCCGGCTGGGTTCTACTGCGTTTGCGGACGGGTCAGCTACCAGCGTTCCAGATGTGCCATCGGGCGCAGAACCGGAGCCGCCAGTGACATCTACATGGAGTTTGAGCACTTCGCTTTCAATGGCCTGAGCCACAGCGGTACCAGTGCCAGCGAACATCTTCTCCATGGCTGCCAGTAGATGTAGAAGCTCCTCCACGCGGTCATAATCGAAGAAAGCCAGGTTCGTAACGCAGAAGCGTACAAACTCAAGGTGTCCAGCAGACTTGTCATTGATAACCAGAGAGTTGGGGTCGAAGTCAAGCTTCTGACAGAGGTTGCCGAGAAATTTCTTGCGCACTTGGGCTTTGCCCGTCTTCAGCACCTCCCACAGCAGGTTCAGTTTCGACACTGGTGGTTGACCAGTGAAGCCTGCAGTGCTGCCGATGGTGTCCCGTTGGTACTCGAAAGCCTGCTGGACGGCTCGCATGTATTCCTTATCGAACAGACTCTCATGCTTCGTGTGCAGCGCTTTGTGCTCAACGAAAGCCATGTTGGCGATGGCTGCCATTGGGCAAGTTTCCAAAGCAACAAGCGCGGGACCGCTTTCCTTCGGATGGACAAGCCCTTGACGATTGATGCTCACAACCAGCTTAGATGCAATGAACGCAATCTCATCACACGACTCCAACGCAAGGCGAAGTATCTGAGGTAGAAACCGTTGTGCGATGGACGTCGAAGCGCCATCTTGATCTGTCGCAACGTAAGTGCGTCCAAGCCGCTCGGTACCGCTTGCAACGCCACTGCCCAGTGCTGGTGTGCCGTCGCCGCTGGATACCTCGTTTGCGCAGAAGAAGCCTTCAAGCCCGGACAACAGCACCTCTTCGAGAGAAGCCACGCGGTCGCTGAACACGGTTTCGAAAGAGTTGACAACGTCAGGACGCAGGAACAGCTTCGGCCATGACTGAGATATCGTGCACACAGCGTCGAGGGACACCTCGCGAACTGCCAAGGGCTGCTTCGGGCTGGTGAAAGGGCACAGAATTTCAACCATCAGCCCGGCGACTGTGTTCGCTTTGTACCACGCGAAGCTGGCCTTGAATGTGGCGAGGTGACTGTCGAATTCGCAGGCCTTACCGAATTGACCCACGATCACCATGAGCTTTGACACCCTGGCTACTAACTTCGGCTCGATGTTGAAGTCAGTATTCCGGAAGCCGTAGACATTCTTCATTGCAGAGTTCAAGAAATTGACCAGGCGCTCAGTATTCCCGAGCATGCCGTTGATGGTCCAGAGACAGAGTACAACTTCACTTAGCTCTGACTTGGGCAGCTTGGCTACGCTTGCCAAGAGCGAAGACTGCAGTGTCTCCAGGAAATCGTGCTTGAGCATGGACTGATGCGGCATGACGTGCCGAAGGATGGTGATGGCGGAACGGTAGACTTCCAAATCGTCACTCTTGCTCAAGTTCTGTGTGTATGGTTCGAGACGCTCCAATTGAGCGGCCGTAAAGAGCCTTGGAGATGCCTTGGCAAAGACAGAAAGGCAGCGGAGGATAGCTGGCTGCGCTGGAGAGCCAGGTATATCTGAGTTGTCGACGATGCCGTCAAAGAGCACACGCACCATGGTATTGCAGACGGCGGAATGTGCTGACGCTGCCTTGGAACGCGAAAGCAGCTCTTTGAGCAAAGCCTCAAACACCGTGCTGATGCTATCGCTAGCTTCCACGGTCCGGATGAGCAACGCTGCCTGGGCGCCATACCTGAGCTTGGTTTCGACCGCACGGTCTCCGTCGAACTTGAGATTCTGGAGAGGCAGGAACCATATCTCCTCTATCGTCTGGCGTGCCAACTCGGTGACGCTCTCTTCATTGTCTTCAATGCGCGCAATGATAGCATCAGCGACAGCCGACCGCAATGCCATTGACTCGTTGCGCAAGTAAATCTCTTTAAGCATTTTCAGGGCACGCTTTCGAACACCTATCGCAGCGTCTCTCGAGCGCGCGATGACTCGGGTGTACACGCTGTTGTCGAGCGCAGGGCGGAGGCGAATGCAGTCCCCGATAAGCTTGAGGGCCGAGTCTCTGACCAGAGGAGAATTATCGTTGGCACAGCGGAAGATGTGGCTCAGGACGTAGGCATTTCGGTCCAGTATCGATGGATCCTTCTCCAGAAGCGTCACCACACTCTTCAGGCTTCGGCTTTTGACAGTGGAATGCTCGCTGCTCATAGATGTGAGAAGAATGCTGAATATCCGGTTGAAGGCTTTGCAGAACCTGGAATTCAGCGTGACAGTCATTGCTGCTAGTCGACTTTGAGCCGTCGTGATGGCCGCATAACCGTGATGTTCCTCTAGCCAGTGGAGGTCAACAATCATGCTTGATAGTCTGCGCTGCAAGTCTTTGTGCGATCGAGGCGAGTCGCTGGACTCAGAGTCTGCCGAGCCTTCGCGGCCTCCGCATACGTAGAATGCCCACTGCATGAGGTGGTAGCCCTGCGCCGAGCGCAACTGGGCATCGCTGAGGTCTCTGGCTTGCAGATACTCAACGATCATGCGATAAGGCCCGTCAAAGGCGACAAGCGAACTAGTCTCGAGATCGCCAGTCTCCAGTTGATCGATCAAGTCACTCAGACGCTTTCCGATGTCTGTTTCGTCAGACTCCAGAGAACGTACCGCATTACGCGCCGCAATCTGAAGCTCGAGGATGCCTGAGCCGATGGTGCCGAGGAGTTCAAGTGCGAGTGTGCGAGACGGCACAGAGCTCTTCGCATTTTCGATCGTGCCAATCATATGCAGAACCAGCGTGCGAAGCAGCATTTCGGCTGATGGCCATTCGCTAGAACCGAGCACGTTCAGGAAGTCCTCCGTGAAGATGTCCAGAAGCTTTCGGTACGGTTCATCGCTTGACTTCGAGGTAGCCATACCGCGTTGGAGCAACACCTTGACGATGAAGGATGCATTGGACTGCGCTGCATCATGAAGCGGCTTCGCGATGGTGACAAGGTCCGCGGGCTGGCTACGGTCCTTCTTCGGCGAGACCTTGATGCTCTCTTCTTCGTCATCCTCAAAGTCAGCGTCGTCTTCGCTGTCAGCGACACTAGCTTGGCTGCCTTCGGTGAGAGCCTTGCTCCGTCCTTGTATTGTCGCGCCTCCATGCGTGGCACTGGTCTGAACAAGTCGCATAAGCAATGCCGACACCAACTGGATCGGCTTTGCATCGAGCAGTCTAAACTGCCGGGCGCTCTGCTTCGTTGACGGCAGCTTCTCCAGAGAGGTGAGAATCCCGTCTAGGATGTACTGTCGCTGATCAGTGTACTTGGCGAACATCTTTGCCAGCACGTCCATGGCACATCGACGGGCTGTCTCGAAGTTCTGGATACCCATGACAGAGTCTCGCTCGTTGCTTGCGTTCTCCGCGAATATGAGCAGCTTGCAGAGATACTCCACGCTCGAAAATGCGCTCTCATCGTCACCCGACTTCGTCAGAAAGTCTCCAAGAATGCGAAAGGTCTTGCTTGTGGCGTGCAACAGAGTCTGAAGTGCCTTGCGATGCGTTGATGCTGTGACGAACTTGGGATTTGGAGGTAGCTCATCCTTTGAGCCTCTGATCTTCTCATGTAGCGACACCCTATCCTCTACCACTGGAACAACGCATGACTCTATGACAGTCGTGAGTGCGGTGATAGTGTTCTTCAGGTAATCTTCCGACTGCAGCTCTTTGAGGTGAGTCCCAGCACCCATGGTGCGGAGAAGCGTGCGGGCGCCTATCAAGCCCCTCTCCGCAACACTGACACGAGAGACCCACTCCTCGACTTCTT
Organism: Oleoguttula mirabilis; assembly: GCA_035135055.1. NCBI lineage: Eukaryota > Fungi > Ascomycota > Dothideomycetes > Mycosphaerellales > Teratosphaeriaceae > Oleoguttula > Oleoguttula mirabilis. The sequence goes on along the minus strand of JAVFHQ010000022.1, from coordinate 200,200 downwards.
GGTCAGCCCAGTCCTCGTCGATACGTAAGTTCATTGATCCCACAGCGACTACCGCGCTCTCGCAAAGTCTCTGTGCGCGCATCAAGCTGTCGGTGTCGATGCTTCCCAAGCGGCCGTTTGCGATCACCTTCTGCATATTGGACTCCAATTTCGCTTGGAGCTCTGGCTGTAGGACCGGTACTGAGCCATCGTCCATGTCACAGACCGCGAAGATACCAGTGGCAAGGCTTGATATGGCTCCTGACGTGTCTGGCTGCAGGTAGTCCTCTGCCTCGAATACCTCCGTCAACAGGGATTGCAGGCTCTGCACAGCAACATCCCCTTTTTGCTTTTGGTCGACGCTCACGGAACGGTAACCATTCGCTAGACTACGGTCGTGCCTCTTCGAAGGCGTCGCGTCGCGTGCGCCGGCGACCGAGTCAGCCTCAGAGGACATATGTTCTTCGTACTCAGCGCGTTGCGCTGAAGTGAGTATGGTCGATACCACTACCGCTTGGAGGCTAGAGCCTTGTGATCCAGCTGGCGTGTCGGCTAGGCGAGGTGTGACGTGACCATGCTGCTGCTGGATTGGCTTCACGCGTGACTGTGGAGTGGGTAAGATCGCCTGAGGTCGCGCATGAGTGCCATTGACCGTAGTCTCCGTCTTGATATGCGCCTCCGGTGAGTCTGGCGTAAGATAACGATACGATACATCCACCGTGTCGGTCAACATATTCGCGAATGGACTCAGAGAAGCTGTGCGGAAGGTGTTTGGCAAGGACTTGTCGGTGTTGGCGTATGGACGTCTCGGCGCCTTGAACTTCAGTTGTGTGAGGCTGTCAGGATCCAAGAGCTTCTGGACATCACGGAGTGTTTGCTGGCATCGCTTTGATGCGGACTCCGCGCTTGTGGCGCCAGCACTTAGTTGTTCAAGCATTCGCTTGGCGTGAATAACATCGTGATAAGTGCCAAAGACAGATGGTGCTGTTGTCGGAAGAGCAAGTGGTGTTGGTATGATATCTGGAGAGTGCTGTTAGCGAAAGGTTGCCGGTCAAGGAACACTTCGCAGCCCTGCATGATGTCATGCAGGTGCGTGGTGAAGTGAACATAGACTGACCGGGACTGAATGGGATGATCGAACTGAACGGGGTGTAGGGCAGGACCTCGCTGACAGTAGGCACGCGGAATTGGCCTGCTCTGGGGGCGGCCGCTGGGTTGCCATTGCTGCGCGCTCCGTCTCCACTTTGTATGTGTTGGCCATTCATTTTGTTCTAAGGCACGCTTGCGCAATCCTGCATGTCGCCGTGGACGACAGCAGTTCGACGACAGCCGTTCGTCGTCTAGGAAATATCGCCGTTTGCTATGCAATGCGGCGTACTCGGAAGGTGTCGTAGCAGGCTTCAGCGCCGCGCAGCAAGCACTACACACTGTATCGTTGGATTGTGTGAGAGGCGCATCGCTGCTGCAACGCGTAGGAGGGGTGATCGCGTGAGGAGATGGTAGAGCGTGGTGTCCTCGCGAGTTGGGACTTGGGAGGTGCTGTCCATTTTTGGGCCAATGAATGTCCGCAAGGCGGCAAGAGCGACCTCTCAAGCGGGCCGCTAGCGCGGCCCGGTCTCCGGCCATGCAGCGCCGTTTCTTCCCCAGGCGCTCCCCGAGCAGTCTTTCACTCACAGATTTCAATCTTCACTTCGCAAATACCAACATCGGCGGGCGTCGAACGAGCTTTTGTCGTGGGATCAGTGTGTAGTGTGACGTCAGTACCATGGCAGCGATAGGTTCGCTCGTGTTTTGCACAGACTGTAAGTAGCTCGAACGGCAGACCTAACTTCTGGGGCACGAGCATAGTTCTGATACTCTGCTTCAGGTGGCAACCTACTGGATGCGAACATAGGCCGCCAGGCGTATATTGAATGCGTGGTCTGTGGGACACAGAATAAAGGTCAGCACTGTCGTTGAGGAACGTTCGGCATTACATGAAAAGCTTACCATAGAGCAGACACTTCGTCCAAGGTCGTCGTGACCTCGTCCAAGCCGTCAGCATTCCCGTCCACCTTGCGCACGAAGCTTCGTTCGGATGTGCATGAGATGTCCGAATCCGACATGCAGACCGACGCCACTATCAAACAGACCTGCGAGAAGTGCGGTTGCGACGAGATGCGCTACTACACCCAGCAATTGCGCTCTGCAGACGAGGGCACCACGATCTTCTACACGTGCCCGCAGTGCAGTCATAAGTGGAACGAGAACAATTGATACATAGGCTTGTATCTCGACTACGCCATGAGCTTGCGCCGCTTCCTGAACGCCGCGCAATGCCGCTAATGGAACGACTACCGTGAGGGGCTGCCGCGTCCTACTCCGCTGGGATCGTAGCATACTCCATCTCGCCATTACGCTCAAACTCTGCCATATCAAGAGCGACGATGACGCTATCGCGGACCACCTGCTCTGGATCGTCAAGGAACTTTTTCAGGACATCCTCGACGCCTGCCTCCTCTCCTAAGCTGCCCAGAGCTTCCGCAGCCTCATGCCGTACCATGCTCGACTCCTTTGCATCGCTCAGCGTCTCTACGAGACTTGGAATGGATGCCGGGTGCGACAATTGGCCGAAGACGAAAGCGATCTCGTGTCGGAATAGAGCAGATGGGTCCTTGAAGCCGCGTGCCAACGCTTGTACGGCCGGAACCGCTGTCGGAAGGTCTGGCGGAGATGCCATATCACGCAGGGCGAACATAGCTCGGTACCGTTTGAAGAGTGGTAGTGACGTGTCAAGGAGGGAGTGCTCAAGAGTGGGTATTGATGGAGCGGTGGTCGATTCGGCGAGTGGTGGTGCTGGATCGATAGATGCGAAATCGCTATGCTTCAACCTCTCGGCCTTCCCTGCTTCTGAGTGTACCCACTCTATGCGCTCGATCGCAATGTCGCATGTTTCGCGCACAATTTCTTCCTCTTGTGTATCATCTCGTCGGTGTCGCAGCAAGTCCAGGCTGTTCAAGTCTCCAAGCGCGCCAAGTGCCTCTGCTGCCTCGTGTCGGCACATAGCGTCCTCTTGCCTGTCCTCGATCACGGCGCGCAGAAACGGGACCGCCTCATCTTTCCCGGACTGCCCAAGACAGTATGCCAGCTCATGCTTGAGAAGCGCGGAAGGTGATGTGAAGGCTGCTGCAATGGCTTGAATCGCCGGGACTGTCTGCGTTGTCGCAGGCTTTTGTGCGGCGAGATGTTTCAACGAGAAGAGGGCCCGAAATCGCTTCGCTAGTGGAGCTGTCTCCGATGTCAAGGTCTTTCGCAGGGCGAGCACGGCCGGGTCAGCCTGCACGGAGCTGGTGGACTCATCAGGAAGGGTTGCTGATGGCGACATCTTGCTGGTGGTGGTACCAGAGTTTACTTCGAACTTCAAGCGGCAAAATATTCACGATCGAGCTGCAGGGTCGACCGATTTCGCATCGCGGGGTCGGTGGCGGCGGCTATGGCGTCTCGGGTCGGCGCGCCACGTGTGGGCGATCATCCGGGAGCCGAACCCTCAACCTGCAGGTGCACGTGGTTGAAGCTCAGGACTCGAGAGTCAAGACATACCTGGCCTCCAAGTCTCTGAAATCAGCAAGACAGAGACTCGGGAATACAAGCTACCTGCAGAGAAAGCATTCAACCGTCTCATCGATTCGTTACTACGGACCATGGCTATCATCGACCCAGCCACCGGTCGACCCCTGCCAGACTCCGACTCGGCCTTCCAGCGCGTCCTCTTTGTGACCAACAATGTCCATGTCTACGGCATACCCCCCATCACCTCCACGAAAGGCTTCTCAGCGGGCTCCTGGACTTCACCTACCCAGCCGACAGCACAGCAGATCTTCACGGCACGCTTACGTGTCCTCGAGACGACGGTCGACTCCAATGTCAAGGTGGACATAGTCCTGGAAGACAGTAGCACAGGCGACCTCTTCGCCGCGGCCCCATACACCAGTGAGGCAGTAGTGCAGCAAGCAAATGACAGCAGTCGCTTTTTCGCGGTGCGGGTGCAAGGAGAAGGCGGCATGAAGGCTACACTAGGCATTGGATTCGAGGACCGCAGTCCCGCTTTTGACTTCAGCATCGGGCTGGGCGAAGCACGAAAGGTGCTCGGCATGGAGCCAAACACTGGCGGACAACCTGGTAGGGGTGCACACGGAAGCGGCATCACGGAAGAAGAGAGCAAGACGGACTTCAGCCTGAAGAAGGGCGAGCAGATTCACATTCAGGTAGGCCAGAAGGGCCGCCGCGCTGCTTCTCCGAACACTGCTGCCAGGTCGGACGACGGTGTTGCACTGTTCTCCATCGCGCCTCCACCTCCTGCTGGGAAGGCTCAGAGTGGACTGCCGTCAATTGCTCCGCCTCCAGCAGTGGAGAAGCAGTCGGCGCAAGACTTCGGCTTCGACGATGGCGAGTTTGGTGAGTTTCAATGAGCTGCCATGGCTGCCGCGCTCTTTGATGGCCAATACTGCCCTGCCCAATGGCGCTCGCTACGCTCTTGGGCCATAGCATCTGCCCGCACATTGCATTTGTACTGTCAAGTGGAGCTCGTAGCCTTCACTTGGGCCGCAAGAGCAAGAACAGCAAGCCCATAGCTGCCACACCGGTCGCAGCGCCTTGCAGCGCGACAGTCGTCAACTCGACCTGCTTCATCTCGATCAGACGCTCACTGAACAGGTCATGGAATGTTGCTTTGTATGCATCCCAGCTGCTCACACTCTGTGGCGATACCACCGTTTCACTCTCGCATGGTGCGGCAGCTTCTGGGACTTCGACAGCTTCGGGAACATCGATAGCGTCGGAAATTGCGACAGCCTCGGAAACATCGACAGCTTCTTCGGGAAGCACTTCGCCAGCAGCAAGTGCTGTTTGGCCAGCGTCCTTGTTCTCGCTGGACACCGTTTCGAGAGGCTGGTTGGACACTTGCACCGCTTCCACAGGCGTCTCTACCGCCACAAGTGGCTCTTCAACAGGCTGAACAGCCTCCTCGACCTGCTTCACGATGTGTGCGGACGGCGCGCTCATTGTCTTCTCGTCCAGCGCGACTTTGACTTCCCGAACAATCTTTCGCCTTCGATACGGCTCAAAGAACAGTATCTGAGCCAGCAACAGGATGATGTTGAAGCCCATCAGGCCGAAAGTCACCCAGGTGCTATTGCGCCGGATAGTGTCACTCCAAATCTGCTCCTCGTGGTACTGCTTCCGTTCTAGCCGCTCCAGTTCAGCTCGCGCGTCCTCCAGCTCCCGTTCAGCATTCGCAAGACTGTCCTTCGCAGCCTGCACAGCTTGATCATTGAGGTGCTCCGAGCGCACGAGCGACATGTACCTGTCCAAGTCCGTAGGCGACCACGAAGCTTTTCTCTCCAACAAGCTCACGATCTCCTTCTGTGCCGCGCCTTGCTTCACGTATGATTCTTGATGGCTTGTTTTGGCTGTGTCGACGGTGCTGTGACTGCTCTTGACCTTCTGCTCTTGATCCGTGATGCCTTTTCGGAGTGATTCGATGCCGGAGTAGTCTGTGCCGGTGTAGGCATTGATGTGATGCCCAGCTATTGATGCTCTTGTCAAAACTCTATCGACCAGTTTCGTCATGTCCTTGGATAGCTGCCATCTCTGCTGCTCGGCATGCGAGGGTAGCGCTGGGGAAGAAGTGGAAGCTGGTGTAGCTTCACTCTGGACTTCATCCGGAGGCGCTACTTTGTTCGGGCTGATGGGTTTCTTATGAGTGACTCCGTCGTCTTGAAGCCGGGTGGTAGAATTTGAAAAGGCTCGACGGAAGACGGCCTGCGCATCGACTGCCCTGGGACGTTGGTGGCTCACGAAGTGGGCCTTGAACCGGCACTCTGCGCAGGTCCATCGGGGAGCTTTGGTTACCGTCTCCGCCTGGATTGGTTGTCGTGTGCTGAACGCCCTGGCTGTTTTCGGCGCTGCTGCGGCGATGCGAGCTCCATACCGGACAGCAGGATGCATGCTTCTGGCTGGGAACGCAGAAAACAAGTTCACCACCTTGCGTCGACCTCGAAATGCGGAGCTTGCGGAGATGAGCTCGGGCTTTTCGCTGCACCTGCCCCGTTGGGCAATCGAGCCGCCCTCAATGTAGGGTTGACGTTGGCGGCTCAGCGATTTCTTTTGCGGTGATCAGCATCCCATTGAAGCCTTGTGTTCTCTGTGCCCTCTTGACGTATTGGGGCTATACTCGTGAATACTGATACCATTGCTGTCCGCACCCGAATTCTACGCTTAAACAAGATGACGCGATCAGATCTCCCGGCGTTACACACGCCGTTCGAGAACCCAAAGTTCATCTTCTTTACCGACTTCGACGGGACGATCACGCTGCAAGACAGCAATGATTTCATGGTATGCTTCCATTCGTAAGTACGGACAGGGCAGTGTTGACCGACAAGACAGACAGACAACATCGGCTTCGGTGGCGAGAAACGCCGCCAAGGGAACAAGGATGTCCTGGGAAACAAGGAAACCTTCCGGTAAGATCCCAAAGCTAGCATTGAGTTCTGGCGTTGCTAACAGCTACAGCGAGTCTTTCCGCAAGATGATGGACTCAGTCAAGACACCATACCCGGAGTGCATTGACTACCTGGTCAAGAACATCAAGCTGGACCCATACTTCAATGAATACTTCCAATGGGCACTGAAGAACAAGATCCCAACCGTCATCCTCTCGTCCGGCATGGAGCCCGTTATACGTGCGATTCTGAAGAACCTTGTTGGCCCGGACCATGACAAGCTCGACATCATCAGCAACCACGTTGAGGCACGGGAAGGCAAGTCGATTGACCAGGAAGGCGGGTGGAAGATCAAATACCATGATGAGAGGTGAGATCACGTGTCGTAAGAGGTGCTACGCCGTACATCACTGAATACCTGACAGCGATTTCGGCCACGACAAGTCCCTGACCATCCGGCCATATGGAAACTTGCCAGCTGACCAGCGGCCAACGCTTTTCTACGCTGGTGACGGTGTCTCGGATCTGTCAGCGGCGCGTGAGACGGACCTGCTGTTCGCCAAGAAGGGACATGGTATGTTTCGAACCCCCCACATAACCTGCCTGTCCACCAAGTGACTGACAATGTTATAGACCTCATCAAGTACTGCGTCACGGAGAACATACCCTTCACCGTCTTCGAAGATTGGTCGTCGATCTTGGACAGCGTCAAGAAGATCGTGGCGGGCGAGAAAACTGTCCAAGACGCCGCCCAGGAGGGAGATGAATTGTACAAGAAGGGCGAGGTCGGCTTGTAGGCGTCGGCGAGATAGAAGTGTGAACTGCTTACACGAACTTCCAGTGCACTATAGACCTTGGTTCTAAGACGGATAGAGCTGCACGCAGGATGGATACATACATAAAATAGAGACGCTCTAGAGAGTGGCTTTGGGGGTGATCGCACAACCACGTACATCCGAGCAAAAGAATATTCAATTTCATCCTAATCTCGACATTACCCTCGCATCAGGTGGACTGCGCTTCACCTATATGTTCAGCTTTCTGTTGTCTTCGAGTGTACAGTGAGGGCATTTGATTCAACATTGATGATGTTTGCAAGTTAGTGGGAATTTGATGGACTATGCTACCAGACCGTTTCTGCCAATCAAGCCGCTGCAACGCCGACGCCTCTCCTCCGAGGGGAGATGGATCGCACATCGAAGTGCATGCGACACCGAGCACACATCACTCACTTTGCGCAATGGCATCACGACTCTTCGGTGCGCTTTTGCGCTTACCGGCCGCTTCACGACTATGCCTTAATGCTGCCCTCACGCCGAAAGCGTCTCTGTCGGGAGCCATTGGAGCACGATCCTTCTCCAGCACACCATGGGTCCGAGCGACATACAACCAGGTCCTACGCGGATGCAGAGTCGAGCAAAGAGCACGGAGGCCCACATCACCAGCCCTGGCTAACAGACCGGAGATGAAGGGTGTGTGCCTGCGTGTGGGCACGACGAAGCCGAAGAAGCCCAACTCGGGAGAGCGCAAGGTCGCGAGGGTTAGACTGAGCAGTGGGAAGGTCATTACGGCGTACATCCCAGGAGAAGGTGAGATGTGACAACGAACTGAGAGAATGGAGGTACGGGTGCTGACGTGTGTGCGCAGGTCATAACGTGCAGCAGCACTCGGTAGTGCTGGTCAGAGGAGGCAGATCTCAGGATTGCCCTGGTGTGAAGTACCATCTGGTTCGAGGTGCGATGGATTTGGTAAGTTTCATACTATGGCAGACTATGGATGCCGGCGTCTGATACAATGTGACACAGGGTGGTGTTGGAAACAGGATCACGAGCCGATCGAAGTACGGCACCAAGAAGCCGAAGACGAACTGAGCACGGCATATGCATCCATCGTCGGCTCCAACTCTCTGTATGGGCGGAGGGTCGAAGCGTAAGATGATCAACGGAGCTCCAACGCTCCAACGCTGTCGCAGACGCATGGTACAGAAACCATGATGTGGTAGCCTCGCAGAAGCCGCCTTCCGACGACCATGTCGGCGAGGCCACGGGCAGGGCGCACTTCCAACCATTATGGCGGTGTGTGAACATACGAAAAACACCTAGCTGCGCTCTTGAGCGTCGGTTAACCTGAGGGAACGCGGCCGACCTGAGCCCAAGGAATTGGCACGGGCTATCAGGAGAACGGAGACTTGTCAAGGACTGGCATCATCGCCTGGGGCCCATGTGGAGTATTGCACGAGGCGCAGCGTCTGCAGCGTAAACCCCTGCAGCTGAAGCTTTCGCAAACAATCTTGTATGTTCTTATGCGCTCCAGTCCTTCATCGCAACGTCTTTCATTCTCTCCTTCCCCTTTCCTTCCTCACATCGACAGCCACGTGCGATCACGTGTTTGTCTGAAGCACTTCTTGTGGTATGTACAGAGCACTTTGCCTTGTCCTCTTGTACGTACGTTCTGGCAACAACCAGTACAAACCGAGCTATTTCCCTTAGCAACACAGCTTACGCCACCACGCCAACCGAGTCAACAACTCACTCCTAAGCTAATACACGACCGCCAATATACCAAGGTGATCAAGACGCTCATCCTCGTCTGCCTCCTCGGCGTCATGGCTGTGGCGTAAGTTCTCTCGTCCACGTGTCCCGATGCAGCCCATATGACAGCCACTTATTTGAGTCCCACTTTTTAGGTCTACCGCTCCCGATGCGTTCGAAATCCCAGGTCCCTGAGCTCGAGGACGAAGCCAGCTTCGCACTAGACACTCCGTGCTGGAAGAGCGGTAGCTGCGAACGTGGTGAGACCGAGGCGGACGACATGCCAGCTGTCTTGGCCTGCTCGGAGGCGGGGACGTGCGATCGTTGGGACATGGACTGGGCTCATGCACTGAACCCCATCGCAGCCAGCCACGCCTATGGTAGCTACGACGACAAGGACGAAGCACAGCCAGCTGCATAGTGTGCACAGGTGGGCGGTGCACGTACGTGGTCGCCATTAAATGGCTTGAGGATTGGGTGAGACATTGAAGATGGCTTTAGCCTTCGGGATTTTTGCTCCGTGGATTCTAGTTTTCTACGCGAGCTCACAGCTAGGGGAACGATGAGAAGGCCGACGCACATCCTCCATTGCGACCGACGGTCTGCGCTCCGAGCTCCGATGTTATGTTCTGTCGTCGTATCTCCACAAGAGACTGATATGTTATAGCAGACGCACTGATAACGCCAAGAATACATGAAATGCACAGTCAAAGGGTATCTAGAGTAAGCACGCACTTAACGCCACGCTGAATCCCAGCACTACACTCATCACCACCACTCCCCACCTACCAGTTCCACGTCCTCGCACTCGCAGCAAACACCGGCGGCCTCCACCCGGACATCCGATCCGCTTCAATCACCCTCCGGCCCTTGACGCTCTCCTTCGCCTTCTGCCGCTCCTTCTGCGCAATCGCCGCATCCGTCAGCACAATCACATGGTTCTTATTGTTGTACCGCAGCATGTTGAGGTTCTGCAGCGTATGCAGCACATCATTCGTCGTCATCGCCAGCGCCTGGCCCAAGTCCTCGACACTGATCATCGGCGCGCCATCAACTTCCCGCTCGACAAGCAGGTCGACGATGACTTCTTGCCAGTATGCTCTGTAGCCCAGGAGACCAAGGTCGGAGAGCGGTTTCTCGGGCGAACCGAGCTTGTTCTCGATCTTGGAGAGCTCGTAGGAGAATTGGATCAGCAGCTTGCCGTAGCCCTTGCGCTGGTGCTGGGGCAGGGTGAGGATGCAGGCGACGTTGTAGCCCTCGCCGCATTCCTTTTCCTTGCTGAAGTAGCCGACAAGATGGTGGCCGTGCTCGGAGCGAAAGGTCATGCAGTAGAAGAGGAAGGGGTCGACGTCGTAGTACAGCGTCTTGTGGTCCAGGAAGAGCTTGCTGAGCAGGCAGAGATTGCGGCACCAGGTCCGCTGGCGCCGGCCGTCGATCTCGAAGAAGGAGACGTTGTCGTCGCGGTAGATTTCGTTGCCGGGCGGGTGGAGTAGGGTGCACTTTTTGCGGTGCCGGATGAATTGCGTGCTGCCGCCGAAGTAGCAGAGGCAGGTCTCGCAGATGTAGACCAGGTCGCAGTCTGTGAACTCGGCGGGATAGGGGGAGAAGTACCAAGGTTCTATCTCGTACCGGCCCATCTGGATGCGCTCGAAGTTGCGGACGCGGGAGATCTCCGTTTGGTTCTGCGTCATGCTGCCGCCGGTGCGGAGCTTCTCGATCTCTTCTTCGCGGCTGTAGGGTGCATGGTTGGGTGCTGCTTTCGCTGCGATGGAGGCCTCCTGCATGTCCACCAGGTCGAAGGTGGACTCATCTTCAGGCTGCGGCGTGCCACCAATGTCTTCAGTGGCTACAGTGACGGTCGGGTCGCGATTCTCTTTGCCACCTTGCTGCGAAGGGCGTCTGCTGGGCTTCACGGAGAAGTCGACAGGCGTCTCTGATGTCTCTCTAGTTGCGGTCGCAGACCGGGGCCGCTTGTGAGACCGCGATGGCTGCGCTCTGGACTCAGCTTTGGAGACCTGCTGAGCCTTGGACTGAGCAGTCTTCTGCTTGCTTTTGGCCTCGGACTTGTCCGGCGCTGGCCACTCGACCTCCTGCGACAGATCGAGTCGCTCCGCTGCGACCCACTCGTCGAGACGTTTGTTGAATTCCTCATAATGTACGTAGAATGTCGGTCGACCCTTTCTCGTCTGCATCGACAAGATCTCGGCTTTCCGTTTGACGCCGTCCTGAATTCAGTCAGCATTTGTCCTGCATCTCGTGTATACGTCGACCAGATCTGTGAGGGCATCATGGTCCGCATTGTTGTACTGCCGCCCCTCCCGTCAAAGCGAACCAGCTAGAGGGTCTACGGTTGGGCGTTTCAGATGTTCTAAACGCTGACCTTTTCGACCATCGCCTTCACACCTATTCTATGGAAACATCAGCAACGCGTTCGGTATCATCAGAAGGATCTAGCCATACTGTGTACATACCTCAACGTGGCCAGGGTGGCGTAACCCGACTCGGCCTTTGGCTCATCCGAGCCATGTGCGCCATCTTTGACATCGTTTCGCGGCGCCATACTGGTCGGTCTAGCGAAGGAAAGAACGGCGTGTATTCTGTACGAGTTCCGATGCTGTTGTCGCGATATCGTGATGGATGTCGCCGTCAAGGCTCCGGTCGCAATCTTGGGTTGCCGAGCGGAATCTGTCCGCTTGGAAGATTCACTTTGCGCTTCGAGCCAGATAATTTCTGGTGAAGGCACTCGACGACTTTCAGAGGAACGTTGCAAAGCGGTGATGATGCACGGATAGCACGGCATGCCTGGGCTAGATCTCAGCTTGGTGTCCAGCAATTGGAAGATCCTGCAGGGCCGGCTCAACGCGGGTAAGAAGGCGGAGGCGCAAAGCGATGGCGTGAAGCGCAAGAGGGCGGAGGAGAAAAAGGCATTTACCGGCTTCAAGAAGACGAAGCTGTCAGGCACGAATACCGACACGCTTGGGAAGCGGCGGAAGATGGGCAATGGCGAGTCCAAGCCGGCGGGAAATGGGAGTGCGACACACGATCGCGCAAGGCTGGTCAGAGAGCATGGCATAGCACCAGAGGATGTCTCGGCGGCCTATGGCTCCTCTGCGGGCTCGATCCGCAGGCAGGACGATGAGATCAACGGCGGGCTGCATCCAACGCACAAGGCGGGCAAATACATCGCCCTTGATTGCGAGATGGTTGGCACCGGCCCACCACCACACTCGGACAACGTGCTCGCGCGCGCCTCGATCGTCAACTTCCACGGCGAGCAGATCTACGACGCATATGTCCTGCCTCCGAAGGGGGTCAGAGTCGAGGACTATAGGACACACGTCTCTGGCATCAAGCCGAGCCACTTGGCAGAAGGCTATGCTCGGCCCTTTGCGCAAGTGCAGCGAGATGTCGCGGAGCTTCTGAAGGACCGGATATTAGTCGGGCATGCGCTGAGGAACGATCTACAAGCGCTGTTGCTGTCACATTCGAAGCGAGACCTGAGAGACACGAGTCGGCACCCGAAATTCCGGATCGATAGCAAAGGCAAACCGCCTGCGCTGCGTAATTTGACGAAGAGTGAGCTTGGCATAACGATCCAAACCGGTGAGCATTCGTCGATTGAGGATGCGAGAGCCGCCATGATGCTGTTCAAGAAGGAGAAGGCGGGATTTGAGGACGAGAACCGGAGGCAGTTTGGCCAGCATAGGCGCTTCGATAAGGATGCTGTCAAGGCTCAAGCGAAGCAGGCTGCCGGGGATGATGATGAAGTGGAGCATGATGAAGACGAGGATGAAGAAGATGACATGGAGCTGCTTGATGGCGAGGACGATGGGCTTGAGGGTGGGGCAGAGGGTAATGCTGGAAGCAAAGCTGCCGGGCTTAAGGCGAAGAAGAAGCGGAAGAAGAAGAAGCGCACGAAGAGGACGTAGCTGAGGCTGGTACTCCGGAGAGCGTTGTCAAAGCTTTCGAAGATGTTTAGCCGGCTTCTCGCCAGAGTACCTTATGGGCCGCAGACGGTGTGGCGGGGTGTGACGTGGCGCGTGGTTGAAGATACCCTAGAAGACGGGATGTAGCAGCAATACTCACTGTTGCTCAACCCCGCCATTAGCCAGCGTCTCCATCTTCGTCCTCAACTTCCGCCTTTACCTCTGCCTCCTCCTCCTTCTTAACCTTCTTCTGCTCCCTCTCCCAAGCCTTCTGCTCCGCCACAAACTCCTCCTTGAGCTTTAGATACCGCTCATCCCCCGTACACTGCCTCCACACCCCCTTAAACACCTCACTCGCCTGCAACTTCTCCTCCCGCCCCTCATGTCCCTCCGACTTGGCCAACTCCACCCTCTCACCCCCATCCCGCTCCACCTCCCTCGCACTCCGATCGTACTTCCGCCCGCCCTTGTGATTAGCATACCGTTTCGCCCTCGTCATGCCCATCTGAATGAACTTGCGCGCCATGTCCGCGCCGACGAAATCGCGAGCGCTGACGTAGTGCGTGAAAGCTGCGTACAGTGTTTGGGATGAGTGCTCAGCAATGGGCACGGTCTTGAAGCGCCAGTGCGGGAGCAATGTGGATTTGTAGGGCTCGAAGGTTAGGACGCCTTGTTCGCCGCGGGCTATGCGGTAGGACATTCGGAGTTCCGTGGAGTCTAGGGCTGGGGTTGGGAAGTCCGGTGGCGTTGGGGTGGCAGTACGCCCGGTGTCTTCTGTCTTGCGGCGAGGCATTCCGTGTGGATTCCGTGGCTATCGGGGTCTTATACTACTTAATTGGTGATGGCTGTCTGCTATCAAGATGTATGCTTCCACCATGGCTCAAATTTCAATTGTGGGAGCCGGAATAACAAAAGCAATGGTCTGCTTGATTTCGTGGAGGATTGACTGCTCATAACGAAGGGTCTAAGTCAGCTCGTGTCTCGAAGATAAATAATGCCTCTTCACTTACACTGCAGACTGTTGAAATTGGAACGTGGGCCCTTATGTTCACATACAGCAGTGCTACTGGTGCGACTTACCCTTCAATGCACATGTTCAGTTTGCAAAAAGGATGTACGCAAACTGGGGATCGAACCCAGCACCTCATCCGAATTAACTGTTCAAGATCTGGGTGAGCAGAATCTTGAATATGTTAAGGATGCGTCATAACCAACTAGACCATTCGCGCTGTTGAGAGTGTTCTGCTTGTGAAGATAGAAATTTTGCTGCTCTAAGTACACTGTGTTGATGTTTCCGACGTACAACCGTTCTCATGTGTCATTCCGGGACTTTTGAGGTGGGCAGCCGTGGCTATATTACTCATACCCAAGATGCGGACCCACTCAAATCTCAAGGACGTCCACCCCAAGCGATACGGCCGTCTTGTACTCCGTGACGAGTGGTAACACTGCCACTCACCCGCTCCGCTGAACCCTCCAGACATTGGAGAAATGCAGTTCCGGGGCACGTCTCAAGAGCGACCTGAACTCTTAGACGGATGACCACGCGTCGATGAGGTACCTATACTCTTCTATCTGCTCTACCTACTCCCTTTACAAGTGTCCTCTCTCGCGCTATGCCGTCATGAGTAAGTATGCCGCTAAGCAGCACAGATTCTGAAAAGTTCTTCACATCACGTGATCGGTTCCCTCATTGTGGAGTGCGCTAGCGAAGGCCCCATGGGTTACGCCGTGAGCTCGCTCGTGTTGTCGACGTCGTGCGGTCGTGGTCACGGCGTCAACGGTTCGCGGTCACCGTGCGACGCCTCTCGCCTTGCATGAATGCATCCGCTGTCAACCCCACGTGTTGCATACTAGTCCTTGCCGATCGTCGTCGAATGCCTGTACCTTCAGCGACCTGTCCGCACCATTTCTTCGCACTATAGTGCAAATGGTATGACCCATCTTGGGTGGCTTAGCTAGCCTATACCCTGCGGGATAGATGGCTGTTGACACACTCCAAACAATCGCCATCAGCATTCCTGATAGTACAGGTGATATCCAGTGACAGCGGTAGTGCACCCGAATATCGGTGGACTTCTCCTACAAGATTGGGATCAACCGTATCAGCATTCCTGATGGTAAAGGTGAAACCCAGTGGCGGCGGGAGTGCACCCAAAGGCTGTGGGGCACGCGAAAGCTCATTATGCTGTGCGAGTTGCGATTGGGCGGCCGGTACGTTCGAGCTCGAGCGCTTGTCATGCTTGAAGATCAGGTCGGTCCTAGTCTTTTCCCGCGGGCGCATATTGCCTGTAACAGGCCGTCCTGCGCGGAAGGATGACTGCGGGTCACGCTGCGCGCCCGTCGTTGGCCGCCGCTTCTGCTTCCGGCATGTAGATTCGTTCGGGACTGCGAACGGTGTCGGTTGGATGGTGCGAGGATGCTCGCCGGAACGCTATATTGGGTGAGCATGAGCCGTTCAATATGCTGGGCGGTCTAATGGGCAAGTGCTGGGCTTGCAGGACACAGCGCGTCTTACCTGCGATCCCCTGGAAGAAAATGTAGCACCGTCCGATCCACAGGCGAGTGTACGTGAAGAGTGCGTCGTTCGCCATGATGCCAGTGCACCCGAGTGCTCCGAGTGCGATCCCAGGCTGTCGTACATCGTCTCGACCGAGCGTGTGCCTCCTACCTCCCTCCCACCGCGCTGCGATCTTGCCGCCGGCCAGCTCGGAGGATCGCTTGCCGTCTGGGCTGCTCCGAGCACGCCTGTAGTCACTAATCGTACAAAATCCGAACTCTTGTACGGCGGTCCGCCCGAGGCCGCTGATAGGCTGCTACGGTCTCGGCCGTCCGCGGCCGATGAGGTACTCGCCGGCGTCGGCATCACGCGAGCCGCGGTAACCGTGGTGGGGGCACTAGTAGGGTGTGGAAGAGGGAGGTGAACTTTCAACTCAAGGCTGGTAGTCGGATAGTATGGCACTGGCAGACTGGCAGTGTGCTGCTGCCTGCTATGCGAGCTCCCGAAACGCGCTAGCGAGCCTCACCCAGACACGTCAACATAGTTGTATGAATATGACAGGTTACAAAATACACGCTCGCACGCGCTGTGCTGGGAGATGCCCCTACCTCCTATGTTCATGATTTCGGGAGCCGAGCTGCTACGTGGCGTCGATTCGTGTGCGTATAGGCTTATAGGCTCATAGGTCTGAGCTGGGTATCTCGTCTCACCTCATGGCCTTGCCTGGTGATTGTCCTGCCCGGAGGCGTGGTTGTCGAGTGCGAGCCGGGTCAAAGATGCATCTGGCGGACTGGGTGATGATCGTCCGAAGCGGACCGTGCCGTGGCCAATGAGACAGTGGCAGGGCCGGCTATCCTTCTCAGCCTCACCAGTATCTCGCAATGGCCATTGCACATCGTCTCTTTGTCTGCAGAGCCGGTGACTGTTGTGATCAAGTTACCACGTGTATCTGTTCATGCGGGACTACTCGTACGAGCCGCTGGAAGCTGATGAGATCCGTCTCTTGGAACTTCAAGCTGGCGCAGCAGACTCGGAGTTGCATGGCGACATCCACACATTTCGTTTGCCAGAGGACGACGAGCCTGTCGGTAACCATGAGATAGTGTTGACGCGGGAAGGTGGCGTCAATGTACCCACCGCACCGAGCTACAGCGCGCTCAGTTATACTTGGGGCCCCGACCTGTCCCTTCGTCACTCCATCAAGGTCTTGCAGAATGGACGGCTCTGCCAGTTGGGTGTCAAGCCTAATCTCTACGATGCACTCCAGCGACTACGTGTCGATATCCCGCAGAACGAGTCGGCCATGTTCTGGGTGGATGCCATCGCTATCAACCAGGCCGACATCCCAGAAAAGAACACGCAGATCCAGAAGATGGCGATGATATATAATCGCGCGGACAGCGTCTCTGTCTGGCTTGGCCGGGAGGACAGCGATAGTGGACGGGCAATTGAGTTCATCGAGCGATTGCTCAACCTAGAGGACTTCGATCCGCTCACCCAAGACCCTGGAACGCCTGCCGAATGGGCTGCGCTGCACAATCTCATGCAGAGGCCATGGTTTAACCGTAGATGGATTGTGCAGGAGATCTCTCTCGCAAGGAGTGCGACTCTGTTCTGCGGCAGCCAGTCTGTGACTTGGCCGGACTTCTCAGCCGCAACCGCGTTATTTGTCGCGCGCCACCGAGACCTCAGGCATCTCTTCCAAAGCTCGAAGGATTTCCACAACCATCCGAACTATCTAGGCGAAGTACCCTCCAGCGTACTATCCTCTCGCCTGCAAATGGGTCTTCGAGCAGCGAAGTCGTAGAGGCAACATCAACACCAACGAGCTGTTGACATTCGGCAAATGCCCTTCAATCGCTACAGAGTTCTTGCGTAGAGTTCAGGCGGTTGTTTGGGACCGAATGCTTGTATTGACGGAGGGCCGGAGAGGTTCGAAGCAGCTGCTTGCGCTGGTACCTCCTGAAGCCGAGGAAGGTGATCTCATCTGCATCCTGTACGGCTGCAGTGTGCCTGTGGTGCTGCGGCGGCAAAGGAAACGCAAAGCCGAAGACGATACGTCTCGACCACGCATCTCAACGCGCGCAGAGAGTAGCCTCTCGTCAACGGCCGAACGTACAGGCCAGTCCACCAAACCACAAATATCTCTTTCCCGAGCTACTTCCGATACTGCCGGCTCAGATGCTGATGCCACTGAGTCATCGACTCCGGCCCCGAGCCTTTTCGTCAGACCACAGGCTCTCGACACCGCCTACGCAAGCACCGGGGTACGAAAGGTGCTTCATCCGGACCAGGCTGAGCAGGAGCTGCGTCGCCTGCCTATCTCGCTCGATTCTCAGCACCAATATACGTTCATCGGCGAGGCCTATGTGCATGGTATGATGGCAGGCGAAGGTTTCAAGCACCAGAAAGACCATGGTAACAAGCTTAGAGCGTTCCATATAATCTAGATTCTGTTGCAGTATCCTGGTCCCACGTCATCTAAGTAGCCAGCCATCTCCGACTATAGGCAGGAAGATGGGATTGACGGCCGCTAAGTTCGCCTGGCACCTTCCATCCCCTCGTCATTGTTACTACTGTGTGTATCCACCCAGGTTGATATAGGCCTTAGATATGATAACACTGACCTCCGTCCATACGAACACTCTAGTGTTCGCCAATTGGACACCGCTGGCGACCCTCACGCTTGTCAAGACATGTCTCAGTGTCCCGACGCGCTCACAAGTCCCCACGTCTGTCGCCGCCGTCGCCAAGGTGGCCACCAGGGGACTCGCACACAGTCGCCGCAGAAGCTGGCGTGGTCGCCGTCCAGCGCGGGAAGACGACAGTCTACCGCTTTGGTGCAGTATCATCTTTGTGTGCTGGAAGCCAACTACTGCACAGCCCGACAGTACAGAAGACTGCAGCTGCGGCGATGAACGAACATAGCGCAGAGCAAGGCGTGTGGGCAGGAGCTTTGCTGTAGAGGAGACAAAGCCGAGGGTGAGACGCATTGTTAGCTACCTTGTATCACTTGTGGAGGACAGCATTGTACGATAGTGGAGTCTCGACCGTAATGAGGGCGTCACATCGTTCGCACGAGTGTCAATAGTACATGAGGAAGGGAATCCAGAGGACCACTCGAACCATATGAGCCGGCTCGATGGTAACGCCCTACCTGCGCTTATCCGTCCTACTGGACAACATTGCTGTAGCACTCATCGAAACTAACTTAGCTGCATGACACTTCGAACTGAGCCTGATTCCAGGCGATGCGTTTGGAAAAGCTATGTCAATGCAGGAAACACAACTCTGCGGACCTCTTCCCAGGTTTTGCTGAACGCTCTCCACCCCACGTTGCAAATTGGGTCTTCTACTCGTCCCCGTCGCCTAAGCACCGCCATCCTCGACATCGTCGTCTGATCCGGCGTCATAGTCTTCGGACTCTGCATCGTGCTTGTGGGCGGTACGGCCTTTCGGTGCCGTAGTGTGCCTGCGGTTCTTGCTGCGAGTGTTGCGGTACAGCAAGTCCTGGCTTGCCGTGTCATAAAGCATCTCTTTGTCGTCAACCTCAGCGCCGCTCGATGCTGCTTCGTCCTCCCCATCCTCCGTCTCCACCGTCTTCGGTTGCGTTTTGCCCCTGCCCCTGCCCTTCGGAGCCTTCTTGCGCCTGAGTGCTGCACCAGGCGTGCCCGCCTTCCGGCTTCCTCTCTTGCCGTTGGTCTTGACTGTGCCTAGACCACTGCCATCCTCATCATCGGCCAACGTCTCGCCCTTCGCCTGAGCATCCGCTTTGCGCTTGGCAAGAGCCTTGCGGTAGTTGACCCAGAGATTGTTGATCTTCCGACTCAGAGAGCCCTCTGGGTTTGCCGCAAGCTCGTGGAGGTTGCGGTTCTCCATAACATCGAAGCGGACCACGGTCGAATCGGCGATAACACGCTCGATTATCGTCATGCGCTCAGAAAAGGGGGCCCGGCTGTTGCCACCCTAACCCGTCAAGCGGCGACCGAGACGGTGGGTATCGAGCACCTCGCCAAGGACCCACCACCCAGCGGCTTCATCTAATTCAGCAAGCTCCTCGTCATCCAGTAGCCCATTGACGAGGTCATTGTGGCCTTCTTGCCAGCGCGTCCACTCCGCCAGCTCCTCAATGGTGTAGCTGATGCCACTCCGTCTAGCTTCCGGCCGACTCTTGTACGGCTTGCGGAGCGCCGCCATGATCCTCGCCACCCATTGCTTCTGACGAAGCTTGCTGCGTTTGACGACCTCCCAGTCATCACTCTTCACCTTCAGCGGGACTCGGGCATGGGCTCTCTGCCTAGCCTCTTCGACCGAGTTGATGGTGAACTCCAGAGGAAAGTCATCATCATCAGCGATGCTGGTCATGTCTTCTTCGTCGTCGTCTTGCTTCTCGGGACTTATTTGCAGTGCACGCTGGAAGTCGCTGAGCTCTTGCTGGTTCATAGACTGTCCGCGAACGAGAGCGCCACCCGGGAAGACGATGGGCTTCTGAAACTTGATACCGTTCGGGTAGGCGGATACTGGACGAGCAAGGGCCTGGAACGTTGAGGTGCTGTCATGTGGCGCTTGTATATGTGGTCCAAAGCCCGAGGCGTGAGCTACCTGGGCGGTGGACAGAGACGCTTGACGGAAGCCGGTCGATAGGCCGTGACTTATTCGAAGCCGCTGCAGCAGGCTTTGATGATCGGGAGTAATGTTCGGGGCCAGGAACAGGCTGTCTGCGGGCGTCGCGAACTGGGGATCATGCTGCAGCTGACCTCCAAGCTGCGCAGGCTGCCGATAGTCACGCCGACTACGGATGGCGTTGGCGTGGTAACCGGTGGCTGGCGGGACGTACATGTTGGTACCATCATATGCGGAGTGGTTGGTACCATCACATGCGGAGTGGTCGTGAACGTGAGCGTAGCTTTGCGCGTAGTGCTGTCCATGGCCATATGATCCGGCGTAGCCTATGCTGGAGGTACCGAGATCCGGCCGGCCTGGCAAAGAAGAGGATGGGTGCTGGTTGCCGACGTAGCCACTGCCACCCAGCTGATAGTGGGCGTGGTCTTGCAGTTGCGCGGCGTTGTGCATCGCTGCGCCGCGATTGCCGGAGCCCAGCCAGAGCGCGGACGGCGGAGATGATCCATAGCCGTTCTGGTGGTTGAAGGTGTTGGTGTCCGCGTGCAGGAAGGTGTCGTGCGGGTCGACCGACGGACCGAGTGGTTCGCCGTGAGATGCTGAACGTTGCTGGTCGAGTGGCGGTTGGGCTTCGTCTTGGTGCGTTGTCATCGTAACATAGCCGTAAGCGTGAGGAGCTTGTGGGCCGTCTTGTTGAGGGTAGTGAGTGCCGTCCATGTTGCTGAGAATTTCGCAATCTTTGGGGCAAGAAGCTGTTGCAGACCGTTTGTTGTTCGATCGGCGGAGATGGCTTTTCAAGGAAGATCAGTCAGTATTTGAACAACAATCGTCGCTGTGCCAAGAGTGCTCGGTCCCCACAGCGTGTTGTGTGTGTTGTCTGAAGTTCACTTACACGTCTTGGCATTACCTGTGAATGACTTTGACTTCCCGTGTGACTGGGCACCGGAGCATCCATCTACGGCATAGAGCTCAGAAGCGCAGAGAAACCCTGCGAGAGTTGCCAGGCGCCGTTGCTGATCCAGAAGCGCTCGGGTAGGCGATGCTGCCCTTAGGTAGAAACAAATGGGCCGCCCCTGGCCGATGCAGAAGAAACGCCAAGCTAGATGTAGCAGCCTGAATGAGCTGCGAGAGCCGTTCATGGGCTGTATGTAACCTGGACTGGATAGATTATATAACGAAAATGAGCTTCACAGATGCAAAGGAAAACGTTGTAAGACAAGAGGAGACTGGTGAGCACAACTGGATGGGATGGCCATCGGTAATAGCGCATGTGGAGAAGAGCGTGAGTAAGAGCAGACGCCGTTAAAAAAGATTTGCACTATGGTTGAACACCGTGGTGCCGACCAGGGAAACAAGCAGAAGCAAACCTATGGAACAGTCGCTGGCTTTCTCTACCTGGCTTGCCGACCCATTGCGCATGACTAACATGATACCGCACCACCGGAGGAGGAAGAGCCGGTTACCTTTGCTGCTGTGCAGCGGCACGAGGACATCACTTGCTCTTCCTGCCGGGCTCCGGCGAAGTAGAGACATCGCTCATCATCCGTGTAAACAGCGACGCGACACGGCACTCGCCAGCAGTCAAAGATCCCGTTATGTTTTCACTCCGCAATATGGTCGTAGTAGTCTGCTTCGTAATCGTGGTTGTGTGCCGTCCCATTGTCTACATTTGCCTCGATCGCCTGTATCTTCTGCGTGAACCCAGCCGAACGACCGGCAGCATAGAGCGCCCGCTTTTGCGTGCGCAAACTCCTAAATGCACCCACACCCTAAAAGACATCCTCTATCGTTCCGATCGTTTCAGTCTAGAATCCGGGTTTCCTGCCCCAAACTACCGTGCTATCACGAAGACCATCAGCAACATACAGACCGAGTTAGGTATGGCAGGCATGCGATTCCCGAGACTTACACCATGTAGTAGGCATGGTTCTTGCGATCATTCAGCGCATTGCGAAACTTCGCAATGAAGACTTGAACCTGCTCAATCGGCCAGCCCATGACCCGGGTGAGGAGGTAAAGCGCCCAGCCTTCGCAGCCTTCCAGGCAGTAGACGTAATTGAAGAGGCCGATCTGCTTGAGCGCCTGGCAAGCATTGAACGGCTAGTCAGTCGTAATCCCTCGTTGCAGACATGAGGGCAATATCCCACTATCAGGTCTTACCTTGTCTTTCGTCCACGTCCCTACCGGCAGCTTGTAAACTTTTTTGTGTACGTCTACGAAGCCGGTCTCGCGGACCAGCTGCTCGGCTCTGTCAGTGATCTTGAATGTCTTGCCCAGCTTCTCCCCAGCCTCGATGAACGTCTGACTCCACTGTTGCAACATGTGATCCGGACCTATTGACCCGTCGTCGCTCATGAAGTCGATCGCCATGTCCATATGCTGAAGCCACCCGCCAGGCGCGATGCGGTCGTACGCTTGGGAGTACAGGGCTTTCCAATCTGATATGCTGCCCATCAAGCACCTGATGTGCACGAAGTCAAAGTGATCTGCGGGATAAGTCCATTCATCTTCCACATCATCTACGGCAAAGTGGCAGTTCGGCGGTACCCACCTGTAGATATGTTGATCAGTAGCTGTTCCACGGACCCAGTGATGAGTTCGGCACCCACTCTGGTTGGATGGCGCTTAGGTCCAGACCTGTGACTTGAGCCTCAGGGTGCTGATCAGCGAAGTCTATGGCCCAGATGCCAGTGCCGCAGCCGACATCCAAGACCTGGGAGCACTTCTGGCCCTTTTCGTCAATGGGTGCAAGGTAAAGGCGGTCGCCCAGCAGCATGGTCATCATGTGGTGCCCGAGATCGAGCTGGTTGTTCTGCTGGTCATCGTTGGGTCCCCAGTAGTCGTTCGTGCCGCCTCGGAACTTGTGATACGTGCGGCCCCATTCTTCGCGATGTCTCAGGATTGTTGAGGCGAGAGTCACGTTGTCGCTCTGGCTATTTCGGGTTCGGTCAGCATCGCACACCACACGGCAAAGCACGCCTCTTACACATCGTCCCCGAGGCCAGAGTCCACACTTTCTTCATCTACCTCGTGGGTCGCAGGTAGTACCGGTACCTGCCGCAATGGCGTCTCATTAGCCGCGGCCTTTGCAAGGGAGAGACGTGGCTCATGGGACCGACTACAGGTACGTTTGACTGCTCGTCAGTAGTCGTCCCGGCGGATGCGGTGGCATCGCTGGCTGATGACATAGGAGGTAACTGTACGAAGAGCACGATCTCGATCTCTTCGCGGGGGCGGACAGAGTTTGGTTGGAGGTCAAGCGGGAAGCTTTGGGGGTCGGATCTCCGGCAGACCAGCGAGCATGCCGTCTGATAAGGCAGTCGGCAGAGCTCAAGCCTGATGTGCGGACCGATCAGGCGGAGGCTCGAAACTCGTAAATCTGATTAGGTATACGGAGGAAAAGACGACGTCCCGCGTACCATGTCGTGAGGCTAGGCTCTAACCGGTGCGTCTCCGCTCCGCTCCGCCAGGCCGCTGCAGGGATAGCTTCAGGGCGGCCAGGGCCGTCGAGGTGGCAGGGTTCCAGTACAGTAGTCTGCATGGCCCACCTCCACGCGATGTCGCCGACAGCTTCCCTGGCCATTTCCAGGAAGTACCTCGCATTGGCGGCAGGCAGCTGTGCTGGCACCGTGCCACAGGCCCACAGCCCACGAGGCCAGCATGAGGCTATATACTCATCGCGCATGTACCACGCCCCGTCCCCGTCCCTGTACCGGTAACCCAGTCCTTCCTCGACAGACCTTGAGCTCTTCTCCCGAAAACGCACGTCTTTGC
This sequence comes from Oleoguttula mirabilis, assembly GCA_035135055.1. NCBI lineage: Eukaryota > Fungi > Ascomycota > Dothideomycetes > Mycosphaerellales > Teratosphaeriaceae > Oleoguttula > Oleoguttula mirabilis. The sequence goes on along the minus strand of JAVFHQ010000022.1, from coordinate 176,388 downwards.
ACTAAGTGACACTCGAGGTGACACCGCCTGTCACTGCAATGGCGCACCCATCCATCCTCGGCCTTCTCGTGAACTACAAATGGCCCATCCTCGCCGCGGCTTTGGTCGCTTACGTCGTCTCGACATGCGTTTACCGCCGCTTCTTCCACCCATTGGCTAGTGTACCCGGCCCATTCCTCCCAGCCGTCACCAAGTTCTACCAATCCTACTACAACTGCCGCTACTATCTCCAGGTCGAGAAGCTCCACCAGCAATATGGCCCCATCGTGCGTATCACTCCGAACGAAGTCCATCTCACGGACCCAGCGAACTACGAAAAGATCAACCACGTGGGCACCAAGTATGCGAAATCGCTCAACTACTACAACGCCACATGCGTCCCCAATTCCACCTTTGGCACTGGCCCGAATGATGTGCACAGGATCCGACGAGGCGCGTTGAACCCCATGTTCTCCCGCCAGAAGGTGCTCGATCTCGAAGGTATTGTGCAGGACAAGGCGCGCAAAGTCTGCGCACGCATGCAAACCGGCATTGACAATAACGAGCCCGTCGATCTCCATCACGCCTTCCGCGCTGTCTCAGTGGACGTCATTTCGGACTTTGCTTTCGGCGAGTGCTACGACTTCTTGGACAAGGATGACATCGGCGCCAAGTTCTTCACAATGGCACATGGTATCGGTCCGGCGCTCTGGGCCTTTCAGCAGTTCCCGTCGCTCCAGAGCTTGGCGCTCAAAACACCGCCGTGGATGGCGCCGTATCTGTCCAAGCCGCTGGGTTACGTGACGGGCATGCAGATGGAATGTGTGCGGCAGATTGAAGGCGTCAAGGCCAACATCGAGCAAGGCAAGTCTCTGGGCCGGCAGAACATTTTCACGACGCTGCTGGATGAGGAGAACAAGCCGGATGCGTACCAGATTCCCACCACGTGGCAGCTGAAGGATGAAGCGTACAGTGTACTGGTCGCCGCGGCGGACACGACTGGCAATGCCATGACCGTCGCCGCCTTTAACGTTCTGAACAATGGCGATATCTACCGCAAGCTGGTGGCTGAGCTCGAAGCTGCGTTCCCTGACCTGAATGCCGATCTGCCTTTCGTCGAGCTGGAAAAGCTTCCCTACTTGGTATGTATTTCCCGCGCACGACAAACGTCCGTGACATGAAGGACCCCATATTGACAAGGCTGGCAGACAGGAGTAATCAAGGAAGGCCTCCGCCTCTCCTTCGGCGTCATTGGCCGTCTACCTCGCGTCGTTCCAGCTCCTGGCGCTACATTCAACGACCACTTCCTGCCATCCGGCACGATTGTCAGCATGTCTTCCTGGATGATGCATCGCGATACCTCCGTGTTCGGACCGGACCCTATGAAGTTCGCACCAGAGCGCTGGACTGGCTCTATCGACGAGGTTAGGCGGCTCGATGCTAACATGGTGCCCTTCGGCCGTGGTACACGGCAGTGCGTGGGCATGCCGTTGGCGTATGCGGAGCTCTATGTCACCCTTGGGTCGCTGTTCCGGCGCTTCCCGAAGGGACTCAAGGTGTGGCGCACGACCGAAGAGATAATGCAGGACTATGAGGACTTCTTCAGTAGTTACCATCCAGATAGTAGCAAGCAGGAGTGGTTTCGGGCATATGTGGAGAAGAGTGGGTAGAGCAGATAGGACTAGCGATGGCTCATTTACGAACCTTACACTTTATTACTTCGGTGACGGCCTGTCGCCGTATTAAATCTACATTGTGTACTTGACTCCGAGATTGAGGTATGTTCTGCATGGATCTCCACCGAGAATGTGGAAGAGGGCCCTGATCGAGAGCCCAGAGGAACAAACAGGGAGGGTCAGCCACGGTCAGAACGCTGGCGGCGACTCGGAATGATGTCTTGCAGTCTCCCAGAGTCTTGGTGTACCTACACCTAGTAACGATGTGAAGATCCTCAAGTCGCTTACAAGGCTCTTTGTTGGTGCCAGGAGCTTGACTTCGCGAGCGAGTCCGTCTGTTGTTTGCGTGGCGATTCAATCATTTGGATGTACTTACTGTTCTTGATGAGGTGTGCGATAAGAGGGAAGCGTTCTGCCGGATGAGATGGAAACTCTGGCAGTTCTTGAGCGCCTTTGATGGATTGTATCGTTGGTAGTTGATGTTAGGTTTGCAATAAGGAGGCGTTCACGCGCCTGCCATTTCTAGCGGATATTGCCACCGGTCTTGGCAAGCTTCCAAATCCACTCTCACACTTTCTTGATCGCCTCAGCAGCGACAAGACACACATTGATCGCATCTCGCCGCCACCAAGCAAGCAAACAGCCAGCATACAGCTCTCCAACATCACCACCACCACACCACCCACGGCGACAATGTGTTGCTTCAACTTCGGCGGCATATTCGGCACCTCTGGCGAGCGCCAGCGCCTCCTGGCCAATGTGCCAGCGTGCCCATCACGTAAGTGCTGATCTCAGTGCTGTTGCGGAGGCTTTGAGCACTGTAATCACTGTCAGTATGCTAATGGAACCGCTAGCACCACCAGACTCGCCGCAGCAGTACCAGTCCTCGGCACCAATGGCCATCCCGGGCGGCGGCCGCAGCCGCAGCCCAGCCAGCAGCAACACCACCCTCTCCGTCGAATCAAGCGGCGGCAGCAACACCGCCTTCTCCGTCGGATCGAGCGAGGGCAGCGGCGCCGCAATCGTCGGCAGGGACATGAACGACGCCACCACGGCGGGGAGAGTTGCGGCCTGGCAGCCGGAATCTCAGGAGGCAGCAGCGGAGGAGCAGCCAGAGACTGGCGTGTTCGACGACATGATGGAGTTGTGAGTACGAGGGCCCAAGGGGCGAGACGAGAGCATAGCGACGGCGTTACTGGCGAGAGGACTTGCAGAATAGGACAGAACAGCCGCTTAAGCATAGCGAGCTCGAACGATGATGAACTTGGCCGGCGCTTTCCGCTCTTGCGGTTCAAGCATGGCAGCACGCACTTACCTGACCTCTCTCAACCGTGATGTGACCGTACTAAAGCCCAGAATGACCTCTACATGCATGTAGAGAGCGTAAACCTACTGTGCAAGTCTTGCAGCTCAAATGAGCTTCTCATGAACAGATCTCACCAGCCATGCATACTCATAGCCACACATACGCTTAGCAGTTGTTGCAGCCTGTCATGCATGCTGAAAGCTAAGCGAGAGTGTAAATTCACGACCGCAGAATGGTAGCTGGAACCAGAGCGATCAGCATCAGCGGTCGTCCCAGCAGAATCTACGAGCCACTGGCCTGGCTGAAGGTCCTCTTGCCGCGGAAAAGGGGTGAAATTCCGCGTGTGCAAAGTCGAAACAACAAACATCCAGCTAGAAGCTTGAATCTTACTCTCATCGGCAAAAAGTGATCCTCACCTCGAACGGTCTTTGCGGTCGTTACAAACGATTGTCATCACCATGGAATGCTCCTGCAGTATCGTTAGCCATCTTTGTCGATTGCTGATCGAAAAGATCAAAAGAGAAGCGTTGTTCAAACGCTTGGTCTGGGCCTCGAACCCATACTCTGTGAGTCTTGTTACAAGAACATTGTCGATTCAATAACTCTAAACGAGTCGGTTTGATTAGCGAACAGTCCAATGGTTATGACATAAAGCAAGCGAGCGCAGTGAATAGGGGTGGTTAGTAACAGGCGCAGCGACTGGCAGCGGCGGACTCCTCCTCTTAACCGTATCTACTAATGACTAATATTATTTACAATCTTAGGCGCTTGAGGCTGCAGTGATCCCCTTAGTGGTGCGATCACATTGGGTCGAGGTGATCTGATATATTATATACCTCGTATCCAGTGCCGGTGTTCTTCCCTGGCGTGTTGACATCTTTGGCTACACATCACGTCCGAGGGTTTGCGCACATGGAGGTTTGAGCCAAAGGTGGTCCGATGAAGCACTTACTATTCTGGTGATGTTTGACCATGGCGTTGTGGAGATGTCGTGCTGTCGACGTAGTCGTGGCCTGTTCGTCGTTGCGTCACTGCGGCTTGCGGAAGTCTTGGCGGAGTTGAGGCTATTGTTCTTGTCAGCACCACCGAAATTCGACCTCTTACCTTGGCAGCATCCACGGTGACTCCAAACCGTCGTTCATGGTCTCCACTCCTCAAAGACCCCAACCACCACCACCACCACCACCATGCATCAACATCCTTCCAAGACGCCAGCGAGCATGAAGTGGCCTGCCTCCGACCTGCCAGCGAAGATGTGTGCACTAACCGCCACACCTCGTGGGCAGGCCGTGGAAGAACTCTCACTCCGCCAGACCGCTTCACAGCTGGATCGCGACACCACCATCGCGAACATCGTCAATGCGTACGACTATAGCGTCGTGCCGCTGACGCCGCACGATCTGCGGCTGCGCAAGGCCGTGCTGTCTCACCACTCGACGACGTCTTTCTTGCAAGCACGCAAGGACATTGACAAGGCCATGGACGAGGCGGTCAAGATCGTCATACGCACGCGGCAGGACAACAAGGTATTCGAGACCGCCTTCTACCGCTACGGTGCTCGCTGGGACCACAAGGGTATGGTGCAGCGCAACGAAGCGCGGCGGATCGTCATGCGTATGCGCCAGGACAAGAAGGTCTTCGAGACTGCCTTCTACCGCTACGGTGCCCGCTGGGACCATAAAGGCGTGGTCCAGCGCAACGAGGAGCTGCAGAGCCTAGTGTGTGACGGGACCCCACTCGTCGGTAAGACAATGCCCTCGAGACAGCGTTCTGCCGCCCGGGGCGCTCGCTGGGACCACAAGGGCATGGTCCAGCGCAACGAGGAGTTGCAGGGTCTGGCCTGCGATGAGAGTCCGCCTGTATGGGCGATTTGGTGCACGGTGGCGCCATGGATCGGCGAGAAGAGATCTGCGCGTGACACGCTGCACAAGGACGAGGTCACTCTATGCGACCGCAAGACTCTTCGCCAGTGGCACAGGCATCGCCGCAGGAGGCGAGGGAGAGGTCGGGCCCTTCGACTCGACGGCAGGCTCAGCGCGGAGAGGCCGTCACCGAAGACGTCCTCAAGCGTTATGGCAGAGACGCTTCGCCCAAGGCGAATACGCTTCGTCCACTCTGCCGTGAGGATCGGCAAGTGGAATCCATGGGACTACAAGGGTGCCGGACGACAGCCAAAGCAAATACATCCGCAGCCACGTGGAGCTTGACGACCTTGGGCGCCGGGATCGCGTCCTGCTGTCGATATCCACGGCAACGAAGTCTACAGCCACCTTGTGATCTCTCATCACCAGAACAAGCAGTTGGTCGTGCAGTTCATGTCGGCTTGGAACGATGAGGTCCGCGCCCAGTTGTCGCCCATGACCGCCAACAACTACCCAAGACGCGAGGCGCTCGCCGCAGACCGTGCCCGTCTTGCTCGTAGTGTCGGCTTGGACCGACGAGGTCCGCGCCCAGTCGTCGCCCATGACGGCAAACAACTTCTCAAGGCGCGAGGCGCTTGCCGCAAACCGCTCCCTTCTTGCACGCCTCGTCGCACAACTTCCCGGCTTTTGGAAGTGGCAGCAGGAGCTGTCCAACTACATGACCATGAACCGCCTGCAGCTATGACGAGCGGTCGAAGTGGGACAAGGAGCTCATCAACATGCGAGACGCCGGCGGCACCGTACCTAGCCAGATACGAGAAATGCAGCTCAGCAAAGCCTCCAAAGCGTGCCCTAGCCCGTTGTGCCTTCTCATCGTGTCATGTAGCGCGTAGTCTCATCACTTGTCTTCGAAGGTGAGACATTGTGATATTGCTAATGTGTTGTAGTACCTCCAATAGCTCTCGTACCGCTGCCGTAATTGTGACATCGTATTTGTGATTGCCATCCTGAGACCTCTAGGTCACGTGAGACCCACAAAACAATTCGTGGGTCTAGCGCGCTGTTTCCGCTCGGTCGTTTCTTTGTACTCCGCAGCAAAGACAGCGGCGGCATAGCGCTACACAGTAACATCGGGACGCCCTCCACAGCACCCTTGCAAACTCCACAACGGTCAAGCCGCCATCATGTCGCCAGTCACCCGCCACAAAGCCAAAACGGCGCACGAGAATCCCACGGTAGCGGCGGCAGTCAAGATGATGTGGCCGCGACCGTCAAAGTCCGCTTCGGCAGTGCAGAATCACTTCGTCCTCGTCAACAAATGGAAGGCCAAGATGGAGGTTGCGGAGGAGGAGCTTCTGTCCGAGCTTGAGGGCTTGACGCCGGAGGACCTCGTTGACGATCTGGGGCTGGGTGGCAAATTTGGCGACCGCAGAGCGAAGGCAAGGCGGATGGCAGCGCAAGCGGTGTGGGAGGGGCAAGAGCTGAAGGGCAGAGCAGAAGTGGCAATGGCTTCGTCCCGGCCACCCACATCGGAGCCCGAGCACGCCCAGAAGAGCCAAGGCAAGGCAGAGTGGTTCGATGAGGAGTACACATTGCCTCCTCCGGCCGGCGAGAACTGGGTGGCAGTACTCGCCTCCACGCTCGCCAGATACGGTATAACCGTAGCGATGACAGGATAGCGCTATGCTGCACGGGACAAGCGGCTGAGACTGGAGGCATGAGGATAGCAAGGCTAGTGTGAGTTTGGCGCAGGACTGTCGAGCAGATGGAAGCGGTCATTGCTGGGTGCTGGGTGTTGGAGGTGGTGGCGTTCTGGGTCACCGCAGTAGCTGAAAGTGGTCTGGATGCTTTCCAAGTTGCATCGAGAGGTTGCCCTGGAATAGAGCGAGCAGTGAGCTTCATCGTCTGCCGACCCAGATCGTTCGGAGTCCGTAGAAACTCAACCATATGCCTCAGATATAGCACACGTCGTGAGCCCAGTGCCCGCAACTGCCCAATTGGGACACTTAGAAACGTTACAGCTGCGGGTAGTCCAGAAAGCCGAGAGTGTGTGAAAGCAAAGCGTTCTGCGGCCTTCACCGAACACAGTCCCCGACATCGATCGCATTTTTCACCAAGTAATGCTGCATGTTCGGCGGCAGCATTACGAACCAGACACAGACGACAAGACGCACTTCCGCCGCGGCATTCATACCCGACAGCAGCATCCACGCTCCGCCAGCGGGTTTGCGCCGAACTGCGAACTGTCTGTGCAAGTCTGATGCAGCGCTTTGTTACCTGTCCGACACCATCACCGACGTCATGATGAGTGACAGCGAGCGGAAGGATGTATCTTCGGGGCCATACGAGACGGACGATGATGAGAATGCCGAACTGCAGCAGCTTATCGAGAAGGACATTGCGCATCAGTCGCGAAGCAGCAGCAACGCGAGCCTGCAGGCTGATGACACTTCCGGCCCCGATGGCCACGGTCCCACTCGCCGTCGTCGCCGACAGATGCTCGACCAAAGCGGAAGAGTCACCGGCGACGTGCGGTCCGGTGCCATGATGGACAGGCTTCGCACCGGATTTACGAACACCTCTAGCGATGAGGTCAGGCCGCAAGAACCACGGGGGAGCGCCACGTCGGATACTCTGGTAGAGAGCGCGATGGCGCAGCCGCAGGGCACAACGGACTCGCGTGTGCAGCAAGAAGCGCCTAGCCAGCAAAGTGACACACCCGACGCTCAGCAGGCAGCTCCATCCGCAGCAGCTGGAGAGCCAGCGTCTCGAGCGGACCCAAACCCCATACCAACTCGGCAGCGAGTTCCTGTACGCTTAGCCAGCCCTCCAAAGCAGGAACGGCGGCAGGTCGATCGTTTGCAAGGACCGTGGAAATGTCCGAGGTGCGACGCAGGCTGCGGTAGCCGCAGCAGCCTCCGGGGACATCTGAGTGGGATACACGACGTCAACCGCGGTCTGCTTGGAGGCTGGCGGCACAACGCCACAACCGATGACGCGGAAGCCAGCTCAGAAGCTGAAGGCGACAAAGACGCGAGCGATGCAGGTCGGCCAGGTGCTTCGGGGACGCCAACATCAGCCGACTTCGCAGCCCTCCGTGCTCGACATCCAACCGTCAAGAGCAACACCGCTCCTGCCCCAGCTTCCCAACGGCCCGAGCAGACCGCTAGAGCAGAACCGGTAGAAGCGCCAAAGTACAAGTGCAACTTGAAGGAGTATGCCTTCATCGACTTCAGGTACGGCACAGAGCTCATCCCTGCAGAGATCCAGACGCTTTGTGACAACATCAAAAAGCTGGAGACTACGTTAGGACGAGATTTTCCCAATCGCCGTAGCCTCTGGCAGCATGATCGTACCATGTTCTACAAGAGGGATGGCAGTCTCCGGCACAGCGGCCCTTTGCAACAATGGGTTGGCGATTTGCGGCTGTTCGACATGGCGACATGAACGTACCTCACGGGCACCGGTATCCTTGTCGATGCCCAGTCGATTCAAGCCGCGCTGGATTACATCGCCAGCCAGGACGCAGCCCAAGCCGCCCACGCCCTGGCCACCACTGCTGTCCCATCGCACTTGGAGAGTGCCGTCCCGGATGCTGCTCCGGCCGATCAGCAGACAGCGCAGCATCTACTCGACGCACCGTACGATGGCAGTCGCTCGCAGCAAGACTGGATCATCGATCCACACGCGGGCTACAATGCAGCACCGGTTGGGCGCGGCGGGCCGTCACCAGGCTTACACGTCCAGCCCACCTCAGCTGGAGACGTGCAGCCCTTGAGCGCAGAAAGCATCATCAAGGCTTTTGCCACTGCAATGCAGCGTCAAAGGTATAGACCAACACCTCAAGCTGATTCTGCGGAAAGCCCGTCGAGAGATGAAGTTGCATTCCACGGTTCCGACAAGGTTGAGTCGGGAGAAGAGGTGGTTGGAGCAGTGCCAGGTGCCGTGGCCCAGGAATCTCAGAGTCCGGCCGATGCTATGCAGGATGACGATTCATCAAGCGACGAAGAGCATGCCAGCGAAGCCGTCATCCAGAGCCAGACGACCATGAAGCCGCGGCGGCAGAGGAAGCGACACACAAGAGACGATCATCCCCCGACACACAACGTACCATGCGACAGTGAGCAATGCGACCGCATGTTCGAGACCAAATTCGCCATGAGGAACCACTACACCGAGCAGCGTTCGGATGTCCGGTGCAAATGCTGGTTCTGTCCTTCCGATTTTGCACGTATCGACGCTCTGTACAGGCATGTGAGGACGATTCACGACTTTGGAGCGAGGCCTTTCAGGTCGCAGGCTGAAGGCGATCGATCAGTGGTTACTGTGGACCAGCAGGGCACATTCCCACGCCGTGCGTTCTACGGTCTCGATGGCCGTCGGTCAGACCCTTTGCTGTGGCACGGAAGACTCATACAGCTCGTGGGTCCTGGTAAAGCAGCCATTTTCGGTGCTCTCAAAGGCAACAGATATGATGCGCAACATGAGTATGCAGCGCTCCCGGCCAGCATTCCGCAATACGCGCGGCTATCAGCATCGCCATTGCCTGCGCAGTCGCCGCAGACAACGGACCAAGTCCAGCAGCCGGTAAACGGACATCTTCTCCCAACAGCGCGCCTCGCTACCGCGATTCGCCAACTCTTTCGTCCAGCGCCGGCAGCAGCTCAAGGTGTTCAGCCAGGCCCTCGGCTGCTAGGCCAGACACCGTTGTCTTTGCTGCAGCATCCTTGCCCGTCGGAACTCCAGCCATTACATGTAGGGCCTCAGCCAAGCGGATACGAAAACGGGCTTCCTACTGGACACGAGGGCTGGAATTCTGCACCGGTCGGTGATCCACTCGCCATGCAAAAACCATCTCACAGACAGAGAGCATCTCGACGGTTGCCTCCTCCGAGAATTCGACCAGAGGCGTTGAACCGTCCTCGACAGCTCAGGAGCTCACTTACGCGGCGAATCCAGCAAGAAGATAGCACGCCTGTGAACCCCATGGCCACGGCGCGGCTAGGCGGTGACAGTCAACCGGCGCAAGCTGTTGGCTTGCTTACACCGGAGATGCAGGCACTTGCAGCGCAAATTCAAGAGCGGGCTAGAGGTCTTGCGCTTGGCAGGACTGCAACACCTGACGATAGCACGATCGCACCAGAGCGGGTGGAAGTCTTCCGGCGGATGTTCAACAGCGTCCACACCATGAAGTTGGTCATCCCATATTTCCGAGATGCCATACTCATCCTCGCTGTGGTCAATAGCCAACGGAAGAAGAAGGAGGATGCGTTCAACTACGGCGAGCTGTTGAAGGCTTTGAAAGAGCTCCACAGGCTCCGTGTTGTTGAGCTCAACGAGGACGATTGCGTGCGACTGCCTATTCCACGCAAGTCCACCGAATCCAACGAGACCGACTCGCAGGACAGTCCGACCACTTCGAAGAAACGCAAGCGATCTGAGAGTGATGATGGGGATCGACATGAAGATACGTCGGACACGGAAAAAGCAGAGGGCAGTGGCGCATCAGAGGTCAATGGTGAGCCTCACGGGCGTTCTGCTAGTCCTGCTGCCGGCCAAGATCAGGACGCAGGTGCTCGAGCTATCCCTGAAGTTGATCCGCTCATCTACGATCACAGAGCAGGCATTTTCCGGCAGGTTGTAGTTGATCTGCTGAACAATAGCACATTCTTCGACTCTGGTCCGATCCCGGCAGACGCCGTGCTGGTACGTGTGAATCAACTTCGACCTGAGAACGCGCCGCTTTTCACCCGCAACGAGGCGCAGCAGGCACTGTTTAGGATGTACGATGCGGACGAGATCGAGTACGTTGAGAACAAAGTTTCCAGGGTCCAGAACGCGGATTAGAGGCCTTCCGCTGAGGTGATTGTTCAGGTGGCTTGCCAGGTGGCCGGCCTTCTCTCCCGATGTGAGCTCGGAACGTTGGCATTTAGGAACGTTGGAGTGACCAAATGCAAGACGTACGAGTGGCTTTACCAGTCTCAGATAGCGGCAATGCCACCAAGGGCGTGCTTTTGGAAGGGGTATTGATCATTGGGAGGCCTCAACTGTGAGTTTGCTGCTCTCTATAGGCTGCAAAGCGGAGTTTCGCAGTCTACGGTTTCCACGAGGATCAAATAGCATAGCAAAAGTCAGCGTATAGCTGTAGCTGGGTTTTCTATCGTTCCTGTTGCTGGTTTATTGTGGTTCCCCTTTTGCGTGCTTTGTAGGCTGCGAGCGTGTGTAATTTTGGTCCGTTCGACGAGTTACGTCTATGTCTTCCAGGTTGTAATCAGCAAATGTTATATTGCCGTTATTGCTGCCGTTGAAGGTCCAATGACTGCTGGTATATCGATCCTAGGGCTCGTTTTGACTCGAGTGGCGGTTCGGCTGATTCGGCAGTGACATAAGCCCACCGGTGGCCTCCTTTTCGTCAAGCTCCGCTGCCACGCTCACTCCTTGATCGTGCCAGCGCTTACGAAAACACAAACATACCACCACCAAGCGCCGCCAACATCACAATGGCGCCCAGCAACAGCAGCAACAACAACAACACCACCAAGAAGTCGCGGCGTGGCGCGGCGCGCCCGCACGCCTGCACCTACGCGGGCTGCGGCAGCACGTTTTCGTTCCCGGGCGCTGTGCAGAAGCACATCAACGAGGTCCACCTCAGGCTCAGGCCGTTCGTGTGCGTCGGTTGTGGGCGGGGGTTCCCGCGCAAGCGGGCGATGGAGAAGGAGCATCGGTGCCTGGTGCTGGAGGCGGAGAACGCGCGCATCATCGCGCTGCTGCAGGAGGCCGCAGCAAGGGTGGCGGAGGCGGAGGCGGCTGAGGCGGAGGAGGAGGACGACGATGACGACGATGACGACGACGACATGGACGACGACGACGACGACATGGACGACGACGACGAGGAGGAGGATGACGACGACGACAGCAGCGTGGAGTAGAGCTCCACCAAGCCGATAGCGCGCACAACCACTGCCGCAAGGCCGCTGACCGTGATATGTGCCTTTCATCCTCTCGTGACCCCTGGTTCAACGTGCATATAGCCACCATGGCAAGCAATCGTAGTCCAGCAGCCTTTTGTCGTCGTATACCCCCTATACCACCCCCCGTTTGTGTGATCACGTGGGTGGATCTTGGCGGACGGAAGATACCGTTATTCGAAGTGCAATGCTTCGAGATAGCCCCATCACACCAGAGAGCAAGCAGCAGCAGCGAAACGTCCAATCGATAGCCGAACCGCCTGATAGCAGCAGCGGAAGCTCACATCCACCATGGCATACGACCACCAGATCCAATGCGCCAGTTGCGGCAAGTCGTACGCCAGTATCCTCGACAGAGACGTTGGGATGAAGCTCACTTCAGACATGGCCAGCAAGACGCTCGCTAACCCCAGGATGGGCGACATAATGAAGACAAAGCATCTCTGCTTCGTCCACGGCTTTGCGCAGCCGTTTGCCGCAATCTCATCGCGCTTTACTCTAGCTCGGACTCCAGCAACAAGCGTCGATCCACCAGTCGAAAGCGCGCCGGCAGCGAGTAAGAGCAGGAGCAAAGGCAAAAGCAAGGGCAAGACCGCGACCAAGACCAAAGCCGTACGAGCGACCGATGGTACCAGCACGAAGAAGCCTCGCAACCGCACAAGATTGCCGATCCGGAGGGCGCAACCGCTGAATCCATTCGTCTGCATGGACCGCACACACTTCGCCTTCTATCCGGATGGCAAGATAGACATACCGTCAGAGGCGCGAGCTTATAGGCAAGAGGGCAGCAAGCGCGGCCGGTCCAATGCCCGACCACCAAACACCCAGCATCGGGCTGAGTTGCTAGTCCTCTCCGACGAGGAGCTGAGCATCTACTTCGAGAACGAGGCGCCAATATGGGACTTGTCTTTGACCTATAATGGCGGCCCTCTGCGGACTGTTGTGGATATTCCTGACAAGGGCGGCAGCTACGGTGCCGCGCCAGCAGCTCGATATGCTGGAGAGGGCAGCGCGTCGGCGGAGCTAGCTACCCAGTCGTTGTTCAGCAGCTCCCATGATGATGGCGGCTCTCTGAAGACTGCAGTAGACACTGGAGACGATGCCGCGCCAGCAGCTCAGCAGGCCGGAGAGGGAAGTGTGTCGGCGGGTCTGGCCACCCAGTCGCTGCTGAGCGGCTCCTATCAGATGTTTGCCACTGCTGATGACGCCGACCACTACGGCAGTTTACGATCGACACCGCGGTATGGAGATGAGGTTACGGCGGCCGCTTACGTTGCCATGGCCCGGTACTACCCTGGCTCTCTGCAGGATACATCCGCGGCTGGAGACCGTGTCGACCAATACAGTGGCTGCGGATCGGCAGCGGAGTACGGATACAGTGGAATGTCGGCTCCGTATGGCCGTCAGTACTCTTTGGACGACTTCCGTTGTATCCAGCCGGTCGACGCAGCACAGCAGTACCGAGGTAGCAGCGCATCATCTGGCAACATTTTCGGCATCCTGCCAGCCACCGGCGCCTTCAGCGGCCTTCCAGGCTTGGATCCAGCCGAATTTCCAAGAATTGGTGGTGGTTGGCCTGCCCTCAACTATTTCGACAACCTCCGAAGCACTGCACCAGCTCCCCCACCCGTCGATGGAACGTCCGTGTAGAATGCGGACGGCCCAGTGGGCGGTTGCTATGGCGGTGCAGAGCAGATGGGTGGTGGCGATAGCACGGCAGGCTTCGGAAGCCCTCAGACCATGGATCTCGGCGGTCGGCAGATGGGCTTAGGCCATGGTACGGCGGCCGTCAGTGGCTTCAACAGCCCTCCAGGCATGGGCTACGGTGCCCAAATCCTCGACGGCGCGCCGTCGATGCGTACTGGTACGTTGTCCGACCATGGCTATGGCACTGCGGAGCAGACGAGCGAGCAGGCGGACCAGTTCAGCTTGGCTTCTGTGTCAGGTGGACGGCATGTCGACAGAAGTCTGCCAGAGATCGAGCAGGACCTCTTCCAAGCACTCCTCGATGATTGCACCCATGGCGGCGACTGGACCTCTGAGCAGTCCTGATGATACTGAGCGTTCGAGGAAAGCTTTGGAAGTGTTGTCGGCGGCCGTTTGAGTGGGATACGGCAGTATTGGACGTCTCATCAGGGATCAAGCATGCTTGTTGGGCGTTCTTCGACCTGCACAGCTGCGAAATGGCAGCTATACTGCACGCACAACATGATTGCAGCACTTGTAGTTGCACGATATGACAGATAGGTAGAGCATGGAGAGCGTTGTGCCCAGAGGCCCCAGACGGAGTGCGAAATGGAAGGCTCCACCCCTGTGCACTGGGCACCCGCTATGGCCCTGTTGGGAAGGTGATAAACTGGTTGGGCTTGGCCGTACTGTGGACGAACTTTCCGGCAGAAAGCATGTTGCTCTATAGCGACTGCACTTCTCATCCTATATCGTTTTTGTGTACGCGAGCAGTCATACCGCCGTCTGCTATATTGCAGCGGACCGCCGTCGTCACGTATCGTTGTTGTCTCGTCCAGGTGAGATTCAGTTTCTAGTGTTGCGGCCTGAGGCATTCCTCCGGCTCCCCAAGCCGCCGCAAGAGCACCATCGTCTCGCATAGCACGACGACTGCACACGATATGTCCATTGCCAGCAGTGACAGTTCTATACTGCGGGAGGTAGTAGACGATGATGATCTGAGCATTATGCGGTCTCAGGAGCAATGGCGAGACCTGTGGCGCCAGCGAAGCCGCCGGAATATTGCTCGGTAGCCCACCGCCAGCGCATCGCCGCGCTCATACCGTCAGACAACGGCGAGCAGGTGGTCACGATGAAGACAGGACAGGGGAGTGGGCTGCGAATCCCACAGCGACTGGTCGACATCGACGCCAGCGCCTGGAAGCAACACAAGCACCCTTACGGCGATTCCAACCCATCGAAGCTCACGATCTGGAGCGTCAGCGCCGTGCTCGCGCCTAGGATCTGTCCGCCCCGACGACACAGAGCTGGCGGTAGAATGAGCGAGTTCTGGGAAAGGGCTCATGGTACGAGCGGTGAGGCCGCCTCCACCGCACAGCGCCATATATGCAACAGCAAGAGCAAGAGGAGGAGGTACATCAACGGCCGGCGACCAGAGCGCACTGCGGACAATGTCTGAAGGGTTCAATCATGGTGGGTGGCTCGTTCCCCAGACCTCAGGGCTCAGGCGGGTGTCTGGAGGGCCTCATAATCAGCCTGATCGCTGGCGAATCGCGCCACCATCAAGAGCGACCTCATCATGGAGCGATACAGCAACATCAGCGCCGGTGTCTACGGCAAGCCTGCGTGGTTGCAGGGCCAGGCGTCCGACTATCCGGAACTATACCACCGTCCGTCGGGACATGGAGTCGGTCGACCTCGCTTTCGGCCTGAGTATGTTGGTCTCATGGCCCATGACCATGCCCGGAACGCTTCGACAGCGCGCCAGTGCAGTCTCATCTTCGATCCGGCCAAGCTCTGTGGTCTCATACGACTGGCTTTGTGTACATCGTCACTCTGCGTGATATCACTCACTTCGAACGCACCGTCTGCATGAGCCGCAGACCTCGATGCTCTCTGGCAGTACGCTCGAAGTATCCCGTACATACCGCTTAGATATACACTCCTCCCGGACCCAACGGCAGTGTCTGCAGGAGCCGCAGACCTCCATGCTCTCAGGCACTCGCCACTGGATCAGTATACACCCTTCGGCCATGTCAAAGCCATCAAGTCCTCCGTACCCAGCAAGAGTGTCTGCAAAGAAAGGCAGACCTCTCTGCTCGCGGGCACTATTGCAGGGATCAGTATACGCTTCCACCTCTCCGACCCAAGCCCAGCAACGGTGTCTGCAAGAAGCCGCAGACCTTCTCGCTCTCGGGCACACGTTGCTGGACTGATATACACCTGGTCACGAGCCAGTCTTCCTGTAGTACAGTGAGGACCCTCAGCTACCACTGTCCAACACGCTGGCCTGCCGTAGTGATGAATCTCGAGCCTTATAGTCGAGGCTTGGTTCCATCTTGTTTGCGGCCATCGAGGCCTGCATATGCAGCTGCATAAGGTGGCCTCCGCGCGTGCAGCAGGCAGCAAGCAGAGGTGGGCCCTATATCAGGGTGCAGTCGTCTCGTTGCCTCGCACGGTGAGTATTGTCTCTTCACTTTCGTTGATGCGTTCGTAAACACACTCTCTTCGCGGTGGTATACTTTGTCTCCTCTTCTTATTCTTCACGCGAGCGAGTACCGGCCAGAGGGCGGGCTGATGTTCTCCTAACCGGTATATGACAGGCTCTGGGGTCAGTGCTGAAGCGGACCGGCGGCCTTGAAGTGTGTGCGTGTGGGATTGCTGATGTCACGCGCTGAGGTGCGAAGAAGCTCGACGCAGGAATGCTGTACCGAAGCAAGGAGTGCTGGCTGCATGTTGTGGTCCTTGACACCTCTACGCGGTATACCTCTGTGCTATCAGATCTACCAAGCCTGCTGTCGAAGGCTGCACGCCCTCAGCCTGTTGACAGAGTCTGATACCAGCTGCGGGCCACCGAGCTGATCAGCCTCAGCCGGGCGGGATCCTACGTCGATGGCATCACGCCGCTGGACTACAAAGGCTCGTTGCAGCTGGAGCTCCGGCAGGCCTCCATTCTCGAACGCCTCGCTGTCTTCGGTGGCTGATATCCTTTGTCCTCGACTGGTATCGAGCGCTGCACCTCCGACTCCCGAGCGAGCGGCATCAGGTCACAAAGCTGACCCATCACCTTCGGCCTCTTCCACTCCTCCTCTTCACGATGCCCACGCTGCCCGTCCTTCCCATCTTGATCCGCCTTCACCGCCTGCTGTGCTTGCTGAGCACAGGTCTGGGTGTGGTTGCGGGAGATTGCTTGGCGCGGTTCGAGCGCTGTGAGGACGTTTGGGTGCGGGTTTGGCTTCCCTTGAGGGGGCTGAGGAGTGGCAGAGGAGCTTCCGTCGGCATAGAGTAGTAGGATAGAGTAGCTGCCGATGTCGTGGGCGGTGGTGGAGGCTGAGCTTCGCTGGCTCGTTCACGCGAGCGGAGGACAAGGAGTCTCGGTGGGGCTAGCATTTTCAGTAAGGGGCGAGGGAGGGCAACGACGAGCAGTGGCCAAGGCATCACCAAGGTGTTCGGATGGATGTTGCCAACGCTGGAGACTTTGCTGTTACGTCAAGCGGGAGAGCGAAAGCGCAACCTCAGGCGGGGCGTCGACGACGCTCGGGCCGCTATCACGAACGCCGCCGCCAGCGACAATGTTGCACGCACTCTACGCTTGAAGTCTCGCGCGAGCTCCAAGAGAGAGCGACGAAGAACGAGCTCCGAACGTCTTTTGGTTCAAAAGGTAAACCCCTCGAGC
Organism: Oleoguttula mirabilis; assembly: GCA_035135055.1. Classification (NCBI taxonomy): domain Eukaryota; kingdom Fungi; phylum Ascomycota; class Dothideomycetes; order Mycosphaerellales; family Teratosphaeriaceae; genus Oleoguttula; species Oleoguttula mirabilis. The sequence continues at coordinate 159,235 of JAVFHQ010000022.1, read as the reverse complement.
CTGATATCTTCCCTTCTCTACCTGCACCACCACCCTAAAATCCTCAACACGTCAGGATCTTCTGCGACAATCGCCTGAAGTCCGCTACACGTACGGCCAAAATCGCCGAACCTCAGCTAAAACGAAACGCCTGAAGCTGCTCGCTCTTCGACCCAGCACCGAGACCTAATCCTCTCTGCGTCCACCAAGTTCAGCTTACGAAGTCGCGTGCTAGACCCGAGTGCGCTGCATCGCTAGATTGACGTAGAGCTCCTTGGGGCGTCCTCGACGATAGAGCACTTGTAAGTCTGCCTAACCTTCCATCCATGATTGCTTGTTACGAGCAGCGAGCTCGTCGCTGCAAAAGTCACAATCACCGAGAGTTCTTCGAAGCTTGGCACGCGTGATCCGGTTTGCGGCGCAACGTCGTTACAATCTACAGCCGCGCGCCATCGGCGAATACCCGACTCTCTCGCTTCGCATCGCACAAAGATCTCATCACTAACGCACAGTCAGGGGCTCTCGTTAAGCAGAGTAAAGTTCCCTGAGTCTGGAACATGTCATTCAACATGGCGCGTTCCGAAGAGTACGAGACTACGGACGAAGATCGGTCTTCAAGACTGACACCACAGCCGAAGACCAGCACCAGTAGAGCAACGAACCAGAGTAGGGCTAAGACATCAGCACGCCAGCAGCCACATCAGACAGAAGCACGACCGCCCCTTACGGCGCGCAAAGGCAGGGCGACGAATGCGAACTCGCGTTCGCCGAAGACACCAAAACCTCGCAAACCGTTTCCACCAGCCCGCACCGCTGCAGTATCAGATGAGCCTGCGGCCTCAGACGGCACGATGGGCTCGGCATCGGGTGCTGCAGCATCATCATCATCGACGGGCGCTGCAGTCACGGTCGATCCGAAGATTTTTGACCTCGGCCATGGCGGTTGGTCGGAGGTGAAGGGCTACGACATGTCTCACACAATGCCTGAGCTTGCACCTGGCCATGCTGTTCGACTGCCGACCAACGCGCTGATGACCACCTTCCAAGTTTCGAAGCAGGCCTTTCCAAGCGAACTTTTTGCGGACGGACACGCTCCCAGCCAGCCGACAGCAGACCGGACTGAGGTGCAGCAGGCAACAGAGACGCCAGAGCCTGTTCCAAGCTCACGCGCACGTATTACCGCTCTGTACAACGAGGCTTCATGCTGTGAAGGCACTCAGAGGGAGGCTTTTCTGTGCGCAGCAAGACTCGAATTCCTCACGACGCTTGGCGAGACCCACTGGCGCTATCAGTCAGATGAGCAACGCCAGGACATCGTCACTGTAGCCGACGCCTTCCTGGCCAACGCTGGTTGTCCTCAAGAGGCGGCAAACTCTGTTCTCAGCAGCATCGACAAGCTGGAAGCATTGAAGCCTGTAAATTGTGAGCTTTCGGCTGAAGATGAGAACACTGCCGACTCGGCGGAACATGTTGCATTGATCACAGACCTTACAGCCACGCTGTATAGGCTGGTGTTTGAGGGTCAAGTTTACAACAACAATCGCCGTCACGTTCTGCTGGACCAGATCCAGCAAGTGCTTGACCTTCGCGTTCCACTCGCGATCAAGACGGAGCTCGTTGCCGCGGCGTCAACCATTTGGCCGCATAGGAAGTTCGAGGCGAACTCGGCGGCTTTCGCTCAGTTCTTGGACGATCAGGAAGAGCATTTGCTCATCAACGGCGTCTATGACATGCCTGCAGACGGTGAGATCTCGAACACTTTGCCTGGTGTCGAAGACTATATCTCCGAACTCGTCGACTCCGAGGCTGCTGAGCAGGTATTGAATCAAGCTCACCGCACTGTGGCTCCAGACCAAGACGACGTCGAGGAAGTGAAGGCCAAGCATTGGTACTGGAAGAACCGACTGTATGATGCTCTAGTCTCTCTGCCAGAGAACCCGACCGAGTTCCTCCTGAAGCAGTGGTCGGACTGGGTCGCGAAACTCGATCGCAAATACGACTTGCAGAAGCTTGACGCAATCTCTTGGATGCTGTTCAACGCGGCTGTCCGTCTGCATGAAAGCGGCTGCATTCTGCAGGGCGACACATCCGACTGGTGCGAGAAGGACGAACGGGACAGCGGCATGCAATGCTCCGAGCGCCTAGAGACGATGATTGAGAGCTTGGCGCACAAGCTCATCTGCACAGACTGCTTGAACCACCAGCACCTTTTACGGTTTGTCGTTGCCCCGCATCGGGTAATGAAGCAAAAGAAGATGTACGATCGGAGCAATGGCGCGCGCAAGGCGAGCAACAAGCAGAAGCGCGAGACTGGGTCCGAAGCTATCGAGGCTGGAGATCACGAGGAGGCGCCGGAGAAGGGATCTGGCGACGAGGGCGACAATGATGCTTCGCCTGTTGCGCTGAAGGGCATTGGTAACCGCAAACTTGCAGCACGGCGCTCAGCCCCCACAGCCCCAAGCAAGCCAGCGCCTCGTGCAAAGGCCGCGACACCCACCAAGCTAGCAACTCAAGCGAAGACTGCGCCTTGGGCCTCTTCCAGGCAGACACCTGCGAGTGGCAAGAAGAGGCAGCATGATGCAGACCCTGCTGAGGCTGGCTTGGCGTTCGAGATTCCATCCAAGAAGGCTAGGAGTCGCAAGCAGCCAGCAGCTGACGCTAATGCTGGGAGTTCTTCTGTGCTCACCGGTATGGATGCAGCTGGAGATAACAGCGAGCAGCTTGCATTGCCGTTGTCGAATGGGAGCACGCGCAAGTCGTTGGGAAGGAAGGCACCTGGAGCTCCGTCTCAGACATCGAAGGGCTCGAGCTCGGGCTTGGTCGATCGCAGCGCTGCAGGTGGACATACCGAAGATGGTCCAGCGTACCGAACACGTAAGAGTATGGCGGATGCTAAGCGCAACGCTTCCACGGGACCGAGCTCATAGCTGGTCAACAGTGGTGTGTATGGGGAGTTGGAACGGTACGGAGGTAACGGTACGGAGGTTGCACGCGGCAACGGAAAGCTCATGTGAGCTTACGATACCATGTACTTGTACGATTGTATACGATGTGGACGTCGATTTGGACGCTTCAGAAGTCTCGTACGTCTGTTGTTCGTGCTCACTGCTCTATCCGTCACGTGATGCGCCACCATACCCCTGGTGCGGGAGTCGTCCGCTTTGCAGACAAAGCATCATCCCTTTCCCTCTTCAACTCTGATGCCAGCCTCGTCTCGCCGCCCTTGCACCCTCCACTGCCAAGAATATGAGACCGTGCCATGCCGTACTGGACGCATTGCGACTATCCTTTCTAAAAGCAGCGCGCCATTCCACACTGTCGACCTCATCGTCCGCCCGACTCTGTACCCTTCGCACGTAGTCGCACAGTGTCTGCTATGCAGAGCAGCTCAACGACGGGAGAGAAGCCGTTCTCTGACTGAGTCGTCTGGTTTGTCAATCCTGGCCTGGTTCGACCCCTCTTTGCGATGGCTGTATTTACAGGCAGCACAGCCGACGCACCCCTTGACATTTCCCACAGACCAGTAGGCCAGCGAAACGTCCTATGTTCTTTTAAATGCCATCAGGTGCTTATTATGTTCGAACTACAGTCTGACAAGACAACAAATAAGCAGCAAGCAAGCGCCGTAGGCTGCATAGCTATTATGAAGTCGAGCAACGGTAACTAGTAAATTACCTTCTCCCCTTCTTTGACCTCGTGCTTCATGATTTGACCTATATATCGCTGAAACCAAGCACACGTAGTACGCTGCTCAAACCCCTACTATCAGAAGAAGACCGATGTGTCCATGCTTAGTCGCTTGCGGCAGCCGGCACCATGGCCACTGTAAAGTCGAAAAGAGTCACAAAGAACAGCCCTGAACATTGCCACAACTCCCAGTAAGGGTCGGCTACTGCAGGCCAAGAGTGCGACCTTCGGCTGATTCACCGAGCTCAGATCATTTCGATCAACTCCAACGTCAACAACAACAATGCATACCCTAAACCCCCCACTTCACATGTCAAAGAGCCAACAGCAGCCAATAAGAAGCGGCTAAAGGTCCTTAGCCTTCGCCGCCCAGTCACCTTGCCTACTCCTCGCGAGCTTCCCGGCTTCACGAACCGTACGTCGAAGAAGCTCACGCGACCGAAAACCACACAAGGGTGCACTGCACCGCCAACCGGACTTCGAGCTGGACTGCGTGTCTTTGAGGGCACATAACGCACGCTGTAAGTCACATCTGCACTCTTGCTTCATAGGCTCGCGGCGAGACTTCTCGACCATACTCTTCTCTCTGCTTCGCACAATCGGCGCCGCAGAACGGCACAGTCTCAACCTACCCCGATCGACTCACAGGTGCAGGGACCTACATAGTCACGGCCGAGCATCGACTAACTCACTTGCCAGACGCACCAAAGCGACGCTCATCTTTGGCCGCACAAGATCTGACTCTCGCCCGGCAACTTCGCCAGACCGGCAGCTTCGATACGAACCATGGACGACCAGCTTTCGAACCACCTAGACTGGAACAGCCTGGCTAGGGAAGCAGCAGACGAACTCGCAGCCTCCCAAAACGAGCCAACCAAGAAGGTGGCGCAGTGGAACAGCAGCGGATCCGAGAACCACAGCGCACTTCGGCCTCCTTTCCTGATGACATCCGGTGCGTTCGCTTACCCGTCGCCACAACATCAACCGCTAGCTTCGCAAACCCAAACAGCGTTCGGGAACGACGAACCCGCCAACAAATATATCCTGCGCGCACCGAACACTGCATCAAACGGTAGTTTTGAAGACGCACTTATCAGTGTCAACCTCTATTACCAGATCACGGATGCCGAGCAAGGCACCCGGACAGTCGCCGAGCTTCTGCGCCGCTTCGGCGACGCTGCACGCGCTCACACCGTCTCGATCTTGGCCAAGTCCCCAACGGCGCAGAAGCCTATGGGTTTTGGTATGCCACCTAGTGCACCGCCAGTGATGGACTCGTATACAAGACCTGCTCGGCCTCTTCGCACGCAAGACCTGTTGTCTTACCCGAACACGACGGTCCCAGACGTTCTGAGCTCGCCAAAGGGCACTCAGGAGCAGTCGCCGACGAAACCAAAAGTCGACACTATGACAGCAACAGATGCGAAGCTCAACGGAGGTGTGCGCACGAGAACTTCTGCCGCCTACCAGAAGTATCTTGACGGCGGCGGTGAAGTCTACATCCTGGCAGCTCGTTTCAAGGCCTTTGCCACGGCCATGTCTACCGCCTGGCGATACATGAGCGAGAGCATCCGAGACGGCGAAATGAAGGATGCTCTTGCTGCGGTCGACAAAACAGGGTGCCCAGCGGATGCGTCGGCCTCCCTCCGCGCAGACATCCAGCAGCTACTTGCGCTCGATATTGTCGATGTGGAGCTCACAGTGGACGACAAGGATGACTCTGATCTTGCTGGCGAGAACAGCTTGTTCGAGCTGCTTGAAAAGACCAACGGTACCTTGGTCGACCTGTTGCTGTCTGGTGACTGCTACATTCCCCAACCTCGTCAAGACCTGTTGAACAGTGTGTACACTCTGCTCGAAGCGCACGTTCCATTCGACGAGAAGATACACACGGCTGCCTTGGCTTGTATCGTCTGGCCGGACACCGATTTCGATACCGACTCGGACACTCTTTGCCAGTTCATCGCCGCGCACAAAGCCCACCACGGTTTTGTGGTGACACAGTCCTCGAGACGCTCGGTTGAGAGCGACGGAAATGGGCCTTCGAACAATCTGCCAGGGTTTGATAAATACTCGCCCAATGGAACATATGCAGCGACTCTTGACGCAGATGAACAGCAACCCTCTGACTATTCCGGTATATCCTCTCGTGCTCGAACTACAGCGACCCTCGCTCGTCCGAGCCGCTGCCGAGCACTGTCTCTCCAGGCTGTCGGTCGCAGGTTGAGGACTGCTCGAACAAGCATTTGGTACAGCAAATGGGCAGCTATCCATTCGGGGTGGGCAGAGATGGAGTCACAGCTCTCCCCATGTTCAGGCCGTACGGCAACTGCGCCAAGATACTCAAGCTGCCACTGCATTCAGGATGCCGCAGCCGGCTGAGACCAGTGAGGTGCCGAGGCCCCATGCAGGTGGAGGCGGACTGCTGGAGTCAGATCAAGAGACATTGAAGTTTTCCATCATCGCCGACCCACTACATGATGCAGGGCCTGCTGCAAATACTTATGGAGGTGATGTGTGCATTGCGGTCGATCTAGTAGAGAGTCCTTTGAAGGGATGCATAAGCCGTGCTCAAAGGGCAAGCCTAGGTTTGCGTACTACGCTGTTGTTACCTGTCTGCTATGGCTGGTCACGGAAGGCGGACTGGCCTGGCTTTACCTGCTCATACGAGTGCGCAGTGTAGAGCTCCAGGATGTCGACGCTATCCTCCGAGACGAGCAGTGCCCCGAGGATGCTAGGGCTATGATCCAAAACTGCCTCAATGCGTTGGTCAACACCGAGCCGCTTGACCTTCGACTGAGTGAGGTGGACGATGATGACACCGACCTCGACGAAGACTTGGAAATGGGCGCCTTAGTCAAGGAGGCCGAGCAAGCACTCCCGAAACATGTACTGGAAAGCTCCGTTTTCACCGCTGCAAGTCGTCGCACACAATTGCCGCAGGTCAGGCTCGCACTTGCTTCTTGCATAGGTTACAGCAAGCATCTCATGATACTGGCCTATGCGTTGGTTCTGTGACCAAGTCTTACGTTCCAAGCGGGTATCTCGATGTTGCAGCTGTTTAAGGCAGACAGCCGGGAGCAATCTGAAGGCCCGGCGACAGTGTCTACGATCGAACGATCCGCTCCAAGATCGATCAACCGCCGTGCTGATAGATTAGGCAAGCCGCTGGCCACGCTCACAGGGTTTTAAGGTCGCACTTCCAAGGTGCTCCACGTAACGGCAGCGCGCAACCATCTCTACCGATCAAAGCGCCAAGTCGCACCAGCTATGGATGACGTGGTTCAAGGATCGAATCTACGATGCGATTGTCAGCTTGCCGTCTGATGGCGACGAAGACGAGCTGAGGCAATGGGCCGAGTTTCAGGGATCTTTCGCGCAAAAGAGGTTGTTCCTCCGGACGGTCGAAATGAAGAGCTTCTTAGTTGTTGAAGCTGCTCTGGACTTGCACGCCCATGGCTGTCGCTTCGACGAGACAGTAGATTGGGGTTTGCGGTTAGCGAAAACCGATCTGGACCCCAACACAGCCTGCTCTGAGCGTTCGTAGCAAATCATCAAGCATCTCGTGCATAAGAGGCTCTGCGAAGATTTGTTGCCGAATGAGCCAGAGCTGATGCGTATCGTCATCGCACCGAGCGCAGTGCTGAAGTCTAAAGAGGGGAAGTATACGAGGGAGCATCGCAGGCTGGCAAACTCCAGAGGTCGATGCGCGGAGTCGAATACTACTGCAGCCGAGGTGAAGACCTCGTCAAACAGTACCAAGAGGAACCTGACGGAGTATGAGAGCGCAGATGGCGGAAGTGGCGGGGAGGGATCGCCGACTAAGAGGACAGAGGGTGGGGCGGAGCCGCCGAGCACCCTCATGTCCACGGAGGTTGGTTGCTAATCCTCCAAACGCAGGCCATGGGATAAAGCGTGGCGCCTATGATGAAGATGCGAGCCACGACGAGGCGCCAGGCACGAAGCCAGTGCAGGCGCCGCGTAATGCGAACAAGTCTAGCAAAGTCCTGAGTAAGGCGCCGCTATTGCTCGTGTGCTTACGAGCAAGCGCTCTACCCCTGTCGTTGCAACCACAGAGGTCAAGGCTCTGCAGAATGCGTCGACGCCCACGGGCCCGCGCTCAGCAACAAGAGCGCCCAAGAACCCGCCGAGGCGAAGATAGACCTGTGAGATTCACAAGATAAGGGAGACCATTCAAGCTCGGATGATGATGACTTGGAGGACGATGGTGAGTAGTTGCCGGGCAAGGAAGAGCAGTCTCGCTCTCGTCGTCCTTGAAAGTTGCGCGAATATAGGACGTACCGTGTGTGGGCTGCGCGTGGGAAGCGGATAACAAGTGTACTAGTCGTGCTGGTTTTCATTGTGGGCCTGATGGGCGGTCTGATGCTCTATGTTCTAGACCTTCGATGTTGCTATCGGACGTCCATACCACGTCACGTGGACAGCATCACAACCCCCATACCGCTAGGCCCATAGCGGCGACTCCGCTTTTCAGACCTCATCCCTTTGTTCTCTTACATCTCCTACGCCTTGCCATCACATCACTGTTCTAGCAGAGCATTCTCAGGCTTCTGACGGAGCTTGCCACCTCCAAGTGATTGATAGCCGGATGAGCTGCTATCTCGCATCTCGCATCTCTGATCACTCTGCACACACTGCCGCTCCGACTTGCCGCTGATGTATCATGGTCCATGGCAATCCGGCAGTACTTCGTCCAAGGTCTGGGGCATGCTGGCGGTCCAAATCCGTTAGAGCGTAGTTCTATTTCCACAAGCTGCTACTGATGCTGATTACTGATGAAGGCAACGAGCCGCCCGTGCACGTTGATCGCAATCACCGTTGCGGTGCGTCGCCCTTTCAGCCATTGCTGCGGAAGTTGCAGCAAACCACTTCGACCGCTCGTGCACAGGGTGTCACTCTCGCCTTAAACCACACTGTTCTCTCCCCTCCCTCAGCTTTTCCACCTCCCCGCATCTTATACACACCGTGCCGTTGTATAGCTGAGCAACTACATTCCGATATAGGTGCCCTACCGTGATGTAAAGCACGAACAGACATGCAATTGCAAGCATAGCACGACTGGGCTTGATCCAAGGTCGTATCATCCGCGCAAGTCCTGCAACATACGCTCAGATGCGTGCCGTCTGATGGGCAGTCGCATTATCCGCGCAAGCCCTGCAACATACGCTCAGATGCGTGCCGTCAGTTCCGGAGGCTGCTAGGCCGGAGAGCCAGGTTGATTACCCGCCTCTCCTTGACGACTGAACACCTACTGCACCGCTATGCAGGGCAGCTAGCATGGCACACAAGCGTGCGACTCGGCGGCCCGCCGTAGAAGGCTGCATGCTGCTCATTGGCTCGTTCTACCACAACACACATCGAAGGCAAGCTTGGCTGCGCTAGCGCTGGAGCCCCAGCCACGCCTTTTTGCACGTGCCACGCTTTCGATTTTGGCTCACGACTTCTATCTGAGCAGTTCGTCTGTAGCACGTACGATCGAACGGCACTGTGCACTCACAAACATACACAGTACGAGCGGATATCGACAGTGCACACCCATAACCACGGCATTTATAGTCGAACCCCGTGAACTCCTTAAGTGGCAGCAACTGTGTACTCTGGCGCGCGCAACGAGCACCAAGGTCGTCTCCCGGACAGCGGCGAAGGGAACAGCCCCAACGTCGAACCGTCTTCTTCCAGACTCCACCGTAAACCGGGATTCTTCTAGAAGCTGAGCTTGCTGCTACGGAAGCAGCCTTGTGTGATCTGGTAAGTGGAAACCACCTTCCTCCCGTCCCTGCTGGTTTGCCTTGACGACAGATTCTGTTGTCGTTGCTGGATAGCCATGACCTCGTTGCTATGCGCAACCTCACCTCAGCTCCACATTCTCTCTACCTTCTCGCTCACCCACGACTTATAATCCCTGTCGTTATCCTTCCCCTTTCGATCGGCACTGACACATGGATCTCTGTAGCTCGTCCTAGGACACACTCAACGTCGCATATATGAGCGGTTGCAGATCGTAGCGCACTCTTCGGGTGGTGACCGTTCGACAGCATGTCTAGCTACCAGTGGGATGGCCCACAGTACCGCAGCAGAGAGGAGTCGTCCGAGCATCTCTTTCCGTCAGGCTTCGGCAACGAAAAGTCTCCGAGCAGCAGATCATGGCAAGACTCGGAACTCATCAACAGTGCGCCTCTACCTTCTGATTCGATGAGCTCTCAGCCAGAGTGCTCGGATGGTGCGAGCTACACGCGGCAGGCTACGCGCAATGGTATCCAAGCTCAGCATGGGCCACCAAACGATGAAGCAGATCAAGACAGCACGGTCGGCTCTAATCTCCCGACAATCGACGAGCTTGAGGCCTTCGGGGCCCACTTCTGGGCGACGCCTCCACTTGCCGAAGACCAGGCACACCTGCCAGTCGAGTATGAGGCTGTCGTGCAGTTTGCCGGATACCATGACAGCATGGGGGGTTTGACCCGAGTCACTGACAGCTCCAACGGTGACGCTCAATGGATCTCGACAGTCACGATGATGCAAATGTCTGAATGCAATATTGCTGTGCCTTTCCACCAAGCCACCTACGCCAACTTCATAGCAGCAGAGCAGGCCGGCATTCTTCAAGCTAAGGCACTATGTGGAGAGCTCGATTACCAGAGGGGCGGTCTGTCCAGTACCTCGCTAACCTCTTCCTTTCCCACAACGGCAGGAAGGCAACCTGCAAGCCACATCTACGACAGCGACTTCGCGGAGAGTACAGCGCCCACCCACGACTCGAGCTCGGCTGCGCAGCAACATAGCCCCGAGTATCTTCAATCATCTCTGGTGACTGCTGAATCACCACTTGACAAGCTTGTGGATCCGTATACTCTCATCCCAGATACGGAGGGTGCCGTAGCTGATCAAGTGGTACGGCCTGGACGCTATGGCATCCTCGGTAAAGACCAGAACACAGCAGGTGTCTCTGATAAATCAGCGTCTTAGGAAGACGGTGACCGGATTGGAGATATCGCTGACTCTGTGAGCGATCATGAAAAACACACAGACCTCCACGAGCAGTCGGCTAATCACGCCGCGAACGCCGAGTACCATGAGCGCACTGCAGAGGCGACCACAGAAGTTGAGCTTCCGGCCACATTCTTCGATGCGAACACGCAGCCGATTACTACTGCACACGATGACACGTCTTCCCGTGCGACTGAGTCCACATACCTCACGGAAGCTCTCGCTCTTGCTGCTTCTGCTGTCGTGCCACTACCGGACAATGAAGACTTTGTACGAGCAACTTCGTCTTCGCATGACAGCGGTAGTGCAGCGCCGCTCCCACTCCCGACACAATGTCTTGAGCTGGCCGCCTCTGCACTTCCAATTTTGTTGCCACCATGGATGATTCCGGCAGAGGGTATGCAATTCACCATGGAGTCCGCGCAACAGGCCGAGCATCGCCGCATGCCACTCAACATCGTGGACGACGACTGGCAAGCAGTCGACGAGAGTCGTGTGAAATACGTGCGTGACCTCATGTCCGCTTTCCGTCAACCTTTTCAGCAGGAAGCGCCTTCCAAGAAGAGCAAGGCACTGACCGACGAGGATAAGGCGGACTGGCTGCGCTTCCAACAAGACCACGCGGAGTTGGTGAAGATCATCATCAACTCCGATGATCCCATCCTCAAGCCTGAGCTCGAGCTGCGTTGCATGAACTTTTATCGTGTCCTGAAAGAGACACATGAGAAGGGTTGCGTCTTGATGCGTGAGACGCCAAACCAGAAGCTCAAGCTTAGTCAGCGCATCGAGTTCAGTGTGCGATTACTCGGCCATTATCCAGTGCTTCAGCTAGATGTTCTCGAGAAGAAGCACTACTTCGAGATGGCGGCTAATCCAGACGCGGCATCAAAAGCCAAGCTCGCGAATCAATGGAGCAACTGGACGAGAGCACAGAAGAAGAAAGCGACCGACGATGCTGCTGAGGCTACCAGAGTGGCTGCATCGACTACGCGTATCGTGGCGGGCGAGTTGCAGCCCGATGAAAGCGCTGATGCGGAAATCGGCAGTGACAAGGTTGCGAAGGGCAAAGGCGGCCGCAGCCGTGCTGCCAAGGGGCTTGCTGCAGTGGAGAGAGGGCGCTATACGCCCAGTGAGCGGAAGGCCAGGCGGAAAGCTATGAAGATTGCGGCTGCGCAGGCGACTCAACAGAACGACGGTACGATGAGCGAGGCCAACGCGGACGGTGATGGGGCCTTGCTCGGTGATGGCGTTGGAACAGAGGTAGAGAATGTGCATCAGAAGGTCGGTGATGCGGCTAGCACGGCGGTGGGCATGGAGAGTGCGACCCAGATGCAGTCTGTGACTGCGAACAAGCCCACGCCGGAGGGGGCGGCCTCGTACGGTGGTACCACGGGCCAACAGCTTCGCGTGTTCAAGCGCAAGACCCACGACAGCGAGGCAGACAATGTCAACATTGAGAGTGAGCGCTCGGGTGCCGCAAGAAAGAAGAGCAAGGTCGACCGTCACCCGCAGGAACCGGCACCGTTCTACTGACATGGAGGGGGTGGCCGGAGAGGCTGCTTGAAGCGCGAGACGCTCTTGAAGACTGAGCCGGAGTGATCTTACCGAATGCGCTGGTGGAACACGGTCCTTTAGCAGTGATACAACCTATAAGCATTCATCTCGACCGTAGCTCCATCGTCCTGTCAAGTCACGTGCGCTACAACATCACCATGGCGCTAAACCAATAGCGGTCCCGCTTGTTCTCTTCCAGACCTCATCCCTTTCATCCGTCCTGCCTCCTCCTCTCATACCGTGAACGGAGCTTCCTCTGCCGTGACGCTCTACTGCACGATGATAGACTGACGCCGAATGGGCGATACTCTTGCTTCTTGTACGACTAAACCCGCGATGGCCCGCTTGCTGACTTACCGCTGAGCCGTAGAGACACAGCAGCTCTGGCCTGCTCAAAGTTCCTACACACAGGGCGACTTACTCATATCACATAGCAAAGACCTCATCACGTACGCAGCGCGGTTCGTTCGTGAGCAGGGTGGAGCTTCGTCTTTCAGTGTTGTGTCCCGTCGGTGGCAGCAAACCGCATCAATCATATGCACATAGAAACCAAGAGGCTCTCCATCCCTCCCTGCCTCTCCCACCTTTTCCCTCCGTTTTCAACGCCCCCGATGACGTTGTATAGTTGAATGATTGTACGCCGATATAGTTCCCTACGGCAGTCTTATCAAATGGACCCACTTCTGCCGATTGGCTCGCCGTACACAACACGCATCGAACGCCTTGGCTGCGCTAGCGCTACACCCCAGCCACGCCCTTATACGCCCTGCATAGACTGCTCGCATCCGATCTCCTACTTATTCCACACACAGACACGGCGGACATCTACGGCAACGAACAGTACGAGCCGAACAGTACGACCGATGGGAGCTTCGGCCTAAGCCTTCGGAACGTACCAGCAGCTGCTCGAGCCCGCTTCTTAGTACGCCGTGGCGCTCGGGTGTTTGGCAGATCCAGGAACGAGACTTTGCCCTTCTTGGATGTAAGTGTCTACACTTCTCGCATACTGCAATCTCGACGTCACGTCGTTGCTACCATAATATTTGGGAGATTCACCGCCCATGTGAACTGGTCTGTGCTCGATGCACGGCCGCTTGTAGGCCTTCTTGCGCAACCTTAGGCAACTTGACCTTACCCCACCCCCCAGCTTCCGAATTTACGTGCTGCTTCCTTCTAGCTGCATGCCATGAATGCTGACGCACCACTAGTGGAAAGCAGATGTTCCGAAGCGTTGTCGCATGCTAGTCAAGCAATCTGTCTTCGAACGGGCATCGTCGGGGACCAACGACAACGAGCCCCATGATGGAGAGCCACTCTGGCTTCCAGTGGAAGGGCACGCAGCACCATCGCGTCACGGAGAGCGTGGAGAGTCATCAGCCTGACAGGTTCGTGGGCGGTGACCAACCAAGCCACTACGAAGATCCAAGTCACGGATTCCTCAACCTCAGTTCATGGCTACCCAGCCCGCTACAACCGTCACCAAGCAACCCCGTGGCGCAACCCTCATACAACATCGAACTGCAGCAGCAGTTGACCCATGCTACAAGCGATCCACGAACCCTGCTCGATCGTACCGTCATCGACGAGCTCGAGGATGCGCGCACCATGGTGTGGACTACGCCAACGCTTGACGACACGCAGGCGACCATTCCAGCCGAGTACGAAGTGTTCCTAAGTGGCCATGGCTACCATCGTGCTTCAATGGGGATGCTCGTACGTGTACCATGCAGCAAGGAACAGAATGCCCCATGGATGTCGATGAACACCTTGCAGCACCTTTGCAACGAGAACGTCCTCGTCCCGTTCCACCATGCCACCAAGTGTGCCCTCGATTCGTCCGATGGCTCCGGTGATGTATCATTGCCTTAGGTAGGCTATGATACCATTGTGGGGACCACGAACGCTACCGGCGGGCGAGCGAAATTCACAGAGCTCTATGCCCTGTCGTGCCGCGGCCGAGACACCGACAAGTACTACGACGCGGCCGCTTGTGCTCAGTACTACGCACACACTTGCCGTACTGCTTGGCGCTTTCTGCCGCTACAGGTCCGCAACGAAGAGACTGGGCAGCTGAATGCAGTCCTGGCCGATGTCGCATGTCCGGAGGACGCTAAGCGTTCGATCAAAGAGAACATGGACGTAATGAAAGGCCTCAAGGTCGTAGATAATCTTCACCTGGAGCCGGAAGACAGTGTTGCTGCAGGTAGCAATGACGACGAGCAACTGCTAGAGCTCACCAACGACGTTGGGAGGGAGCTCTACAAGCTGTGTGCTCAAGGCCATGTCTTTGCTGACTCTCGGCGCGGCCAGCTCCTGAAGAAGGTGGATTCGTTGCTCGCATCAAACATCCAGTACGCTCAGAAACTCCTACTGCTGTGTTTCGCAAGCACTCTATGGCCATTGCGCGGCTTCGAGGCAAGCTCGAATGCGCTCAAAACCTTCTACGGGGAGCATAAGCTGCAGATGCAGCTGGACGTCTTCCACTACGACTCGCCACCTGTAACTTCCGCAGCGGACAAGCAGACGCAGGATGGAATGACTACCTCGACTCTACTTGCTAGTCTTCCTGGCTTGGCTGCATACAAGCAGAAAGACTTCGGTACGGGAAAAGCTACGGCATTCCTCACTCGCACGCAGCGCCAGGTCGCACCTCTAGACGACGACATCGATACGGTAGTGGCCAACGAGGCGAGGTGGAAGAATGAGATCTTCCAGGCCATGGTCACTCTACCTGACGGCGCGACCAGCTTCCACAAGAAGCAGTGGCTCATCTCCGGCCAGATGCTCCAGAAGAAGGAGGTGACGTTCGAGTTCCTGGAGGCCAGAGCAGAAGTCATATTCCAGGAGACGGTCAAGCTCCATCGTGAGGGGTGCAAGCTGTTCCCGTGGGAGGACAACGGCAAGAAGCTTCTCGCGGATCGAAACATCAAGTGTTCAAGGCGCATGGCTTCCATCATCAGTGTGCTCGGACACAAGTTCATCGTGGAGGAGTGTATGAGCACAGATGGTTTGCTCGCGACCGTCAATGCTCCCCAACATATGCTCAGGACTAAGCAGGGCAACGAAGACAGCAACAAGGCGAGGCTTCAGAGCGGCAAGGCGAGCAAGTCCGACGATGCCGCAGACGCTACGGAGAACCCGACTCAAGGTCTGAAGCGCAAGCGGGCTGAGATGGGAGATACTGCTGATGTCGATGCGCCTATCCAGAAGCAGAAGAGACGTAGGAAGAAGAAGCAGTCCACCCAGGATGAAGAGGTCGAGATCGATCAGCTGGACGGCGCCGCGGTTGTTGCGCCGAGGCCGACGAAGGGCAGAGGCAGGACTGCCAAGGTGACCAAGGATGGTTTAGACGAGGACGACCGGCTCAACATGCCTGCAGCTGACGGTGGCGATCCGGCACTCGGCGGCTCCGCGGAGGCTCTGCACGACCAGATCGATATGAAGGGCGTCTCATTTGAGGAGCTGGAAGCGAGGCTGGCGGGGACACTGAAGAAGACTGGGGTGGAGGCTGCGCACGAGGAGGAGGAGGCTCACAATGGGTGATGCTGCTCGTACTGCGCGCTGAACGTGTAGCTATAGGCTCAGTAACTCATGGGGATCTAGCACACCAAAATCGATGCCCGGTCTTGTGTATCCTACCTGACCATGCTGCCGTGCTGCCGTGTCTCCTCGTCGCTGCGCGGATATTGACGCTAAGCCCGAACCGGAAGCTCCGCTAGAGACACCTTGTCCCCTTTCTTCTTGTCCACATCACACTCGTCCCTTTGCGCCAGCAGCCTGTCTTACACTGTTGAAACCACCGGCAAACTCAATACGTGTCCGATATTGATAGTCTTACACCTCTCATTAAGGCCATACCGCGACATTGATTGCGGACGCGATGGCGAGTGATTGCGACGTGGAATCTAGAGACTTTCGACGAGGCGCCTCGACCACAACCAGAAGAGAACCACGAGAACCACAAGGCCCGCCTTCGCATACTGCCCCTGCTCTCGATGCACTCTGGCTCGTCGGAATGTTGCCAGCGTGACGGCAAGATTACCGCACTCCCCCAGTACATGGCGATAATTGAGACATAGGTGCACCCTCAGCTCTTTACTCTGCTCACAGGTTGTTATCCACCTTTTTCCGCGCACGACCTCTGATTGCAGGTGTTGGTCTCCTTCCATGCTCATACTCATGACCCAAGCTTCTGGTGCTGACCAATTAAGGAAGGCACGCCACGGCGCCTGTCGTGTTGATGGCTGTGCCCGACGAAGACAGCATGAGTGCTGTAACAGCGCCATAGTGTTACGCTGGGTGAAGATGCTGAGTCCGCGTTGCAACAAACGTGCCGTCTGCTGCACACGAGGCTCGCGCGTTTTGACGCTCTACGATCGGTGGTTCAGTTCGTGGGTAATGGATTGAGGGGGCGGCAAGCTGGGTCTGTACAAAGATGACGAGAGCATGATCGTGCTGGTCGATGCTGACTTCTTCTCTGGCGCGTACGCATCTGGCGCGTACGCAGCAAGTGTTCGGATCGTACTCTTCTCTCGAACATGCCTCTGCTTCGCGGCGCTACAATCTCATTCTGCTATAGACAAGGTACCCGCAACCGCCCCTGAAGGACCGTCGCTGTCGACGTCTAGGATGACGGCCAGGGAATTCACATTCAAGGTGCTTTACGGAGAGCGTCGTGATTCACTCGTAACCTTTCCAACTTCTTCAAGATCAAGCCAGCTTAAGCTTTGTAGCGCCTCGTGACCTCCGTGTCAACACACTCCCCAAACACGTTCCTTCCGTACATTTCTACATTGGCTACGTTTACGCTTCGATACACTTACAAGCTGCTGTTCGCACCATCTTCAGGAGCGCACCGCAGTCGTCCACGCGGTATCGCCACCACGCAAGCACCGCAACCCCTCGTCTGCTCACTGCCGCGAGCTTCGAGCACTTTCTCCAGAAACAAGGCTGCGGAAGCTCTTCAACGATCGGCTGCGGCCATCTACGTGGGGCTTCTAAGTCTGTCTGATCCTCGTAACACCGCAGCCATGGACCAAGATCCACCAAACAACTTCGACCCACCACACAACCTCGACCCGCCACCCAACTCAGTTAGCTACACCTACAACGGACCTTTCACCTTCCACAACAACGGCGCTTTCGGCGGCATGCAGAACCTGGGTGGGCCGCGAGACATCCGCGACAACCACTTCGGCTTCCAGCAGAGCGGCGGCGACCACCACAACGGCAGCTCTATGTACCCCGATGATGTGGATGCTCACGCCGACAGCATGATCTACCCCAACCCGCAAGTCACAAGCCAGTCGCAAAGTCACATCGACTATTCAGCGACCGGTGCCCAGCGGTCGCCAACACAGTATGGCACTCTTCAGCAAGGCTACGCCCACGCACCTATCGCTGGCTACCCTGGCGAGTTCGACTTCAGCACACCAGAGAATGTGGAGCCGACAACGGATTGGCTCGAGTATGGGCCGGGTGGGTCCAGGGCCGGCACCTGGTGGGACGGGGTCTACAGAAATGGAGGCTCCGTACCGCCTCCAACATACATCATGAACGTCACCGCACCTACGCATCAAGCGTTGGAAGACTACAAGATGTACGCTCACGATGCACCCCAAGGCAGCACGTTCGAAGGCACTTCGTCTCCAACCAACATCTTCAGCACCCACAACAACGGCCAGTCTGGAACGTTGCAGCAGCTCAGGCCGCTGCAGTCCCGCGACTATCAACCTCTTCCTCCGGCGGCGAGTGCGCTGCCTGCTTCTCTCGTCTACTCCCAAGGTCAGCTTCTGCACGGCTACCAGGACGATACACCGCTAGCCGCGCAGAACTTCACCTCATCTCCAAGCCACGGCACAGGGTCGAGCCGCATGCAACCACACCAGCGGCCAATCGATGCTAGAGCTCTCAAGAGCTTGCGCGGCGGCGGCCCGTCGTTGTCACAGCCCGCTGCGCCAGACGCGGAGGCCGTCAACGAGGAGTCTAATGCGGAGACTGCAACGGGATCAGATCACGACACCAGCTCTGGTATCGGTGATGCGGCCAACAGCGCCCGCTCTCACAGAACCCTCGCTCTTCCCGGTATCGCGATCCCGGCGTTGTTCAGCAACAACATGACTTCTGCTCCGCTTGGGGTGCGTACAGACACCAATGCTACTCAGCCGTCTGCCGTCACACCACCCGCAACAGACAGGCGTATGGTTGGCCAAGCAATGTCGTCGTCGACCGGGCCAATGGAAGGCATGCGCTTCACCCGGGCCTCAGCGCGTGAGAACGAGTACCACCGTGCACCGCTCAACGTCAAGAACGACGATTGGCAGACTGTTGTTCAAGAAGGCCATAAGTACGTCCGCGAGCTCATGGCCGCGTTCCGCAAGCCCTACCAGGCAGAGCCGGACGGGAAGAAACGCACGCCACCTTCTGCAGAAGATCAGGCCGAGTGGACACGTTTCCAGCAGGACCACGCCGACAAAGTCAACATCATCATCAACGACCCAGACTTCCCGGACGAGCTCGAGTTGCGCTGCTGGAACCTGTTCGATCGGCTTGCGGAGACTCACGAAAAGGGCTGCGTCCTCATCGCCAGCGCGCTGAACCTCAAATCAAAGCTCAGCGAGCGCATCCAGCTCACGGCTACCGCGCTGTCGGAATTTCCGATCCTTCAGCTGGACGTGTTGCTCCAGAAAAGGCTTCTGGAGTTTGCAGCTCACCCGAATGGCACGAAAGGCAGCAAGATCACCAACATGCTGGGCAACTGGAGGAGGAAGCAGAAAGCGGCCAAGTTGAAGGTGGAGGCGGAAGCCAAGAAGGCGGAGGACATGCAGGAGGCTGAGGTTGATGCTGTGATAGCTGACGCAGATACCAAGCCAGGTGGTAAACGCGGCCGCAACCGTACGCCTTCTACCCGCGTCGGCGCGGCGTACAGGCGTCGGATGGGACCACAGCAGATCAAGGCGCACAACAAAGCGCAGAGGGAGGCGAGAAAGCTCGATGCCAAGAGGGCTGATGACAATGAGAGCGAGACAGAGCAAGGTGTAGACGAGTAAGGTGGCGCAGGGAGTGAGACTGGAGATGGCGCGGAGGATGATGGTGGTGGCGTTGGAGTTGAGACAGAGCAAGGCGCGGAGGACCATGGTCATGGAGAGGGCGAGACGGAGGCTCAGTACGGCGCGGAGGATGACTCTGACACCGACGAGATGGCTCCGCCGAAGAAGAAGGCAAAGTCGGCAGCTTGATCGGCTGAGCCCAACTCACGTCTCTCCCAGAGGAGCGTAGGAGGATGCAACGCAAGCAACGCATAGGGTGAGAGACTCGCAGCCCGCGGACAAGTGCAAGGCTCGCATGCTCGACGAGTGCAAGTGATCATTAGCAATGGCGTTGGCGGTTTGGTTGCTAGTCACTTTACGCTTTGACCACGGTTCCGTTGACTACATTCTCATATTTCTCAGCTGTCTGCCCAGGACACGCTTTCCATACTGCCTGCCATCCGCCGTAAGTGCATAGCCCCAACACACCACGTCCGAGAGTCACCCTGAAACACGAAACTCCATGTAATGTTCTATCTGCCTCCTGCCTGCCATGACTTTCGGGCGATTACTGTGGTCCATGGACATGGCCCCGGGCATGAAGAGGCATGCCGGCCTGGCAGTGACTTTTGATGCTTGATGTCCGGAGCTCCTGCGTGCTCAAATCATCACCTTCGGACAACTGGGCCTTACGATTGACAATGGCGTCAGATACACAGCAAACTCTGCTCCAGACGGCGAAGGCGACGCTCGAAGTCCTTCTTGCCATGTCTGCGGTCTATCCTCAAGCTCAATCCGCCAGCATGCTTCCGGCCAGGGGCCTCAAATCATTGGAGCAAACGCTGTCACCCTACCCTTAGCTCCGCTCTTGGGTTTGGTGGTTCAAGGCGCATACCCTGGCCCGTCGCTCTTATGCGTCTTGTGGCACTACAAGCGGCACATAAGCTGGTATGCATCCTCTGAATGGTTCAGTAGTCCGTACAACGTTGATTTTGTGAGATCCCGAGTTCCGACTGGCACCACTGTGGCGTCGCTGCCTATGCCATAGCTCATGAGAGGGACAATTAGGTCAATGAAGAGGAATATACCGATTGGAATCGTAGCGCGATCGCTACGTTGCTGTTAGAGGAGCTGCTGGGCACTCTTGTATCAGTATAAGATGTACCTGCTCACAGACGGTCATCCGGAGAATCCACTATACAACGTCATTCGTTGTGCCAGCAATGTCTGATGGGTAAGAGTCTACAGATCAAGCGGTTGTGAACACAGAGACCAGGAAGCCGGTCTGTGGCGCAGCTGCTGCACCTTTTGATGCTCTGTAATCAGGAGCGATACCAACGCCTACATCGTCAGCACTACATAGAGGCGCGAACTACCTGTTCAGTGCCGTGTGGGTAATTCAGGTGGACAGTGAACCAGGGTGTCTGGTACACGCTTTGGCGATCTTACAGTGGGCGTTGGGCATTATTTAACGTTCGATGGGGACCACCATAAGACCCTGCAAGCCTAGGAGATGTACGTATGTGTAAGTCGTGGAGGCCTTCGGGTAAGGTTGGATGACAATGTCAAAATCGAAGGCGTATCCAATCGAGCATGTTGCCTCGTTGTGTGGTGTGCCAGCGTACGACGTGTACAGTCAAAAGACTCGGGCTTCGATAACTTGAGCAGCGCTGGTCATTGGTAGTTTTCAGCCACGAACTATCCAGCAATACTTGCTGGGGGTCACTTTGCGCTGGGAAGCGTGTGGCCGAGCCTTGTACTCATCAATTTGTTGCGCGCGCATGACAGCTGAGACCAAAAAGCCGTACGCTGCTTGACCCTGAAAGACAACATGCATCTTGTTCGCTCGTTCCTTCTATCGACCTATCCCAAGACTATGGCCAAGCTATAGAACGATCCTATCTCGAATCTCCAGTCGGTATTTACCCGCGCAAAGTCTGGCATACAGCCACCCTCTCCCAGTCGCCCACTGCCTCACTCTAGACACCGCCGTAGCGCCTAATGGGAGGACGTGATCGCTTGCCCTTAAGGATGTTCTTTTCGGACATCTTCCCAACGCCCTCCCCAACACTTTCAGCCGCTTTGGTAGTCGTGTAGTCCCACCCCTTCCACCTCGACGTCGGCAGATGCTGCTGATCCGCCTCCTGCTCCCGTTCCGCCTCCTCCTCTTCGTCCACATGCTCCGTATGCCTCTTCTTCTTCCTAGCTGGCTCGCTGTCCGCCTCGGGCTGGGGAGCACTCTGCTTCCTTTTGGCGATCCTGCCCTTGCCGGTCCGTTCGAGCAGACGCTGTCTGCTGTGGCCAATCTCCGCCGGAGTCTCAAGCCGCTGCTCTGGCTGGTCTTCAATCGTGTCGCCACCGTAGCCGTTTACCTCCTTTTGGCCGTGACCATAGGCACTCGCTTCGTTGAAGTTGTGGTTGCGATAGCCCACGTCGTTTGCGCCTAACTCCCTCATCGGAGTGTCGCCGTACTCAGCTGGAATTGGGTCGTTCGCCTCGGTGGCGTTGGGATCGCGATTAGCAACCTCCGATTGGACTTCGTGCATTATGCCCAAAGATACATCAGGTTCTGGATCTTCGCTCTCCGTGCCGTCAGCTTCCTCCGTCGGTGCGAGGGTTTCAAATAACGTGCCTGCCGCACTGACGCCTCGATCTTCCAGCCAGCCGGCGACGAAGACGTCCCCCTGCTCCATGATACTGAGGGTAGTATTCTCGTGACCGAGCTGGGCGTCCGACAGTGACAGCCCGTGCTCTCGCCGGAAGTGGCCGATCAAGTCGATACGGCGATGATTGGCGCGCATAACAAGTGCACGGCAGTCGGGAAGTGGGCACCTCAGTGGCGGAGTCGACGTGGATGATGCCTCGCTTGGAGCCTCGTCTTCCGAGTCCAGGTCGACGCCGTCAGAGTCATCGCCGTCGAAGTCGTCGCCGTTGAAGTCGTCGCTGTTCGTCTGACTGAACTCTTGTTGCATGGAGTTGTCGGCGGTTGCCGGTGGCGGAACTTGGGCATCCGGAGCGAGCGTCACCGCTTGCCACACCGCCATGCCGTCCTTGCGGTCCTCAACGCGGGTTAGCCTGCCTTCTTTGCGCCAGTCATAGCCGACTTCGACGGCCATCGCGTAGTGATCATTCGGGATCACCAGCACAGTTGGCGCAAGCGCAGGCAGGACGTAGTAATGGCTCATGGTGTGCTGCGGAGATGAGCAGTGGTGAGGAGGTTCTTGTTCTGAGTGCTGGTCGGAGACGATGAGCGAAGCAGTTGGTGCGTCGAAGGCTGAGATCTGGGCCGTTGGCGTAGTGGTGCAAGCTTCAGTATTCGTGGTGCTGCAGGCAGATGTGTGTTCTGATGCAGTGGCAGCGAGTAAGGTTGTTGGGTGGGTGGTTGATGTTGAAGAACGCCGCTCAGCTCGAAGTTTTGAGTCCGTTGACACGGGCGCGCGGCTTTTTCTTTGTGTTTGCGAATCGTCGAACGTGTTTTGAAACTTGGCTTTGGTGCACGTGAACCGTGAATCGAATATTCAATTGCGATAGAAACTGGCGCCGACCATCGTGAATGTGTTTTTCTGGAGGTAGCTGTATTCGGTGCAGTGCCTTCGCTTGTTAGTAGTCGACCCAGCGTCCGTATACCAACCACAAGGGCAAAGAGACCGCTGCAGAATGTTGCCCTTTGCGCCCTAGCACGCCGTGTGTATACGAGTCATCTGCATTGATGTATAGTAAGAGGGTTCCCTCCTTCATAGCGTGGCGCTTTCTGATCAACTAGCTGATCGAGAACGGGCGGAAAGTGAGTAGTGATTAGCGCGGCCATATGAGAAGCGAGAAAGACAGCGAGAGCAGTGTATAGAGTACTCGTGTAGATGATGCATTGAAGGATTATGTATGCAGCAACTTCGGAGCTGCACACAGGGAATCGCTGCTCGTTTTCCCATTGCCACAGCGAATCTTGTTTGCTCTACGCGCAGCGAGCCGGCGCAGCATGTCTCTCTGACACAACTTGACTCACATCGTTATATGTCTACGCCAGGTGTCCATTGTTGCTTGCATGCCAGTAGCATCTCCACATTGCTGGGTGTACTCGGCGGACTGGTGAGAGCACGCCGTAGAACGGCATCGGACCCGTGCCACAGGCGATCCAATGACGTCGACAGATAGCTGGCTAAGGTCAAGGACATGATCGAGGTGAAGCACACACTGATGCGTACAAATAGGAAGGGCCAGATCAAAGAAAGGAATGAGGTCTGTCGGCAACGAGAGCCGATCGATCCGGATCCGGCGGCTTGGCCATCACGGAACGCCTACTCTGCCGTCGAGTTGACTGGTCCTTCATCGCAATCGCAGCTCTTCCCAGTGGACCTGCAGTGTCGTTTGGGTGGAGCTATCCGTCTCGCCCTGGCAGATCTCAAGGCCCTTGTGCTGAGTGACTCGAGCGCCCCGGAGCCTGGCAACACAATGCAGTAGCAAAGTAGTACAAACCAAGGGTGGGCACTCGTTGACCAACGGCCGGAGTCGATGGAAAACGGTGGACCGCCTAGTCAAGCTCTGAGACGAACGTCAGCGGTTCGTAACAGGTATTGGTTGTGCAAACGTTGGTTATCATACCCATGTAGCATACTCGAGGGACAATACTGAGTCACAGACGTTTCCATCGTTCGGACGTGTTCAAGGCACCTGGCGATGACCCAACCTACCTAATCTCACGGTGTCGCATCCAAAATAGCAGGAATGTACTCGTATTTACGGTCGATGTACCTGCTCCTTGGCGCCTGACATTACCCGCCCAGCTAAAGGTCGCCGTACCGCTTGGTGGCCGGTCTGGAACGCTTGCCTTGCAGAACGTTCTTGCCCGACACCTTAGCCACGCCCTCGCCAACCGACTCGGCGCCGGCGTCCGCAGACATCTTCCAGCCCTTCCACCTCTTCGCTGGCGGCTGCTGTACGACCTCGTCCTCGTCGACTTCCTCCTGATCAACGTCTCCGCCCCCAAGCGCACCTTCTTCCTGATCGTCGTTATCATCCTCCTCAAAACCCGCTCCTTCCTGCTCGTCGCCATCCATCTCATCATCGTAGCCGACCAAGCCACTCGCCGCTGCACCGGTGACTCCCTCGGCAAAGATGGCGCCATGCTCGTTGGTGCCTGATCTCAATAGCCACGGGTAGATGACTTGGTTCTGGGCGATCTTGTGCTTGCTCACGTTGCCGCCGTGTTTCGATGGCACACCCTGAAGACCATGCACGTCTCTCAGGTGGGTCACAACGTCAGTGCGGCGGGGATTCGGACGCCGGATCGGGTTCTTGCAGTCATGAACCGGACACTCCAGCTTCGCCTTCCTGCCGTGCTTGCGTGAACCATTGCTTCCGGTCCCAGCGTTGTCGGCAGCCTTCTCGTGCTCTGCCTCTTCGCCAGCATCTTCTCCACCATGTCCCTCAACATCCTGCTCGGGATGCTCCGCGGCGTTCTCCCCGTCGTCCTTGGTGGCACGCTGTGCACCGACGTCATCTCAGCCTGGACTCACCTGGGCGCTGTATGATTCTGTGTGGTCGGTGGCAACGGTGGATTGCGCAAATGGCTGAGGCAGTCGAGCGCTCCTCGAGCTTGAAGAACGCGAAACGAAGCTACCGTTCATCCGCTCGTGTCTCGCTTTCGCACCGAAGACTGTGGTATTTGCGTTGTGGCGGTCGTCGTCAGGCTTGTCTTGAGCGGCAGCCGCGGTGCTTGTGGGCTCTCCACCCGACATCCACTGCGCGCAACCTGCATCATCTTCGATGCGACTAAGCGTGCCCTCAAACTCCTCGTCGTAGCCCGCCTTCCTGATCATCTGCATATGATCCGGAGGCGGTGCTAGACTGTCTTGGTGGAGTGGTTTGGTGGAGTAGTAGTTCATGTGCATGATGCCGGCGTTTGAGGGTGAGAAGCTTCTCTATAGCCTTGGGAAGATCCGTGTGTGACTGACAGTGCGGAATGCGATGAGAGCGTGCAAGGCTTGGTGGCGAAGGGTTGCGATCGTTGGCGGTGCGGAAGTGGAGATCAGAGTGTTTGTTGTGTGTGCCTTGGAGTGCTTGTTGCGTGCGGTGGAGAAAGTCGTGGAGTAAGTGCGTTCCGTGTAGAGTCGTTGGAAAGCACGCGAGCCACCCTCGGGAGATCGCTTGTGTTGTACAAAGACTTGGCGTTAAGATCCCAGTCACATCCCACAAAGCATACCTGTGAATCAGAAGTCCAACTCGGGATCATCCCCAGCAGCGATTTGATCAATTCCGGTCCGAATGCTCTCCGTACCCCATCAGCTGGCTTAGAGTAAATGCCTCCCCCGTCCGGAACGTCTCGTCATGCTGGGCCCTTCTCAAAGCAGGTCTACGGCAAGCTTTCGCTATACCTGATTCGAGTGCCAGAGGCCAGTATATACTGTCGTTTTCAGTGTCTGATTGCTTCGTGGAGGTAACGGCTAGAAACCTTGGGAATATCCTACGAAGTCAACATTGCCCGCAGGCTGTATACTCATGCTTAAGGACCAAGATGCAAAAGTATGATGAGGGTGCGTTCATGAGATGAAACGGAAGCAGGACGCCACCTGGAGAAGTATAAAGGCGCTGTCCAAGCCAGAGAGCATCGGATGGTTTGCTTGCTAGGCATATGCAGCGAGCCGGCGAAGCTGACGCCTCATGCAGAGGCATGTCTATCCCAACCACAATGCCAGATACGCATCGCTTGTGACCAGAGAGCGTTTTGACGTCGAGGAGTTGGCGGAGTCTCGAGCGGAGATCAGGCCTGACCAGAACGAAGGAGTCGCCACACGAGTGACAGAAAGATCTCCACCAGAGAGCGGAGACCAGCATGTCGTAGGGGACTCCGAGGCAACTGCTTGTCTTTTGGATCGAGGCGTACAAAGAAATGCAGACGACATCAAAGAAAGGGTGAGGTCTGTCGGCATATGGCCCCCATATCCGGTTCCGGCAATCCGGCAATGGCACCGGCATCCTCCATCTCGTCCACACCTGCCTGTACTCCTATCATTACGTAGGTAACAGCCATACTGGACCCAGCACCATTGTCTTCGTTATCTGAACGCCCATATATCTCTTCCTGTACGATAATCTCATCTCATCATATGCCAAACAAGTGAGGCTGCAGACTGAACCGACGTCGCGCCGAGTCTGAGATCCTGTAGTGATGGCCGCCTCCCAAATTGCTCTCGCCAGATGACAACAGGAGAGAAAGGATATAGCGACAAAATCTTACGCTGTTAGACCCTTGAACGACGTGCTATTGATCCGGCTGAGGACCATCTGCTCATCTAGTATAGTGGCGTAGTCGGTAAAACAGCACTGCAGGCTGTGGCGGGCGAAGCTACACCGCGGTTTGATCACGGTCCCAGAGCCCCAAAAGGCTTCACTTGAAGACGTTCTGTGCCAAACCCCACTGCGAGGAGATGGGGATCCAGCTCTATACAGATCGTACTCCGGTATAACCCCCATCTGACGATCTATACTGACCACAGGGTGGCGTTGGCGCTGGGAGTAGCTACGCAGGGGCTGTACCTTTGCTGTTGCCATCATGGCATAGCGCTCGCGCGGAAATGGTACATCGCGCCCATGTGTCGAGGATGCTGATGGTACACATATGCGGAGCACTTTCTGCGAGATGTTGTTCCTCCCTCATCTCCTTAGGTATGCTCATAGTTCTTGCACGAGCTTTGATAGGGACGGCAGTGCTAAACAGCATGTGTGCACTCATGAGCTGCGCGCAGCAGCTCTGGTTTATGACCGCTATCGGATTCTTTGGTAATACCGCTTTAGGTGAGATGAGGAAACACCTCGGCGTCTGCGGTGCACGATTGCAGGACTGACATACAATAGCAATCACTGGCTATCCTGATAGCAGACCTCAACTTCACGGCGCTGTCCATGTACGCAGCCTCACTCTCGTTCGACCGGGCCGATCTCAAATGGGCATACAATCCTTATGGTTGGGACGAGTAGGTACCGTGTCGGAACCTTATGTCTATGGCATGTCCTACAATCGTGTGCGTCGAGTACAGACCCATCATCCTTGTCCCGTCCGTCATTCGGGATCCCGACCCGGCGTGGGCGAGCTGCGCACCGGATTGGCAAGGCAGGTCAGCTTCATGCCGCCAGATTGAGTGAGGCGAACCAGATAATCAGGACTCCACGATCCTCCGACGGCACTCACATTGGCAAGCGTTTTAGCTAGCCCGACACCGAGCACTGGCTTGCACATACTCAGGCACAGCAGCTGTACCATCCACTAAGGAGGACTCACCAACCCCATTACTCACTGCAGTGCCGGTACCCGGAGCATCAACTTCTATCGGAGCCTCTACAGGACCGGCATCTTCCCACTGCTAACCGACCGCAGAGCCCGAAACCGTCAGCAAGGCCCAGTCAGCATTACAAGAGTCTCAAAGCCATAGACGCCCAAAAGCAGTCGAGTACTGATCTGGCGGAACCCATTGCAACGACGTCCGAGCGAACAAGTACCGATGGTGATACTGTGACCTCTAGCAATGGCCGAGGCGGAGACATCAGCATTGTTGACCCTCCGAAAGAGTCGAGTGCCAGTCATGCTGAACTTCAGCCGGTCAGCCGTCCGCAAGAAACTACGCAACCACTCTCTTCGACCCATTGGCAATGGACTTTTCAAGTGTCGTGGAGGATGACCCAGAAGCAACTACAAAGCAAGCGATGTTGGGATCGAGGAGAGTTCCCGAGCCGGCCAATCCATGATCCATAGACACCTCGCAGATCGAACGCGGTCAGGAATGTTGATCTATATCAGTGACATCTCGAACCTCGGCTGTGGTTGTCGGATCGTCCGATCTCGAGCCTAGAACCAACATGCGAGTGGACGAGACAAACCATACTACCTCGACACCATGACAATATATGAATGGCCGGGTGTCTCATGGTGCAAGTCTCAACGTAAGATGCTGTCGCTCCGCAAAGCCTGGAAG
This sequence comes from Oleoguttula mirabilis, assembly GCA_035135055.1. Classification (NCBI taxonomy): domain Eukaryota; kingdom Fungi; phylum Ascomycota; class Dothideomycetes; order Mycosphaerellales; family Teratosphaeriaceae; genus Oleoguttula; species Oleoguttula mirabilis. The sequence continues at coordinate 131,013 of JAVFHQ010000022.1, read as the reverse complement.
CCCAGGAGGCTTTGGACAAACCTGCCGGGCCGATCGTGCCGATTCGGGACTCAGTCTCTTTCTCTTACTCGTCGTTCCCGTGATCTTGCCCGCCAAGCTCTTACGATAGCTCGATGATGCTGGCCTCAGGCCCTGGGAGGCCCCTGGCTATGGAGACATGCGACATACAGCGGCACTGTGGTTCACGCACCAACATTCCTGTGCCAGCAAGCAGGCTGGCACACAAAGTGCGCCGCTGTAGTACGTAGGCATCAAGATGAAAAAAACGTTCAGAACTTCGGCCTTGCACTTCTTCGCGTCTACAGCTTCAAGCACTTTAATCCTTTCTATATATGCTGCTGATAACTTGCACTATACAGACACTTCACGGAACAGATGATTTCTCCTCGGGTCATTTCAGCCTTGGTTGGTGAATGGCACGTTTCGTCCTCGTTGGGCCCTGCCGGCCCTGCATTTATGTGTTGGCCAGAACGGGTAAGGTAACTCATTCACGCACACGTTCACGTCGATGTTGACCCGAGAAAGGGCAGCGAATAAATCGTGGAATCGCCACGTTGCTCGCGACGCAAACGAACCATCCTGCTCACCCACGCGCTGCCTCTGCCCGTAACTGATTCGACCCCTAGTTTCATCCTTGCTCACCACACACCCCAGATACGAACCTGAGGACCTTCGACATCTGGCTATAGGACAGCACAAAGGACGACAAATACCTGCACCTCAGCTCTCGCCTACCCGCGTGAAACGCTGCCGCCCGCCTAAAGCAACACCAGCGAGCATCATGAATTCACGCAACGCTCAGGGCGTTGAGGGAGGCAGGAGTGAGCAGCACATCCGGCTCCAAGCCGCGATGTGTGCGCTGGAGGCTGCTCGAATCACGAAAACCCGACTACCCTATCGTCACACGATCGACGCGACGTTCAGCCTGCCGCCTGCGCCTGGTAGCAGCTCTTCTGGTATGTATAGCAATGGGAGCATCTACAGCTTCATGCGGAGAGTCGTCCCAGAAGGTTACGTTTCCACGGAAGACGCCGTGACCGCGAACGTGCCTATCCGCTCAACGTTCCTGGTGTTCTCGCGGGTGTACTTGGCTTCGAAGAGTTCCAGGGAGAATCTTCTGCAGCAAGGGTACGATGAGAGCTGGGAGGGCGAGGTCGTGCAGGTGATACGTCTGGAGGATTACACTTCCGGCGACGCTCGCTGGATTGGCTGCGAGATACTGTATGCTTTGCCGTACAAGCTGAAGCTGCACGAAGCCGTCTATCTCGCGTTCGCCAACAAGCATGAAGAGAAGGGACTGATCGGGGCGCAGCCGCTAGACTACAGCAGCATCACTGGTAGAATGGTCGAGCAACCGGCTGAGGGCAGCAGCGAGCGTGTGACAACGGCAGCTCATGCAGACCCTCGAGCAAGCAGCATGCAGACGGACAACGGCAACAGCTCACAGCGTTCTCTTGTGGATGTGGGCACGGATTCTACCGAAGATGCGACTGGAGCAACCGGAAACTCGGCAACGGACACCGATCGTGGAGTGGAGGAGGGTGGAGATCAGAGTGCGAATGCCGTTCAGAAGGCTCCCAAAGCAAGCTCACTCAAGCGCAAGAGAGTTGCTGCAAGGGCGAAGAAGCAAGACCCAAGCGTCTGCTGCCCCGTACCGGACTGCACGCACCCCCTCAGGCCACACGCCCGGAACACTCACGTCTTCGACCATTTGCAAGACGACCACCACATCCAGTTCACACGCCACAAGTCGAAGAATGGTGGCAACATGGACGACATGAGGAAGCTCCAGGATCGGGAGATCCGTGTCTGCCTTCGTGGGCAGGGGCTTGCGACGAACAGTCGGTTCTTCAAATGGACAGACAGCGGTGTGCCGATCGTGCACAATGATGAAGATCAAGACACCAAGCAGGATGTTGAAGAGGAAGGTGAAGCTGCTGCGCCGTAAGGGGCTTGAGCAACTACAGAAGATAACGGTTGACTAATGGACCATGGCTTGGACGGCGAAGCAGCTGCCCAGATGACGCTTTTGTACTTGGCCAACTCGAGAAGGTAGACAGACAGACATTTTGAGGCACAGCTAGATATTCTCCGGTCTACCGTGCGATGAGGTGGTAGACGCATCTGTAGACAGATCCACTGTGTTGTTTCCTTTGGCATATTATCATCTCCATGTGTGCTGTATGTAGGTTTTGACGAGTACCGGATTTGCAGACCTTAGAGGGAACCGCATTCAATGTCTATTCCAAGAGCGCCGTCCCATTTGGTGTTCACAGCAAGCAAGTGACTACCCAGTGCACGCTCCAAGAGCCGTAGACTACTCGTGAATCGTTTTGGAACCACCACATTTCTTCCGCGGTCTGACACCTGAAACCTTCTTCAACAAAAGTTGTGTATACTTGCACACTTGCTCTCGCAACCAGCCGCAACGAACAGCCCAACGCATTAATAAGGCACATGACAATACAGCGTATACAGTGCACCATCCAACATGTAAGCCCGCACCACTCGCCGCTGCCGAACGTATCCTTAAGGCTGACCCTTCTAATGTAGGTCTGCACCGACTCAACACAGCCAGTCGGGTTCCTCTAGCCGCTTGCACCGCCAGAGCAGACCAGCTGCTTCCTCCTACCAAGATGAGATCATTAAGCTGAACCCGGACTTCTCGATCCCGTTCCAGATCGGACTCGAGCAGCAGAGCAAGGAGATGACAGTCACTCAGCTCCTGGACGTCGGTCCGCACCTCGAGGCAATGGGACGTGTGGACAACATCCGCGAAGTCATTGCCGGCGTGCTGTCACAATCGGCCGGGTCGAAGAAGCCCAACGGCCCGGCACCCGCCTCATTGCTGACCTCTCTGTCCGAGTCCGAATACATGAAGAAGGTGCTTGACGGCAGCGAGGGTTCAGACGACGAAGAGCAAGCGGTCGCCATCCAGGCTCCCGTTCGCACCCCGGCAGCACCCAAGCTTGACGAGGATGAAGCGACCGATGAGGAAGCGACCGACGAAGAAGCGACGGCAGCGACGGCAGCAGCTGCAAAACCCGCCCGGGCCGCACGACTCGTGTGTCCTGTGCCAGGCTGCGCTCAACTCGCCAACTACAAGATATCGAGACGTCTGCGGATCCTCAACCATCTTAGGAAGGACCACGGTATCCACATCCCGCAGCTTGGTGGGCTAGGCGGCATCATAACGGGGATCCAGAAGACGCAGGAGGATGCCATCCGTACTTGGTTGCGCGGTCAAAGCATGGCGACCAACAGCGCCTTCTTCATCACAGCTTAGATCGACGGCTGTGTGAGCGTCTGAGACGGCAGACGGAGGATGGGGCCAGATAAGAGTATGCTGATCAGGACGACGTTGGGGTTCGGTCTTGCTGGCTGCAGTGTATCACATCACTTGACCAGGCAGACAGCCGAAGCGGACTTGCGGTTGCTGCCACCAGATCGTCAGCATAGCGGTCCATACAGAAAGTGGCCGCAGAGTCATGTTGAACTCTTTGAAGTGATGGGCCCAGCAACCAGAACATTGTGAATTCTCGTTTTCCGAAAACAGTGTCCGTTTGGAGTCCGCACCTACGTCAGCGTCAGTACAGTTGCATGGCTTCGCATTCACTTTGAACTAAGCGAACAGCGCTAAGTCCTAGCGGCGATCAATGTGTCGTTCCGCTGCCTGCTGCCTGGAGCATCAACGTAACAACAACGACGCAACCCATGGACTGAAGAGCTGCAACAACGTCCCCACCACCGACACTTCAAGTTCCACGGATACCTTGCCGTCTACGCTGATCCCCGAGGCGCCGTGACGTTTGAGCGCATCCAAAGAACGAGCCATGGCCTCCAACAGGCACGCCGAAGGACCTAATGGCACCAACCCACCGCAGCCACTAACTGCCGAGATCTTCGAGTACACAGACGATGGTCATCATCTCTTCAAAACCCGTCCATTACCAAACCAAGCGGCGGATCATCAGGTCTGTCCAGGGACGACCTACTGGTGATTGCACGTCAGGGCTTCAGGCCGGCCGAGCACGGCGGGCTGCGCTGGTACTCCAACCGCAAGGAGCTCAATCTCTGGGTTGCTAAGGTGCCTCTTGCCGACAGCGAGAAGGTGGGGATACTCCAGCAGCGACAATGGGCCAAGGAGCTGTCGATGGCATACGAGGAGTCGAGGAGCAAGGTGTCCTGCATCTGTCGTCAACCGATGGCTGGCAAGATGGTTGAGTGCGAGGCTTGCAAGGAGTGGTACCACTGCAAGTGCGTTGGGTTCGTTCCCCGTGAAGAGAGCGGTAGGGACAAGTATATCTGTCTCGCCTGTGAGCGGAGCGGCAAGACTTCGCGGCGCAATGGTGAGCGCCCGGAGCTCGAAAGCACGCATGCAAGGCAGCTTGAGAAGTCGGCACTGCCAGACACGAAGATGGAGAGATCCCGCACGCCTCCAGGTGCGTGGCAAAGCACGTCGTGGAGGAATGGACAAGAGTTCCTGCATCCAGGTCCGCCGAACGTCACAGGTGTTGGGGTGTCGCTAGAGGAGTGGAACCGGTACCAGGAGGCCATGCATGCAGGTCTGGGTGATATAGGTGTTGGGATGTCGAAAGAGGAGTGGCGGCAGTACCAGGAGCGCATGCGGCCGCCAACGCATCCAAGCACCACGGAACTCGCATCCTCCTTTTCTTCTACGCTGATGCCGCAGAGTCACATGCCGCACGCAGCTGCACAGGCACCGTTCGACCCGCAACCCGCCGCATCCACCGATACCACCGCATCCACCACCCAAAACCCCCTCGGCCCCTCTGCCTGGGACCACGACCACCGCCTTTTCACCATCGACATCTTCACAATCCCGCCGCAGCCAAGCGACGTTATTATCTTCCCAAAAGAGCACTTGCCACTCGTCATCCATCTAGGCTACGTCGAAGCGAGAGACGGCGCGCTCCTCCGCCTCGAAGACTGCCCGGAAGGCTACTCAGTATGGACGGGCCGGACCACTTTCTGTGATACAGACGACGAACCGTTGAAGCCACATCCGTCGTACAACCTCCGGCCAACGCAGGGGCATCAGCGTCGGGCATCGAGCACGGTGCTTGCTGGTCCCTCAGGTCTGCAGCATCCGACGGCGGCGACCGACACGCATCATCCATCAACACGCAAGCAAGTGAGTGCCACCGTATTCCCCGCCGGCGCCCCGCGATAGACGGCAGAGGTGGAGATGCCGAACACGATGTCGGTGGCGTGGCTGATGCAACAAGCTCTGCAGCACCAGAAGGACCAGAGGAGCGTCACCCCGACATAGGCGAGCACCAGGCCGGGCTACGGGGTCGGCAAAGCAAGTCACTTGCTTGCTGCAAGTGGAGCAGGACCATTCGCTGCCACGGCAAGCAGCTGGTGATGAGACAGTCCTTTGGCGAGCATCAGGAATACCGCGCACCAATTTGGGAATGGGGAGGATGGCAGTTTGCGGAGCGCATGGGCAGGAAATGCAGCAAAAGGGGTGGAGGGTGCAAGACCCCAGCTGCGATGGCAGGTCCTCACCAATGTCCACTAGAGTAGTTCTCACATCACCTGTACAGTCTTTTCTCCCCCTGGCGGCTAGGATTCCCCTTCGTGGTGCCGGTCCTTAGGCTCGAGCCCCTTGTAACTCGTGAGTGTCAGCGTAGCTCTCACGGGGTAAAGGCTTGTGGCTTTACTTGCACGTGCTGTCACCACTAGTCTGCTGGAAGTATCCCCCCCAGAACCTCCAAGGCTCGCCCTTTCAGCCTCGACGCCCTCCATGTCATATGTCACTCAATCTGTTCCGTGCGGTGTCTGTTACGGATGAGAAGGCCGTGAAAGATAAGGTATGCCTTGGAGACTCGAGAGGTGGCGAAGATGCCTCTTTCGCAGCGTTAGAAGCGCCGTTGAATGGAAGGTGCGAAGGCTTGTGGATTGTTCACCGGCGTCCGCAGCAGCGTGCTTCTTCGAGCGGTATCAGTGGAGGCTCCAACCCGGCTGGTCCCAGAGCGAGCGCACCTGGCATGCACGTCGCGCGCAGACGCCGAGACTCGGGTGCACCAAACGTTCGCCAGCAGTCAAAGGGTAAAGTAAAGGGAGGGAGGGAGGACGCAGTACAAGTTCCACACGAACGACTGGGCACGGCAAAGCACTCGTTTGTGCTAGAAGCATAGTGCTTCGGACCGTGTCTGCCACCCGCCCACTCCCACTCCCACCAAACCTTCCTTCACACGCTCCCACCTTCCTCGCCTCCATCGCGTTTCCCGCTACTGCCCTCACCCCAGGCCCTCCCAACCAGGTCTCCGGATGTCTTCCCCACGGACTGCGCGGCGCACCAGACTCGCCCGTAGTCCCCCTCCAACGCACTCCGTGCGAACCGCCTCCAGATGCAAGTAGCAAATCGTCCGACTGGGGACTCTCGCGCAGCCACTTCGTGACTCAGCTAGACCAACAGGTCTGCAGACGAATTCGTCTGGGTCCTCAGTTCGCGAATACCATGCCAGTCCCATCGCCAGCAGACTGTCATGATAGCGCTTCAAATCGAAGCACGCCCCGTCATCGGAGCCCATCCAGCTCCGCACAGCCAGATGTCGGCTGAAACCAGACCAAAGAGGTCGGCAGACGGATACGTCTGACCCTCGTCATGAGGGTAAATGTCGGCACCATTCTTCAAGCAGACACAGCTTCCAAAGCGAAGCAACACTCCTTCCTCCAGTCACCTCCACACCCGTCACTCACCACCACCCACAACCACCTCCCGCCCCTCCTTCAACGGCAAGAAAATCTCCGTCCACAGCTCGCTCTGCTCCCCCACCGTATACGTCAGCTCCACATCCTGCATCCCCGCGTCCTCCGCGCCAGCCATGGTGTCCAAGTGACTGATAACATCACTCAACCCGAGCGCCTTGCCCACAGCCTGCGTGCCCGAAGCCTCCATACTGACGTGCACAACATGGATGTGGAAGTGATAGTATGTCGGCTGATAGTGCACGTAGAACTTCAGCAGATCGCCTTCCACGCCGGGATACAAGCCCTCGATTGCCGTGGCAAGCGTAGAGCGAAGGTGGCGCAGCCAGGGCACATCCTTCTTCTTGAGGTCGCGCACGCTCCAGAGATCCCGGCGCTCGACTAGGGCGAGGAGGTGCAGGCTGCCGAGCGTCTTGCGGTCCCAGTTCAGATCGGGAAGCAACATGTAGTCGTCCTTCCTGTCACTGTCCTGCGAGCGGTACAGCACATCCTCCTGCTCCTTGACCCCGTCCAAAATATTGAACACCCAGTTCAACCGCCCCTCCTCCCTGCACCGCTGCATATACGGCCGCACAAACTGCGCATAAACCTCCGGCGGCTCGGTCACACTGCGCACCAGCTGGGAACTATACTTCTTCACATGCTTGTCGGTGCACGGGTAGATCAGGTTGATCTTGAGGTCCGGCGGCGTGGGCTGGTCGACGCTGTTGTCCGGCAGGCTGTTGGCGAGGAACCACTTGTAGATGTCGTTTTCGCCGAGACTCTGGACGTGCGCCAGGAGGCGGCCGAGGCTGGAGAGGTAGGCCGGGTCGGTGGCGAAGGCGGCGCGCTCGGCGAGGAGGAGGGCGGGGGAGCCGGAGATGGTGCCTTGCAGGACGATGCGGCGGCCGGCTTGGTCTTGGTTGAGGAGGTGGGTGAATTTGAAGCGGGTGAGGAGGGTGGGGGAGGACATCGTCTCACTTATCGCGCTGTTTGGGTTTGTTGTGCGAGGATGGCGGGCTGAGCCCAGGTCGTGGTGGGATGGTTGTGGTTATAGAGAGTGAGGTGAGGTTGGAGATGCGGCGCGATCGTCCCGCGGGTCCCTTGCAGTAGCGGCCGCACAGGGTCTTTGATGTGGGGCCATACTAGGTACATTCACCCAAACAGAGAGCATAGTAGCGATATCGTGATAGATACTACAAAGGGAGACAGTAGTAGTAGTCTCCCATGCTGTGCTGCCCACTCAGACACAACCTTGCAGCGCCCGTGCTTGCGCATCTCCATCTCCATGTCCAACGCCATGACGCCCCGCCCCACTCCACTCCACCTCATCCATAACCATAGCCAACTCCAGCGATGAAACGTACCACCACGCAAAAGAACGAATAAATCACGATTCTCCTCACGTCTCCACAAGCCGCGAACTCATCAACTCATCCACATACGCCCGCTGCGCCTTCACCTCCCCGCCCTCCAGCTCCTTGAGCAGCACGGCCAAAACCTCCATCGGCGGCTTCAGACCGAGCAGGTTCGCGCGCTTCCAGCGCTTGAGGCGGGCGATGCCTATGCATGGCTACAATCGTGTCAGCATTATTTTCCACAGTGAACCGACGACCGGCTGCTTGGGTCATGTAGAGACTCACCCCATACTGCCCACTCATATCCCACTCCCTCAGCACCTTCTCGTGCACGCTCAACCCCTCCTGGTGCACCCGCGGCGCCAAGCGCTCCGCCTCTTTCTGCCGCCAGTACCGCTTGATCTGCGTGTCTGTAATCTTGCGCGCCTGTGCCTCCTCGTCGCCCAGCCAGCCTGAGCCCTTGCCGCCAGTCGCGCCGAGATCGCTTTGTTGCGCGCGACCGCCTAGCACGTCTTCTATCTTGACTGCGTCGCCGTTGTGTAGTGGGTCGTCTTCAAGCGTCTCCGCTTCCTCCTCGGCCTGCTGCTCGATAGCCTTCTCGGCGGTGGTGGGTTCATCGAGATCGGGCTCTGCTCCCGCTGAGATGTCCGCCCGCACAATGTCCTCCTCTATCGCGGACTCTTTCTTCGTGGTCTTCGCCTGTTGCGCCGCGCCCGCCTTCGTCACCTGGTTCTGCTTGCCGTGGAACGAGAGCGTCGCCTGTTGCGATTGCGACGCGGCACGGGGCCCGACGGATTTGCGCTTGGGTGGCATGACGGCGATATATTCGTGGTTTGGCGGCGGGATGGTGGACTCTGGTAGACTTGAGCGGGGATGTGCAGGCGTTGGATGGTGGAGCCGAAGTCAAATTGTCTCGATGCCCTGTGAAGAAGAACGGCGGCTCATGCATGCAATGACAGCATGCGCGCTGTTGCGCGGCAACCAAACGCGTCGTCCCGTGATTTCGCGTCAGAATCGACCCCGCTGCTGCCACCAAACGCTGAAGCTGACAGGAAGTGCCACTTCCTTTCTCTCGCTACCCTGTTCACGACCATCTCCCCCAAGCGGACAGCTACACTCACACCGTCTTCCACCCAACATGGCGACCGAGCCAACCAACGCCGAGCCTCAGGGCACAGCCGTCTCACCAGCTGCATCGAACAAGAAGTACTTCGTCCCGCTCGGTAGGCAGCACCACCTAAGACGACCATACGCATTGTAATCAAACACTGACACCAGCTCCCCAGAAAACAACCCCGAAGTCATGACGACCCTCACCCACAAGCTCGGCCTCTCCCGCACCCTCCAATTCCACGACGTCTGGAGCATCGACGACCCCGACCTCCTCGCCTTTGTGCCCCGCCCCGCCTACGCCCTCCTCCTCGTCTTCCCCGTCAACGCCACCTTTGCCAAATTCCGCGCCGAAGAAGACGCCGACAAGCCGGACTACGCGGGCAGCGGCGAGGGCGAGGAAGTGGTGTGGTACAAGCAAACCATCGGCAATGCCTGCGGGCTCATGGGCCTGCTGCACGGCGTCTCGAATGGAGCCGCGCGCGCACAGGTACAGGCTGGCAGCGATCTGGATGCCTTCATCAAGCAAGCCGTGCCGCTCAAGCCAAAGGAGCGGGCTACGCTACTCGAGAGCACAGAGGCGCTGAAGACGGCGCACGCCGATGCGGCGAGTTCAGGCGATACGGCGGCGCCTGCTGCGGACGCGGACGTGGATCTGCACTATGTGTGCTTCGTCAAGAGCGAGAAGAATGGGCATTTGTATGAGATGGATGGGGGGCGGAAGGGCCCGCTAGACCGCGGTGCGCTGAAGGCGGATGAGGATGTGCTGAGTCCGGTGGCGCTGGACAAAGGTGTCCGGGCGTTTCTGAAGAGGGAGGAGCAGGCTGGGGGCGGGGATCTGCGGTTCAGTTTGATCGTGTTGGCTGAGTCGCTGGATTGATTGATGTCATGTGGCACATGTTGCATTCGCAAGAAGAAGATGCTCCCGCGCACAATCGCGTTGCACAGCGCAGCGAAAGTTGTGCATAGCTATGGCCCGCACGCATCATCCATCATCTCCTGGCGGCCGCTTGGACCGACAGTCTGACCGTCACGAAACTCTACCACAGCCCGCTGCGGGGTCACGTGTCCCGAAGAGCGTGAAAAGCGCAGTCAGTCCATCCACGGCCCGCCCAGCAACATCATCTTGGCACCACCAATGCCAGAGTCCTGGATGCGCTAAAGCAATGAAGCTCTACCTTGGCTCGGGCAGCTGCAGGCCGCGCGGGATGTGTATGCGAACGCTTGCGGAAAAGCCGGGCTTGGGATGCATTCCACACGGTACCGGGGTGATGGGCGCGCATACAGCGCCCAAGTGCATGATGAACACATGGGACATCAGTCCATCAACATCAATCCATCGAGTCTCGAGACGGCAGTCGGGTGCTTACTGATGGCATAACATTCGCGAGGGAAAATCAAACTCTCCTCACTCTCACCCGATTTGGGATGATAGAGACCCGTTTCTTCATCTTCCATAGATCCTGAGGCGCAGTCTTCCTCGAGCCGTTTGGAGTCCCGATATAGCGGTCGCCTGGAGACGGATTTGCATACCAGCATTTCGGGCCCACCCGTTGTCCAGCAGACAACATCGTCGCAAAGCGGGTGAGACTTCCTTGGCCCGTGAGGAGGCATGGGCTTGTTTGGCCTCGCACTGTCGCTGCCGTTACGGCAGAGGTATGCCGGAGACATGTTGGGTCCCATCAAGGTCTTCTAGCAGCGAGCAATAGCAGCTCGATCGACTTGCTTACTTACGTTGGCGGTGCTATAAGCTCGTTTGGCTACGCCAGTACCTTGTTGCTTTGGTTGGTAGCGGGACGGTCCAGCGGCGACCACCAGGCGAATCGATAGTGCGCCAGAGAGGACCCACCCCAGCCTGGGGACTACCACCAGCGTGTACATCGTGTTCCCTTCGAACCCAGACACGACGCAATGCCCCTACCATTCTTCAGCCCAGAGAGCGGCACCGCTCAGCACTCGTCCCCGAACACCCTCTATGCCCTCGACACCACCACCACCACCCCATCGACCCCCTTCCCCACCCACCCAGCCCCCTTCGCCCTCCCCCTCCACACCGCCCTATCCCGAAACACCCTCAACCTCGGCAACGCCGCCTCCGTCAACACCTCGGCCATCCTGGCCATGCAACAGCGCCACACGATCCAAGTCATGGCGACGGCCACCTCGGCCGTCAGCATCACCGCCGCCATCTGCGCCCTCTACTGGTTCTGCATGATGCGGCGCAATTTCCGGCGCGACCTCGTGCTGCTGCTGGTGATTGGGGATTTCTGGAAGAGCCTGTGGTTCCTCATCTATGCCGCCGTGACGTTTGCGCAGGGCCCGGTGAGCACGCACTCGACGTTTTGTCAGAGCAGCGGGTATTTCTTGCAGATGGGGGTAATGATGTGCGGTAAGCCCGACCATTCCTGGTTCCTTCTACCACCGTATCAGAGCACAGCAGGAACAGGTTGATTCGAGGATGACAAAGTTGACAAGGTGATGGGATATGCAGACGTAGCAATCTTCTTCATGAGCCTGCACATGTGCCTCCAGATCTTCCCGCCCCGCAACTCCTTCCTCGGCTCCGACGGCCTCTATCGCATCCGCCACGGCGTCCTCGCCGCCTGGATCATCATCCCCAACCTCAGTGCCTCACTGGCTTTCATCAACAACGGGCCGAATGGACCAGCGTACCAAGCCGCGGGCGCCTTCTGCACGTTGCCGATACGACCGTTCTGGTATCGCCTGGCGTTGTCCTGGGTCCCAAGGTATCTCAACTGGATCTTCGTCATGGGCGTGGCGATTAGGATCTACAGCCACGTTGGTCGCGAATTCCAGGTGTTTGGGCACGAGCGGGATAGGAGTAGCAGTATGGCGATGCCGGGTGAGAGCTCCGTCGACCGTGCCGCGGCGGAGTCACTGGCGGCGACCCGACGCAAGTCGATGGCCGTAGGCAATCTCGACGTTGAGAAACAGGCCTCGGACGAGAGTGTCGCGCCAGATGATATCGGTGTGCGCCGCACGCGCTCTTTCGGGCCGCTTAAGACCTCCCCGCCCAGTTCCTCGACGTCCTCCCGCAGGCCTTCGGCGCCAGACTGGTCGGGCACCTTCGGCTTCTCGATCGAACCCCTAACGGGCCCGCGCTCCGCCAAAAGCCCACCGACCTCGCGCCGCGGTAGCCGGCAAATCGGCGTAGGCATGGCCGCGGAGGACTTTGCTCCTGCACCGCCGATGAATCTCGAGCCCAACCGCCACCGCGGCTCCATCACCACGCTGGGCTCAGTCCGCTCCTCCACGGCGCCCTCGACCTTCGAAGGCGCGGCGGTCCTGGCGTCGATCCGCGAGGACAAGCGCGCGTCCGCCTCGACCAAGTCCAGCACGCCGCGCGACACGGCCGCCAACCTCTCGCGCAACCGGCGCCGCGCGATCCAGCGCCAGCTGCGCCTCCTCTCCATTTACCCCATCGTCTACATGATCCTGTGGACCATCCCCTTTGTCAACCACAGCCTGGGCTACAGCGAGTACTACGCCCAGCACCCCATCTTCGTCCTCAGCGCGGTCAACACCTTCTGCCAGTGCTTCTTGGGCTTCGCCGATGTCTCGGTGTTTTGTTGGCGGGAGAAGCCTTGGCGCCACATCCCTGGCAGCGACGGGACGTTCGCGGGGAGTTTCTGCTTCTGGTGGTTTTGCTGGGGCGGGGAGTGGGGGGTCAGGCGGGCGAGTCGGGCACCGAGTCATTACTCTGATGCGGATGCGGAGAAGGCGGAGGATGAGCGGGCGCAGTCGCAGGCGCAGTCGCAGTCGCAAGTGGGTTTGCTGGCTGCGCTGAAGAAGCGGTGGTCGGCCGGGTTCGGCGGCAGCAGCAGCAACAAGGGCGCGTCGCCGCGCGGCTCGGGCTCGCAGGTGTCGACAGTGACGGTGTCGGCTTCGCATACTCCGCGGCCTCTGGTTTCTGCGCACAAGCGGACGCATAGCGGAGGGTCTGACCGCAAGCAAGCGGAAGTCGAGCTGGCACATCAGCGGTTGGCGATGGAGCGGGCGGATTGGGAGCGGAATCGGCGGAGTTTTCAGGAGAGGCGGACGAGTGCTGTTAGTATGAGTTTGCAGCAGCAGGGCCTGCAAGGCGGGGTGGAGCAGCAGCAGCAGGTGTCGCCGGAGAGGAGGGAGTGGTGGGACCGGAGGGGGAGTGGGGAGTTGTTTCGGGATGTGCACGGGCTTGATGGCAAGGCTGCTGGAGAGGTGTGATTGAGGCGAGGGTATGGATTGTGAAGGGTGCTGTTGTGGGACACCGCGCTGTAGAGAAGAAAAGAAATAATCCTAATCGACGGAAGTGCGCAGACAACACTACACACCCTAGTGGGGACCACGTCCTATTGGAGTCACTGTGGACATGCCCAGCAGTAACCCGATACCCTGTACGAGTCGACGACTGACACAACGTTGGGCTGAAGCATCTCCATCGTAGTGCGAGCGCTAAGAGCCATTGTAGTCGACGCTACTACTAGCACGCGCGCAGGCTATGTGATGCTGCTGTGCTTGCAGAGAAGCGGAAGCCACCCCAACCTCCAAGCAGACTGTGACACTGGACGCGCCCCATTGCTATGCAAGCAACAAGCGCGCCAAGGGAGCATCTCCGTTGCTCCGAGAGCTTCGAAGGCACCGTATTCGGCGCCGGTATGCCGAGCTGAGGCTTGTCGAAGTCACGATGAGCGGGCTCGAGAGACGACAGGGCGTGGTGGCAGCCGATAGACGCAGCGATGTCGCCCTAGGGACGATGACGGTGCGCCTCCGTTGGATTGCGAGCGCCCGAGCCATCGTATGCGGTGGTAGTACCTCGAGAAGGCAGCTTGAACACTTGCATGACCACATATCGCTGTGCGTGGGTATCATGCTGTTGGGCCAACGAGCTGGAACAACTGATATGCAGCTATGATGGAGCCCACACCGGAACCCAGACCGTGCTAGAGCATCTCCCTTGCATTGCTACCGTTTTTGAGGCATCGTATTCGGCGTCGTGGCACTGGGACCGTGCTTCGAAGGCCCCTGTTATTGTAATGTGGGCGAGGCAGCAAATCCGCTATGGCGGCGGTGGAAGGGGGACGGCAGGTCAACGAGTACAGGCACATCTCCGCGCTACAATGTGACCAACGAGCCAACGCCCACCGCATCGGCATGCTGAGACGGGCCAGTGTGACGAGGTATCTGTGTAAAAGCACTATGACTCCATTCCCGCTATGCCTGGGTATCACGTGCTGCGAGAACGCTCAATCCGCTCCCCCCAAAAATGCTAGCATGTGAACAGCGTCTACTGAGAAAGTCTTCTCGGTATACAAAAGCCGCCTATGCATCCTCCCTACCGAGTCACAACCACCCGCTCGCCCGTCAGACGCAGCCTGTATAGACAAGTGTAGTCAGCGCCCCAATTGCTCGTCACCCTCACGACGATCTTGTTGCTCGCTATGCCATTCGCCTCCATCGGCGCGAACATGCTGATCGTCTGCACCCAGTTATCGTAATGGATGTCGTACCAACCCTTGCCGATGCACAGATGCTTCGTTGTTGGCGCCTCGCCGCAGGGACCGCGACCGTATGCTAGCACGTCCTCCTCCAAGAACTTCGTGAGCTCCGTGGCTCGTGCTGCAGACTCCGTCTCGATCCAGATTTCCAGCTCTCTCGGGGCAGCGTTGACTTGGAGCGTGCCTTTGCGGGGCATGTGCTCGATGATCAGCCGATCAGGGAAAATCGCCTGGCCCATGATGATCTCGAGTTGAGCCTTGCCCTTTTCGGTGGATGGAGCGGCGCACCAGCAGTCTCCGGCTTCCTCCCAGCGCTGCAACGCCTTGATCGGTGGGTGCGGGTCGGTGTACATGTAGTTGAAGAAGCTGCGGCCAGGCTTCGTGTATGTCAGCGAGCTGCCGTGGGGGTTGACGCGCGCTCCCAGGCCTGGCGCGAAGTAGTTGACGTTTTCCATCGCCTCTTGTGTGTTCTTGATCAGGTTGGCGTGAGCGAGAGCAGTGGCTTGCATGATTGAGAGCCTGTATGCTGGTGAGCGCGCGATGACGGCGGCGGTAGTTCGTTCGGCCTCCTCTTTCAGCTTCGTGAGCATGAGGGCTTCCGATTGCCGTAATTGGTCGCCGAAGTGCTTCTCCATGTTGGCATAGTTCTCGCGTATGGCCTCCTGTAACATGTCCTGCGAGATGATATGCCGCCTCTCAACAGCGTGTTGTAGTCCGGTATCCGCCCCAGCCCGCCCCAATGCCGAAATCTGATCCTCATTGTTGCGGAGAAAGGCCGTCCACAGTGGAGCAGCGACATCGTCGTCGTTTTCCAATCTCTCGTGGAGCGCACGCCAGAAGAGCTCAGGTATTTCCCACCGGTCATCTTTCTTCTCAACGACAAGCAGAGATGGCGCGAGATCGCTCAACTCGGACAGGGTCAACTCATTGATGCCAACTCGTGTTTCCAATGCCTCGACCTTTCCGTCCAGCTTGTCCAGGCGGTCGAGGAAGTACAGATTGACGCTATATTGCTTGAGGTTTGGATCACTGGGCGAAATTCTGCCGGAAAGCGAGGTGTTGTGCCTGAACTCGAACCACAGGCGCGCAAGGTCACCTGGTGGCATGTCCTGCGCAACGTTGGCGGCGGGCGGCGCTGTACTCGCCACCGTGCTCACAGCCTTCCACGCATTTTGCAGGGAAGGTACGGAGTGCACGAGGCCAGTCACGGCCAGACCGAGCAGCACCAGGAAGAGCAGGGCCTTCAGGAACGACCAGGCATCTTGGCGAGCTTCCAGCAGGACTCGAGGAACGTACTTGCGGATGGTGCCGAAGGTAACTTGGAGCCTGTTTGGCTCAAACTCCGAAGTCGGGGGCGCTGCACCATCGCCATAACCGGCACCTGGGTCAACGACGGTTGCGGAGCGGTCCATCTCCGTACCATCCTGGCGCTGTTGCGCCGCTGTAGTCGGTGGCATTACGCCACGGTCTGGCTGAAATGGCGCGCGATTGCCCATCCTCGCCGCTGCCGGCCGAACTGTCCGCTCGTCCTCAGGCTCTCCAATGCCGCCGACGGCTGGCTCGTCCTCCTCCACCATCGCTGATTGCGCCGTCTGCTGGCGCTTACCGGTACGCGGCCGGCCTGGTCCTCTGCGAGACGGCGTCTTGCTCGTCACTGACTGCCTGTCATCCTCATCCTCCTCGTCGAGCACGGACTGCGCACGGCTTGGCGCCTTCGTGCTCTTGGCCCTGGCGTTCTGCATGACGGACGTCAGACTGGTGGTCTCTGTGGCTACTTGCGTCCTCAAGATCGCTTTGCCTGGTGCGCCGTAGGTGAAGTTCTGGCCTACCCCAATGGCTGGTACAGCTGATGGTGCTGGTGTGTTGCCACGGGATGCGCGTGCCCTGGTGGTTCGGCCCGGCGTTTGCGACATGATGCTGTGATGGTTGCTCGTTTCTGTGATGTTTTCGGAGGTCAAAGTTTGCCAACAAGTGGGGCTTTTCAAATGTGAAGTGTCCGCCGCCAAGACAACCACCAGACAATAGGTCACCGGGTGTTATTGTTGTCGCATCACAGCACAAGCTTCTCCAAGGTGTCCAATGACTGAGTGTGTGATCAATGGAGTCTATGCAAGATCCCTCTGAGTGAAGTCAGCTTGCTATTACCATCACAATGCAATGTTTGCGAGCTTGCATTCCAGCAGCCGCAAGGTTTGTTGATGTACTGACGTTGGACTCGGTCGAGGTCTCAAACGCGACACGCTAGCGCACGTTGCCGGCGGCCGCAGAGCCTCACGGCAACCTTATTAATGTCAGTGTGGGGTCTCAAGGGTATCCTTGTCCATGGTAGAACGTACCGAGTATCAACCCTTCTTCGCCACCACCATTGCCCCTCTCCACCCGATGTTGATGTCATGGTAAGAAAGATGAACAAAACTGAGCGAGCGGGAACACCTTGTGCATCGCAGAAGCACAGGCCACGCATGTGCCGCGACCGCCACGTCACCAGCATGTGGTCAGCATCTGATCGATAGTATGGACACGACGCATGCTTCTGTACTCATACGCAGCAGACACATGCGGCGGCGAACGCTGGAGATTGCTCGTCCTGCCAAAATGAGGGAATATGAAGCGTTGGCCGCTGACTCGCAATAGTCTCGTTCGTGATGGCAAACACGATTCAGGGCAGCAAAATTCCCATATACCAGTGCTTGGAAGGACAATGCGTCCCCGGATGTGGCCCATTACCGACCGAGTGCATATGCCGGTCACCACGCTTCTCTCGAGTCTTAGCCGCCTGTTTAACAGATGCGAGTGCATACGCTCCTGTATGCGGCAATGGTGATCAATGAAATTGGAAACGTCTGGAGAAGCGCACCGAAACCCATCTGCCCTGTTCGCGAGCCCGGGAGAACATTGCAACAACACCTTCAATACTGTGGCGAAGTTCAGGAGCGTTTACCATGTTCCGGCAATGCAAGCACCGTCGCCTGTCTATGGGACACGGTTATCGAAAGTGCTGTCATGCTACACTATGCTATGTCAGTGAAACAGAGCCGGAACGCCCGAGCAGTGTTGGGTATCCATTAACCATCCCGTTATGACGGCTACCATATAGTCGTCAGGTACATCAATCACTTTTTACTCGCCTTCAGCTTCTCCAAAAACTCCTTCGGCGGCTCCTGCCGGTACCCTTGTGGGTTGTTTTCAGTCCACCGCCACAAATCCGCACACGCCTCCTCCAGCGTATGCTCTGCTTTCCACCCCAGCTCCTTGTTCGCCCGGGTTGGGTTGGCTGTAAGATTGAGCACGTCACCTGCCCGCCTGCCGACAACCTCATAAGGCAGTTCCCGGCCAACAGCTTTGGAGAAGGCGCCGACCATGTCGTACACTGTGCTGCCCTTGCCAGTGCCCAAGTTCCAGGCGCGAACACCTGGGTGGTGCGCGCGCAGATGGTCGAGCGCGACGGTGTGGCCGCGGGCCAGGTCGAGGATGTGGATGTAGTCGCGGATGGCCGTGCCGTCCTTTGACGAGTAGTCTGCGCAGCGTGTCAGCGAGTGCGGTAAGTGGGTAAGAGTGGGTGGCACAGCCTACCGTCGCCGAAGACGAGCAACTTCTCCCGCTTGCCAACCGCCACCTGAGCGAGCAGTGGCAGCAAGTTGTACGGCACACCTTGCGGATCCTCGCCCATGATGCCGCTTGGGTGGCTGCCAGCCGGGTTGAAGTACCGCAGTAATGCCGCATTGAATACCTCTCCATCCTTGCCCTCCTTCTTCGCCTTCGTCCTCTCGGCACTGACGTGGTCTGTGATCATGGTCTCGACCGCGAACTTGGTATTGCCATAAGGGTTCGTAGGGCCAAGCGGGCATTCTTCCGGAATAGGTATCATGTTCGGAAAGCGCGTCGCATCGCCGTAGACGGTCGCCGAAGATGAGAAGACGATGTTCGTGACATTGTGCTTCTGCATTGATCGAAGCAGACAGAGGGTTCCGTACACATTGACGCGGTAGTACTCAAGTGGTATCTCGCCAGACTCGCCGACGGCCTGGACTCCTGTCAGCACCAGCGTGCCCCTCTTCCGTTGCTACCCGGATTCAACGCACCTTCAGCGCAGCAAAGTGTATCACATTGTCGATGTCCGGGTGCTTGTCGAACACCTCATCCAACTTCTTCTCGTCCGTGATGTCGCATTGGTAGTACTCCGGCTTCTTCCCGCATATCAGCTGGATGCGATTGAGCACTTCGTCGGAAGAGTTGTAGAGGTTGTCGACGATCACGACTTTGTAGTCGGCTTCGAGGAGCGCAAGCGCGGTGAAGGAACCGATGTAGCCTGTGCCGCTACGATTGCAGTACCTATCAGCACGGGTCTGGATGATGTCTCGGGACGGTGCTGTAAGGCGCAAGCTAAGACTGCGTGGGAGTGGGTATGCGCATGAACCTACCCGGTGACGAGTACAGATCCGACGACCATCTTGAACGAATGACTTTCCTTGTTTCGCTTTGCGCAGACCGCTCAGAAACACTCTCCGTACCGGGAGACGCTGTGTTTATATACCACCGGACTTCGCGAATGGTCGCACCTGTGTCACAAGTGGAGGCGGGGCACGTTTTCGTCAGAATGCAGGTACGTTGCTCGCTGGAACGTCACGTTTCACGGAAAAAGACTTGATCCGGAGCCGCGATTGCGCCAGACTCACGTTAGACGGGCGCCGGGGGCTAGCTGTAGGGCTGTAATGGTGTGTTACCATCGGCATGTGGAGGAGATATTGGACGTCTTCCCGACAACACCGCAGTATCCTCTCTCCATGCTGCATCCCGACGGACGCCCACGGATCTGGCAACGGGTGCAAGCGGAGCGAGAGGAACAGGTCTTCTAAATCCATCGGAGTTGCCCGCCTGCCACTCAGCAATGTCACCTCGCAACAGTAATAGGCATGCCATGAGTCGTTACACTTCAAAGTCGATAAACTTATATAATATCCGACGGGAATGACCCGATCATGGCATCCACAACGCAGACATACGGATGCGGCTTCTGCCTCGCAGAGGCTGCTGTCCGTGCGATTGTGCTTGTGATTCCTGGGGACCGCGTAAGTGTCAGCGTTCTCGTCCCCGCAGAGACCGCTGGATATATGCTCCCGTAGGCCCGGCAATCCAAATCCAGGCTGCCAGCTGGAATCATCACGGCGATGATAGGCTGTGAAGATGAGACCCGCGTTCAAAGCCATTTGGTTCTGACGAAGGAGCACTTCACCCATTCCTCACAACCTTCACCCCACCACCTTCGCCACCACCCTTTCTCTCCCTTTCCGCCTCCCACTCCCTCTGCTCGGCCAGCAACTCATCGTCCTCCCCATCCTCCACAAACTCCGCGCCCCTCTACTCAGCATGCTTCCTCACCACACTCGCCGCACTCTGCTCCGGCAAAGCCCCTGCCAACCTCGCCTCCTCCTCCCACTGCTTCCGCTCCACCTCATCGCACTCCTCCTTCCGCTCAATCCACCGCTCCTGCACATCCCTCACATCCATCTTGCCGACCCACTGCTCGCTCATGGCTTGCGCCCACACGCTAGCCTCGTCATCGAGCGTGCGGCCCTCCTCGTCAGTAGCGCGCGCGCCTGCGAAGACGTAGCCGGACGCGCGGTCGATGGCGCGCAGCAGTGAAGTCATGCTCTGCCGGTCTTCCACTGCCAGGGTTTCAAAGGCGACGAGGCCGAAGTCTTCGACTAGGGAGACGAGGGCTTCGTTCAGGCGATCCCACTTCTCGCCGCCACCGCCGCCGCTGGACTGCTGCTCTGCTGCTAAGACAGGGAGCAGATGTTGTAAGTCCTGGACCTCGGTGTAGAAGTCGAGATTGAACGGTAGATCCGCGCCACCCACGGCTTTGAGATTGTCGATCTTGGTCAGGACGTTGACGACCGGGTACGGGAGATGCAGCATGCCTCGCACACAGAGTAGTAAGCTACTGAGGTACAGACTCGGTCGAGTCAGGACCACGGAGTCTAAGAGCTGGACAACGACGATCTACTGAATCGTCAGTCAGCGGCGCCAAAGCAGTAGCTTTCCCAATCCACATCAGACATAGAATGACAGACGTACACGATACCCAACCTTCTCCAGCCTCTGCAAGATCTTCGGCAGCGCCATATGATGCACCATCAGCTCGGGCTGCCCGGGCGGATCCAAAACAACCGTCTCCTCGCACAGCGCGAGCTTCTCCTCCAGCCAGTCGAAGTTGGCCTCGACCTCCTCCATCGCCCACAGCACGCCACCATTCGGACCCAGTTCCTCGCGCTCCATGATTTCGTCGACGTCCACCAGCTCCCGGACGTCAAAGGCGGCTTCGTAGGGGATGTTGTCGTTGGCCGGGTCCAGGTTGGCGGTGCTGCAGGGCCGGGCGATGGCGGTCATGAATTGTTGGAGGCCGTTGGTGAGGGTGGATTTGCCGGCTCCCGGGGGTCCGATGGGGAGGATAAGGGTGCGCATCCTGGAGGAGCGCGATGCTCACTGGCTATTGCCCGGAGTGGTCTGCGTTCTCTGCGAGTCTGTTCCAATAACCTGGAGGATCGTGGTGGCGACCATCAAGTGCGTTTCAGTTCAGTTCAAGTCATCGTGAGAGCACTTGCAGCTGCAAAACCACTGGGACGGCTGACAATCAAGCGAACCCCGCCCAATGCAGGAACCCGCAAACGCAGACATTATAGGCGCAACACAGCGAAGCCACACCACAAGAACACTTCATATTGCGACCAGGTCTATTGAAGGCCATATCAACATCACCCGCCGTCGAGATGAGCGCGCAACACGAACTTGATAACCCGCCTAGCGACGCCATCTCCAGCGTCAGCTTCTCCTCCAGCGGCACCAAGCTCGCAGTCGGCTCATGGGACCGTACCGTTTCCATCTACCAACGCGCCGAGAGTGGCGAGACACCCTTCATCCGGCAGACCGGCGTACAATGCCGCGCACCCGTGCTGGATGTCTGCTGGGGCGCGGACGAGGAGACGCTATACTGCGTCGGACTGGACCAAGATGTGCGATGTTTGAAAGGCGAGGGCGACGAGCAGGAAGTGCTCTCCACACACGAGGCAGCGAGCAACAAAGTTGCATACAGCCGGGAGCACGGTATCGTGATATCGACAAGTTGGGACGGCATCATGCACATCCACGACCCGACGACGCAACGCTACATCCGCGTCCGTCTACCCGCTAAGCCCTTCGCGCTCTCCCTCACAGCCGACCGCGCAGTCGTCGCCATGGCCGAGCGCAAAGTCTCCGTCTACGACCTGCGTGCCTTCAAAGCGCTTGTTGAGCAAGCGGGCGGCACGGGCAGCATGCTCGACGTACTGGAGGTGGCGCCCTGGCAACAGCGGGAGAGCAGCTTGAAGTTCATGACGCGCGCTATCTCGTGCATGCCGGACGGTTCGGGCTTCGCAACGTCGAGTATCGAGGGACGGGTGGGTGTGGAGTGGTTCGATCCGGAGCAGCAGAAGAGGACGTATGCGTTCAAATGCCATCGGCAGACCTCGACCATGCCTGCTGAAGAGGGAGAGGAGGAGGGGGAGAGGGAGGTGGATATTGTGTACCCCGTCAACGCACTCGCTTTCCACCCCGTACATGGCACATTCGCCACAGGCGGCGGTGATGGCGTTGTAGCAATGTGGGATGCGCAGACCAAGCGGAGGGTCCGGCAGTATCCTAAGCTTGCAAGCAGTGTGGCGGCCATGGAGTTCAGTGGGGATGGGAAGTACTTGGCCATCGCGGTGAGTCCAGGCTTCGAGGACGGGCAGGAGGACGAAGAGATGGACGCGAGTTTGGTGAAGGTGGTGGTGAGGGAGTTGAGCGAGAGCGAGGCGAAGGGGAAGCCGGCGAAGTAGGACGACGCTGGGTTCATCTCTTTGCCTGGCTTGTGATTGTGATTTGACATCTTAGCGAGGCGTTGGGGGCGGCAGGTATGTCATGCGCATGCTATCTCGAAAGCTGTGCACTGGGTAGATACATCCGGTGTTGATCGGGCGGATCTAGAGTACACTCACGTGACCCTGATCGCGAGAGGCTTCGCACCTACTTTACGCTTCTCAAATTGACGCGCGAGACCAGTCTGTTGGACACTAGATACCGAGGCAGTGCTGCATACGTACTTGCTCTGTGTCCCAATCCGCTCGGAGTTTCGCCCGTTCTACTATCATGTGGACAGCTGGAGTGCCCTGCTTGGTGCCGGCCAATGGCAGCAGCGAAGTCTACAATGCGTCTGCTGTTATGGTCTTGGATTCTATCTCTCACTATAGCAAGTCGTCCTTTCCATTTCGCGCTTACCTGCCAAATCCATCCATTCTTTACTCATGGTTCCTAAGGCGTAACGACCTTGATCCAGTGCGGTAGCATGGCCGCGCCCACGCCCCATAGACCGTGCTGACTTGAGCATATTGCGCCGGAGCTCACGTAAACGCCGCCAGCATTTGGAAACTGTGGTAGGAAGACGTCCGTCGTCATCCTAGGGCAGGAGTTGAAAAGCCCCGCAAGCAGCAGAGCGGCCTGGAGGCTGGAAGAAAAGAGCCAGACGTCGGGCGTTGCGATCGAGCGCGCAGTCCTCTTACATGGTTGGTGTCTCATCCTCAACGCCAGCATTCACCGCTCTTCATGGACAACGCCACGAATGGTATTCTGCGACTGCAATCCACTCATCGTCAAATGCTCTCATTACCTTGTCGACCCATCCACCCTCCCGCCATTCATGCGAGTATTCAACTCCATAGAGCAGTTTGGACCACTCCCAGTACTCCGGGTAGAAACCAGCCTGTTCCCAGTCGATAATGGCTTCAATCTTCATGGCGCCAGGGTTGCCCGAGAGGATGATGTTGCCAAGGGTAAGATCACCGTGCGCAAAATACACGCTGCCATCGTCGGGAAGGTAGTCTCGGTACGATCCGTCGAACGTTTTGATGCCCTCTGGGCCAGGTCGTTGGCGTGTAGCAGCAGCGAGGAGCCAATCGTTGAATGACCGGACAGTAAGGAACGGCCCTTCTTCGTAGTCGAGCTTGAAGTACCTGTCTTGGACCGATCCGCCGTTGATGGAGCCTGGAATGGGGTCAGCGTGTTGTAAAGCGTGAGGGAGGACCGAATCACTCGGATCTCGGGCACAGTACCGATCAGCATGCCAGGCGAGTCATGGGTGATCTGCTGCAAGGACCACACAATGCCACTGAGCCCGACACTGATCGATTGCTTGTCTCCTTCGGTAAGAGAAGACCATGCCTCTCGCAAGGTCGGGCCGTGAATCAGACTCATATAGATGAAGTTCTGGCCCTCATGCCTCCTCCAGCCAAAAACCTCGGGGACTGGGACTTCGCCTTGCGGGAAAGCTTGTCGAAGTGCTCGCATCGTTTGCGCTTCTTCCAATCGGAGGTAGGAAGACTGGCCAAACTTGACGGCGAGGTTCAAGTGATCAATTTGATGACGTCGGCCCCTCCACCTGGCGATTGCTGGAGGATCGAGGCCGGCGTTGGCAGCTGACGAGAAGGGTTGCCATGGAAGAAGGGAGTGTCGTAAAAGTTCGCCTCTGCTTGTGAAATGTCTGGTAGAGTTGACATGCTAATGCATGGTCGCTGTGAGCTGTTTGCTGCCATCGGTATCTGCTCCAAGTTTTGGAGAAGTGAGAGCAAGTTGGGTGGAGGTATTGGACTGGAGGTAGGTTAAAAGTGATACGATGGCTTATCCTTATCAGTAGCAGCCGCAGCTTGAGATGCATCGGGTGGGTGAGATCTGCTCCGGTTATCGCCTGTAGAAACAACCTCAGTCCTGTCTTACCCAAGTAAGCCAAGGCCCAAGAGTGGCCTCGCGCGTTGGTGTTCTAGTAAGGTAATGGTTGACCTTCGACAATGCAAGTTGATTCGAATACGAAGCCTAGCTACAGGCACACAGTTTTGAGCTGTGATAATGTAACAGAATGTTGCGTCAAGCAACCTACATGCCGCCTGCAAAAGCGATCGATCATAACCATCCAAGGCATGGCGTAATGACGTCTTAGAGGCTAGACAGAGCATTGACGCAACAGGCCATCTGCTGAACATGTCTAAGCATGCTCGTGTCATGCCGCGCGTCGTATGTTCCACGGCTGCACCCTCTAGACTTCGCGCTTCACCGAGGATCAATCGATGCGTAAGATACCCAAGTGTAGAGTTATCAAGGCAGCAATGCCTTCAAGCTGTTACCAGTTCATGGTTTGGCTACCTCTAACAACTCGTTGACCATGTTCTCTACCTGGCCTAAGAAGATCGAGATATGCCCTTCACCTTCGAGAAGATGCCCGCGGACATAATTCTGCGGCAGATGCTTCGCCAACCACTCACCGTGAGCAAATGGGACCATCTTGTCATCGCTTCCTTGATAGAGGTAGACGGGCACCTTGATCTCCGACAGTTCGAAGCCCCATGGCTTGAGTAATTCCAGATCGTCGTCGAGCCAGCCGTCTACGCCATCTTTCAGGCCTTCATGAAACCCGTCAACGACGCCCTGGCCAATGTCTTGGTTCTTCAGAAGAGCGTTCTTGTCAACCTCGGGTAGGATACTGGCCATCTCCTCCACGACACCTGCCGCATCGGAGCTTAGCAGACCTGGTCGAACGTTGTCAAGGTAGCTTCGAATGTCTGCCTCACCGCGCTGTGCGGCATTGAACTCGTCGATGTCTGCCAGTAGACGCATGTCAGACAAACATCTTCAAAACTTGCGGCGTTTCGGATGACTTACTGTCTTGGCCCTGGCCAGCGAGCCAGTCCAAACCGTCAACACCGTAGGGGGCGACGCCGGCAACGCAGAGTGCGCCTAGGCAGCTAGGCAAACGAGCTGCACATGCGAGAACGGATGGTCCTAGGCACAGGCAACCGGAAGTCAGCACCCTTCATCGAGTCAGCAGCGCCAGAGCATGGACGCACCGCCACCACTCCATCCGCCGACAACACACTGCTTCATGCTCAGGTGGTCAATCAGAGCCTGCACGTCGGCGACCTCGTCGACGACACATCTGCCGGCATGCCGGCTCGAGCCCCCATACCCAGGGCGAGACAGGGAGATGATCTTCAGTCCACGCTCTTTGCAAATAGCGACAAGGCTTGGCAATGTCGCCTTGTATGATCCAGGGGTGCCATGAAACCAGACGAAAGGGAAGCCATCTTCTGCGCCTTCGACGACGAAATCGACGGTGCGCCCGTCGGCGAGCGTGAGATGCTGCACCATGATTGTTGATGCTTTTGCGGTGTGAGATTTCGGGATCTGGGATGGATCGTAGAGTTTGACGGTAGAGATCTGATGAATAGTATAATGAAACCTATGAAAGGTGAGAGGTGCCTTGGCATTGGTAAGCTGAGCCATTATAGGCAGGTCAATAACGCGCCAAGCATACAACCGCTCTCGCGAAGGCTTATCATCCATGAAGTTCATGCTGTGCCTATCCATCTCGGTTCCAGGGGCCAGGGCAGCGAATGTAAGCTCTTGCTGAAGAACACGTGAGCTCAAGGCTTTTGTGTGGAGCACCAGTTGACCGCAACGAGATCAGCACCACAATGGCAAGCGACGTACTCTTCTTGCCAGCTGTACTCGCTGAACGTCGAACGATGCTGCACATCTCCGTATCAATCACGAACAATAGCGTGCTGGTAGATGTCACACGAGCATGAAGTCTTGGAGACATGCCGCAGAACGGCGGCAAGCTGACTTTCTGACTCTTCCAGCAAACACTCACGAAACATTCTCCGCTGTTGCACATCTCCGTGGCAATTATCAGCGGAGCATGATAGTAGAGGATACAACGGGATAGAATCCGTGAGGCGCTGCAGAAGGTCTATACTGTGGGCAGCTAGGATGCAGAGGTTGACCGTACGTGGCGGTAAGCCGAGTGTCAGGTTGTTCTGGCAACACCTGCGAAACATCGGACGACGTTGTATATCTCCATGACAGATCAACAACAGCAGTATGCTGGTAGACGATACAGCAGCGCGGAGTCCGGTCAGTGCTACAGACGGCCCACATCCGTAGGCAGCTAGGATGCAGAGGTGGACCACATATGGCGGCAAGCCGACTCTCTGATTTTTTGAGCAACACCCACGAAACATCGGCCGACGTTGCACATCTCTACAGTTTTTGTCAATGCCAGCATGCTAGTAGACAATACATGAGCATATATTCCGAGTGATGGCCGAAAAAGGGTCCATCGTGGCAGCAATCTGACCTCCTGATCCTTCCAGCAACACTCTACGAATCATCGGGCGACGTAGCACATCTCCACAGCTTTCGTCAACCTCAGCATACTGGTAGACAATACATGAGCATAAAGTCTGCGTGATACCGCAGAAGGGGTCCATGCCGTGGCAGCATGGGTGTAGAGGCTGCGGCAGCAAGCTGATTCCTAATTCTTAAAGGGGCTTCTAAGAAGCATCGGCCGACGTGGCATGTCTCCACAGCACTTCACAACGGCAGCATACTGGTAGACAATACGCGAGCACGAGTCCGCGTGATAACGCAGAAGCGGTCCATGCCGTGTCAGCATGGGTGTAGAGGCTGCACTGAATGCTGACATCTGAAGGAACACCTACGGAGATCGGCCGACGTGGCAAATCTCCACAGCACTCATCATCGGCAGCCTACTGGTAGACATTACGTGAGCATGTAGTCCGAGTGATGCCATAGAAGTGGCGGCATGATACAGGCCACTATGCTACCCCCAATTTACCCGCAGACCGCCCGTGATCTACTCATACATGATGACGCTCAGTCCTCCGCAGTGCCACCGTATGCTCTTACCACCTACTGAGAGCCAAATCCATACCCCATAGCCTCCTGCAGCATGCTCTGCCTGATTTCGTCCAGGATCTCCTCCGTGCTCCTGACGGCCTGAGTGTTGGACGGCTCGTAGAGGTTGACGAGATTGCCTGCTTCAGCGTTGTTTGCCTGGTTGACATGGCCAGTGTCCTCCTGCGTGGTCTCCATTGACTCCTCGCCCGACACATTACCACTGAACTGACCGAGCTCGCCGCGCTCGAAGCGGTCGTGCATAGCAGCATACACATCATCGCCGATGCGAGGCTGCGGTGCGAAGATGTAATTGCTATGGTCAGGGCCCGGCGTCGGTGCTGCCATAGTAGTCGGCAGCGTGTGTGTACCCAGAAGGGCAAGGTAGTTGTGCGGGCGGGAATGATCAGTGACGTCCTGGCCGTTGTCGTAGGTCTTACTGTTGTTGCTGTTCATGATCATGGCGCCGGCATTGTCAGCGCCGGTCAGTGACTGGCCCGTTGCCTGTAGTAGCCACGGTGCGGTGTTGGAGGCGTGGGTGCTCTAGTTGCCGTAGTTTGTGGCGTGGCCGACGGTGGCGCGGCTGTCAATGGGCGGACCGCCATAGCCAGCGCCGCTCTGTGCCTGAAGTAGGCCCTGTAGCGGCTCCCTCGTTGGGATGAACTTAGTCCTCATGATCTCCAGCACTTCGTCTGAAAAGCGCCCCTCGTGCAGCAGACGTATCGTCTCCTTCGCAACCTCATACTTGATGGCCTGGATCTCTGCAGTACCGGTTAGCGTCGTGCGCATCATGAGGCCTTTGCTCTACGACAAGACGTACCTGCTTCGCGAGAGAAGTACAACCCAGTGATTGTGTCTGCACGCTTGTTGCCGGCTTGCAGCCCAGCCTCCATCTGCATCTTGACGGCGGTCATGTCCAGCGGGCGGACGGTCGCATTGCCCGGGCAGAAGACCTCGAGATGCCCGTTGGCACCGCACTGTCCACACTGGTATAGTGCTGCAACGCACGGGGTCGGCAAGTGCCAGCGGTCGCAGTTGTGGCAGAGCATGTGGTACTCGGGGGTGGTCAGCAAGGTAATCTCTGAGATGTGTTATGCGTGGTAGGGCGATACATACGCTGAAGTCGTGCCCCCTATTGATTGTGCCCTCGTGGCAGAAATGCCATAAGTGCCCGAAGTTGCCGCAGATCTCGCAGCAGCTGGTCGGGGCAGGGCACGACGCCGGAAGGTGGGAGTTGCCACAGTTGTAGCAGAGGTTGGACATGGTGACGAGGGTTCGTGAACGTCTATTCGATCACTGTTAGTATAAGCCTGGATTAGTATGTGTGCTCAGCAGCGAGCGTCGTCGGTGGCAGGTGGTGGATGTTGGTGTAAAGGTTCAGATCCGGTTCAGACGGAAAGGTCCAACTTGTTTGGCAAATGCGTGTAGTGACGTTGGGAGCGCAGAGAATTTGTCGGGTGAGGTTGCGTGGCAACCAAAGAGATTATGCACCGCCACCATACTCTTGGGCGAGGAAGGTGCGACCGAGGGTCAAGCATATCTCCGGACAACTTGTGGGTGGCGAGCGACTGTATTGGTCGGCAGTACGCTGAGCTTCAACTTTCGTAGCATATCGTCAAGAACGAAGAGCAAGATGCGTATTATGGCCAAGTGTTGTTCACGACCGAGGGTCGAAGACATCCCCGGACAAATTGTGTGCGAGAAGGAATTGTATTAGTCGACAGTATGCTGAGCACTATCTTTTCGTAATATATCGGCAAATCGAACGGTAAGGTAGGTGTGCTTGGCCGAGTGGTTATATCTCCGTACAATCTCTCGCGTCCGTGCTACTGGTAGGCGATACGTGAGCTGGAAAGCCATAAGATGGTTTATTCGTAGAGCCCGATGTCGTTAAGCCTTGCGTTTCGTTACGTATTGGCAAGTCGAACGGTAAGGTAGTTGTGCTGGCCGAGTGGCTATATCTCCGTAACAATCCTTCGTGTCGATGCTACTAGTAGGCGGTACGTAGGCTAGAAAACTATAAGCTTGATTATTCGTAGAGGCTCGGTGTCTTTAAGCCGCAAAGTTCATAACGTACCGGCAAATCGAACGGTAAGGTGGGTATGCTGGCCGTATGGATATGTCTCCGTACAATCTCTTAAGTCTAGGCAACTGGTAGGCGATACGTGAGCTGGACAACCTGAAGATGAGCTGGACAATCTGTAGCGGCTTTGAGACTCGCCTTTTGTGATACATCGGCAAGACGGAGGGTGAGGTGAGTGGGTGTCCTGGCCAAGTAGACACATCTCCGTACGATCTCTTGAGTCGGGGTTACTGGTAGGCGATACGTGAGCTGGGAAACCCGAGGATGCGTCATGTCGTTGAACCACACCCTTCTTAACGTATCGGCAAGACAGAAGGGTGAGGTGGGTGGGTGTTCCTGGCCAATTTAAACAAATCTCCGTACGATCTTTCAAAGTCCGGGCTACCGGTAGGCGATACGTGAGCTGGCCAATCCGAAGAAGCTTTACATCGCTGAGCCTCGCCTTTCATAAACCATCGGCGAAGGCGAAGGGTGAGGTAAGTAGGTATGCTGGCAGAGCGGGCATATCCCCGTTCGATGATCCGAGTGCGGGCCACCAGTAGGCGATACGTGAGCTGAAACCCTCCGAGACGCTCCACGTCCATGCTGAGTGTGAGCAAGGGTTGCATCTCCACATCGGTACCGGCGTCTTGTGGCGGTTTGGATCGGTGTCCTACATGGCGATCATAGAAGCGTGTTCTGATGAGGGGATGTGTGAGTGCGCGGAGGTGGGTTCACCACAAGCCGGGATGAAGCAGCCTCGCAGTCCGTAGATCTACCAGTGGACCGAGTTACCGGATCTGGAAGGCGCGGATTGAGGGTCGAGACAGATAACCCTGCATCAAACTCCCGCGCGCCCATCGTCCGCAAGCCCACGGTCAGCGTCTTTCGATGCATCGGTGCCACTTTCGTTTAGCGGCCCGCAGTATGTGGGCCGGACAGCACGGGCAGTGCAGTTATGGGTCCGGTCCTTGCTGGTCTTGTGGGTCATCGGTAGGTGGCGGTCCTGTATGGTCTCGCCTTCAGATTAGCTGGTCTGGTTGGGTGGGAGAGCCGTAGTCTGGATCGGTAGCCGATGCCTTTGCGTGGTCTTCCAAGGGCGGTGAAGGGGCGGCAAGGCGGCGAAGAGGGTGGCGACGCACGGCTTGTGCCTCAGGCATATGTATGCCTGAATGCCACCTCTCGATTCGATGATCTGGTTCCGTCTGGACCAGTAGACCAGATCAGACCGGAACAACAAAAACCACCACACTGCAGGCTGAACACGGAGATGCCAGAACACCGCCGACCTTGGTGATTGCGAAGGTTGCGTGCAGCGCCAGAGTGTCCAGGTAGATGATGAGCGGAAAGTAGAGTGAGACCTCATGAGCGGAAAGTAGAGTGAGATCCGAACGAGCATCAAACGAGAACACAGGGCATTCGAATGACACATGTGAATGCAGTCTCGTCTCTACAGCCGAACTTTGTACTTATCTGTGGCACTAAGCTACTTACCAATTCATTCACAGCGCGAAATCAGACGATGCTTCCGGGAAGGAGCACCTCGACCATGGCCACGTGAGACGTCCATTTCTTGAGTACTCCGTTGCATCTCGGTTCGGTAGCACTAGAAGCCCAAGGGCTTGGCAACGTTGAGAATGAGCTCTGTGTGGCGGTGGGCGTTGAGACGTGGCGGCCGAGCAGTCCAGCTACGGGAAAGGTGTCAGGGCTGCAGTACGAGCTTTGAAGCGTGCGGCCTACTCACGCGAGTCTGCGCTCCCAGCGTCTCCCAAATATTGGGCCGCTACTCAGTGCAGAGCATGCCTACTGAGCGTAGTGCATCTTCAAGCTCTGCGTAGGCTTGGCTCATCTGTCCTCCTCTACGAGCATTGCTCGCCGAAGCACATGCTTCGTCTCATCGCCGGAGTCCGGCTCTCCTGCAGGCTGCCTTTGGTTCCGTCACACCGCGCTCTAACGCTGCGGTAAATCGAAGGATGCATTCAGGTGCATCAACGGCCCGATGGCACCGCTCCGAGTAGATCTCCATGTCTCGTGATTGTGCAGCACCTCATCGCTCGTCAGCCAGCGGGTTAGCATGGATCTGCACCCTCTCAATCCTCATCGGCGCCTGCGGCCTGTTCTTCCGATCCACCTCCACCGCCTCCATCGCATCCAGCGTGTCCCAGCCCTCCAGCACCCTCCCGAACACAGTGTTCTTCCCATCGAGATGCGGCGCAGCAGCATACGTCACGAAGAACTGACTCCCATTCGTGGCCGGTCCCTTGTTCGCCATGCTCAGGATGCCGCGGCCGTGGTGTCGCAACGAAGACTTGATCTCATCTTCGAACGTCCCGCCGTAGACTGACGTGCTGTCTTTGGTGGAGCCGGAAGCAGGCGAGCCGCCTTGGACCATGAAGGACGGTATGGAGCGATGGAAGGGCGAGCCATCGTAGGCTCCGCTTGCGCACAGGGCGAGGAAATTGTATGTCGTCTTGGGACAGGCTTGGCAGAAGAGCTCGAGCTTGAGGTCGCCGTGCGTGGTGTGGAGCGTGACCGCCATCCTGTGCCCTTCGCCAATCCTCTCGCTCCCTCACTCCTCACGTCTTCGCGGTACACCGTACAGGAGACGTGCTTGAAAAGTCTTCGATAGTATGAAGGTTGATAGATGATGTGCAGAATCACATGTACCTTATGATGTATCGCAACAGAGTTCGGGGCTAAAGCCGCCCCTCGCAGCGCCGCGGCAGCGGGTCATCCAATGCCGAGCCTCAGCCTTGCTTGCCTGGTGAGAACAGAACGTGGTGTGTGAATGATAATAAGCAGGCGTTATTGCGGGAGCATGAGCTCGTTGCTTGAGCTTCCACCCAACCGCTATGCCACATGCCGCTCGGGAAGCATTGAAGGGCTGGGCGTGTGAGACGTAGCTGCATCCCGCATACCCTCTCGTCACACCTGGAAGCCTCCCGGGAGCGAAGCAAACAGTGCGCCGTCCACCATCAGCCGACTCGACATACCACCGCCATCCCTACGATCGAAGCGAACACCCATAATACTCATACGAAGCATACTGCTACCGACACGGCCCAGCAGAAGAGGTAGTAGGCTGGGATCACTTTCAAGACGAGGACAGGCACTACACACTGCGCTGGTGGGCCGACCATGGCGTAGCGCCCATGCGGGCTGAAGCACCAGACACCTGCCACCCATGGCCGCCTTTGTGCGCGTATCAGGCCCGCCGAATAGGTAGGCACGCTCGCCACACACCACCCCACACCGCAGGCAGGTGCAGGTGCCATGCTGACACATCTGATGACGGGCAGCAACTTCCTCGTCGGCTACCCCGGCATCTCCGCCACGCTCCCGCGCATAGAAGGCCGCGTCGAGATCCGCCCGGCCGTCGGCGTCTCCGCCCCCATCAATGTCTCCCTCGTCACCGTCTCCCTGCAGCGCCGCGAGTCCATCAACCCGGCCGCCGAGTCCGTCATCCGCTCCCAGCTCTCCTCGGCCCGCAAGGAGATCACCGACATCGTGGGCAAGGAGATGCTGCTCTTCCGCTGTCCGCCCGGCAAGGAGTCGGAGGCGGTGCTGTGCATGGACCTGCCCTTCGTCATCTTCATACCCTACGGCCGCGGCGGCGAGGAGATCGCGCGGAGGGTGCCGCCGGCGAGCTTGCAGCTGGATAAGCGGACGGCCGAGACGTTCTACGAGCTGGTTGTGACGGTGCAGCAGGGACATCAGGAGCAGCGGAAGTACCCGTTTCCGGTGCCGATGTCACGGTACGACACCCTCAGTACTTTCGGCATGTACAACCGACCCGAGAGCGCGGAGCGCGTAACGGACCATCTCGTCACGCTGGGTATCAGTCTGCCACGGTGGAGCTACGGACCGTTGGACCCGGTGTCGGTGTACATCAAACTGAGCCCGAATCCGGACTGGCTGAGCAAAGCCAAGCGCGTCACGATCCAGTCAATCACGGTGGGCATCGACGAGGAGATCATCTACAACCACGAAGGCGACGAGCCGAAGCGGAGCGTCAAGACGTTGGCGAAGCATCAGCAGTCTGTGGGCGTACGCATGCCGGAAGCGGGCTACTTCACAAACCTCGGCCTGGTCTTTCCGGCGCGCGAGCTGCGGGATAGCGAGGGCGTGCTGCCGCGGGGTCGGAAGGAGTTCCCGATGTATGCCGTGTCGGGCTTTACGACGACGGGGACGCTGTATAAGATTGAGTACTACCTCACGGTGAAGGTGCGTATGCGTTACGCCACAAAGTGGACCTCCAAAGCACGATGCATGGTGTGAGAGCTGACGCGTGTTTTGCAGGCCAAGATGTCTTCAGCGCGGGATATACTCTTACGGCAGCCGATCGTCGTCTGTCCCTTTGATCATGCGGGCTGCAAGGAGGAGATGGAGGCTATTGAGCAAGCGGCCAAGGACGCGGCGCACATCAGTCCCGATAACCCGATGTTGCCGGCCGCGACCATCATCAAGGCGAACGATCCAGCTGGGCTGCGCGCGCTCGGCATTGCTATGATTGGAGGGCAAAGGCGGCCCTTGATCGAGTGAAGGACCACACGACAGACGACACGGGCGCCGCTACTATTGAAGGTTCGAGCCAGCTCTCCGCAAAAGGAAACTCGGCACTTACCGGGCGGCGAAGCCAACACGGCCGGAGTGAGAGGGTGGTGCATGGCAGCTTGCAGCGAGCGAGTACCGCGCCAAGCCGGCGTGACACGAAGTCTACGACGAAGTCATTACAAGGCGTTTACGGCACGAACGGGGGG
The DNA here is from genome assembly GCA_035135055.1 of Oleoguttula mirabilis. Classification (NCBI taxonomy): domain Eukaryota; kingdom Fungi; phylum Ascomycota; class Dothideomycetes; order Mycosphaerellales; family Teratosphaeriaceae; genus Oleoguttula; species Oleoguttula mirabilis. Next base: position 96,749 of record JAVFHQ010000022.1, on the reverse strand, counting down.
AAGGCATGATGCAAAGGTTGGGATACCCCATGTTTTCGCCCAGTGATTCGGGCGGTGTTTCTTGCTTGGCGTTGTTGGTTGGTTGTGGCTGGGGCGGTGGATATACCGAGTTCTCCTCGCCCCGGGCGGGGAGGGGAGAGTCCGGCACGCATGGCGCTGCATTGCAAGGCGCAGCTCATACTCTCTTTAGCTGTTGTGTAATCGATCGCCATCCGGTCCTTTGACAAGTCAGCAAAGGCAGCGAGGAGGATTTAGTGATTCAATCAGACGTGCGTATTCGACTCACATTTTGGGTTGAAGAAATGTTTTGGCTTGGCGGTAAGCGCTTCGCAATGCCCGACCTTGTAAGGTCGGTTGCTTCATTTGCTAAGGCGTGGAGAGTTACAGATCTGTAACGCATTCTGCATCCTTTCTGTGCACGACACTCGCGCCAAATACCAGAAAGGTCTTGGGCAGGAGATGATCACGGCGTTCGGCAGCTTCAGCAGCACTCCGTACGAGCGGGGATAGGGCCAAGAGCTCGCACCGACCTGCGTGGACTGTCCGAATGAGACATCCGAACCGGACCGGTTTGCGAGGCACGACCGAGTCGTCAGAAGGCGTTGGCACTGGTCCTAAGCTGCAAAGATGTATGCGCGACGCACGCTGTCCGCTTCGCTCCCATCGAGTCGTCGGAGCAGCATGGCGGCCGCCGCTGTGGAGGCAGGGCTGTTAGGTGGGCCAAGTGGCACGTCGGAGCCGACGACGGAGGAATCGCCACTACTTGGCCACAAACTTCCGGCGACGGCAACAGCAACGGTCGGCAAGGTCGCAACTCCGCCTTCGGAGCAAGCGGTACCAGGGGGTCGGAGGTGACGGAGACGAGAGTGCTTTCGAGTCGGTTACGAGCTTTGGCAGTGTCTCGGGCAACGGGCAGGCTTCTGCGCAAGGACTAGATTTGGAGGCCGGGTCCGTGATGGAGGCCGACGACGATGACAATAGCGAACAGTGTAGGAGCCACGGAGGAGACGCGAGCCGGGCCCGACGGTATTGGAAGGCGCTGCAACTGCGGCAGAGCTTGGGCAGGACGTACCGGCGACATTTCCTCGAGCGAGACTGGAGGCAAGCTTGTGTGGTTGAGTCGGATGTCAGCGCCATGGAAATCGAGTCGGGCGTCAGCTGTGTCCAACAGTGCAACGGGGTCGAGCGGGGAGTCGTCAGCAGCTGGTTTTGGGACGGGTTGGATGTGTACGGGCGCTTTTGGATGAAAGTCGAGGATCTTCACGAGAGCTCGTACTCGTTGGAAGATGCGTTGGAGGATGCATTCTGCCGCTTCTTGCGCCATGATAAGGCGGGGTACGGGAAGGCGAGGTCGCTGTCGAGAGAGGATGTGGTATTGCTACTTGCTATCGCGACGTTCGTCGGCATCTTCCTGGTGCTGTTTGGGAGGACGCAGTACGCCGCTTATCGGATGAACGTGTGCTATTGGCGCTGCCTGCTGGAGAGGCATGGGCCGACGTATCAGCAACGACGTGAGGTGGTGGTGCATGGAGAGTCGTAGAGGGTGCAATGCTCGCTATGAAGTTGGAGGACCTCGAGGCTGTCTAGCGGCGACCACAGGGTCGATGTCAGCGCGTTGTCACTCCTAGTTGACGTGCGTCCGGTGACAGTTATGAAGGTGGTGCCACTGCGTTTGGTGAGGCCTGGCTGCAGCAACCTCTGTGCGGCAACCTCTGCTAAGGCGTACATAGTGCTGCTTGCAAGCATTGTCAGAGGTCGAGCAGGGACACCAATCTAGTATGTAATTCCAAGGAGAGTGTTTTGGCCCCAGTATCTTACAGCGACTTGAGTTCACCGGAGAGATGTTTATGAGCCAGTGTAGGGCCTGAGCCATCTATGGGCGGCGCCATCACCGCCACTTCAAATTTCCCGATCGGGAAGTTGCACTTTCTTACCTGCTACGTACTCGATCAGTCGTTCTGCTCGATTGTTGGCTCATTGGCTCGTCTCTTGCAAGGCGTGTTAATCCGTCCGAAGTAGACATGGGAAGGTGAGGTATCGGTGTATTTGAGTAAATTACGATTTATATACTGCCGCTACCCCCTGCTGCACTTGTGGCTGTTCCTGCCACTGCCGCACGCGGCACGCCGCACCGGGTAGCGGAAGATGTTAAGTGGGGAAGGGGGGCGGGCGCCGCGGCGGTTCCTCGTTCTCAGAGGAATTACCAATCGATGGCGCAGCTTCAAGCCTTGCGTCACCCTTCCAGGAACCGACGTCTCTAGTAACCTCCACTGATTAGTCTTTCGCCTGAAACAGCGTGCCTTAAGAGCAGGCTCTTGGTCGCTGCTGCTCTCAGCCTCTCAGTGAATCAGGTGTAAGGCACGGGGAATGTTTGAGAGATCGGCATCGTCGGCACCATAGCCGAGCACGAGCACGCTCCTGGACCTGAGGCCTACGCTTCTGGACTACGATTGCGCCACAGGTACCTCCGCAACTGCGCCTATCAAGTATCCACCGAGTCAACCTCCTCTCGCTCGCTGCACCGAGCACGCCCAGGCACGGGACGCGCGCACGACCTCACGAGGTGACATCCCCTCACTCGCCCCAACAACACATTGTTTCGCCAAGCCCAAGCCAGCTGTTCCAATGAGCGCTCTCACGGCCGAACGCAACAGCACCATGCCCGGCCAGACGTCGTCGGACAAGCGCACCTTCTCCGGCCTGAACCTGAACACCAACGCCAAGGTGCCCAACAGCACGACGGGCCAGAAGATCAAGAATTTCTTCCGCATCACTTCCGTCACCAAGAACGACGCATCACAGGCCGGCTCCGAGACCGGCTCGCAGAAGGATGGGCAGCTGGAGGGAACCCGGACGCCGCAGTCGCAGCACAACAAGAGCAGCTTGCGGAATAGCAGGTTCATGCCGCATATCGGCCGCACTCGCAGCACCACGGTAGCGTCCGAGGGCAACCCGCTCGACGAGGGCATGAGCCCGACCGCGCACGCCAATCCCTACTTCCAGCACCAAGGCCCGCCGGCGCTGCGGCATCACAACGACGGCAGCGTCCCGCCCTCACCGCCGGACTCGCCTCACTCGTTGAAGAAGCTCGCTGGAGATGGCAGCGCAAAGGACGCCTCGGCGCTGTCTGGCAAGGAGGAGCTCGCACGGAAACTACGCCGAGTGGCCAGCGCGCCGAATGCGCAAGGTCTGTTCGGGAAGAGCAAGAGCGGGAGCAGCGACAGCACACCACAGAACGCGGAGCTTGAAGCGCCGCCGAAGCTGAATGGCTTGGGAGCGCTCAGCAATGCGAGTGCGTTGAGTATGATGGAGACTGTGCCGCAGGATGACGATCTTCTGCCGGTGCCCGGTCTCAACGGCCTGAGTCCCGGGAAGCTACGCAACAGTATTGCCTTCCGCAGGACGTACAGCAGCAATAGCATCAAGGTCAGGAACGTGGAGGTCGGGCCTGGCAGCTTTGACAAGATCAAGCTGATTGGGAAGGGTGATGTGGGCAAAGTCTACCTCGTCCGCGAGAAGAAGAGCGCGCGATTATATGCTATGAAGGGTGAGTAACTACGGGACGCCAGTCTGAAGAACCCGGTTGGCTGACGATGACTACAGTGCTTTCGAAGAAGGAGATGATCAAGCGCAACAAGATCAAGCGTGCGCTCGCCGAGCAGGAGATCCTGGCAACCTCAAACCACCCATTCATCGTAACACTTTACCACAGCTTCCAGTCCGAAGACCATCTTTACCTCTGCATGGAGTACTGTTCAGGCGGCGAGTTCTTCAGAGCGCTGCAAACACGACCCAACAAGTGCGTGGACGAGGACGCAGCGCGTTTCTACGCCGCCGAGGTGACTGCGGCCTTGGAGTACCTGCACTTGATGGGCTTCATCTACCGAGATCTGAAGCCAGAGAGTAAGCGCTCGAGCATGGAGTACACATCCGAGTATGCATGCTGACAATTTTCTCTCTTCAGATATCCTCTTACATCAGTCTGGCCACATAATGCTGTCAGACTTCGACTTGAGCAAGCAATCCGACCCGGGCGGTGCGCCTGCCATGATTCTGGCTACCAACCGTTCCTCCGGCGGCGGCGGTATCTCCTCGAATCCGAACGCGAACAACATGCCCACCATCGACACTAGGTCATGCATAGCCAACTTCAGGACGAACAGCTTCGTTGGGACGGAAGAGTACATCGCGCCGGAGGTGATCAAGGGCTGTGGACACACGAGTGCGGTGGACTGGTGGACGCTGGGTATATTGATATATGAAATGCTGTTCGGTACGACGCCGTTCAAGGGCAAGAACCGGAACGCGACGTTCGCAAACATCTTGAGGGACGAGGTGCCCTTCCCGGAGGGCTCTGGCTCGCCAGCCGTCTCAAAGTAAGTCATGCGAGGACACGCCACTGTCGTGAATGTGCTAACACGTCATTCAGCCTCTGCAAATCCCTCATCCGCAAACTCCTTATCAAGGACGAGCTCCGACGCCTCGGCTCCCGCGCCGGCGCCTCGGACGTCAAGGGCCACCCCTTCTTCCGCTCAACCTCCTGGGCACTACTACGCCACAGTAAGCCGCCCATCATTCCAAACCAAGGCCGCGGCATCGACACTGTCAATTTCCGCAACGTCAAGGAGTCACAGTCCGTAGAACTTGGTGAGAGTAACGGGCTTGGAGGGCCGAAGAATAAGGGCTTCGCGGTACCGGCGAGTAGGATGAAGGGCGTGCCGCTGGATTCGGGCTTGGCGACGCCAGGGGGCGAGATTGCGGATCCGTTCGAGGAGTTCAATAGTGTGACGTTGCATCATGATGGGGATGAGGAGAATGGTCGGCGGTAGCACGGCGAGTGGGTAGATGGTGGGACGCTCGTTGCGAGCTTGAGATTCGCGGTATCACGCCGCGAGCGAGGCGGAAATCCGAATCCGGTCACTTCTGACGACCGGGCTGGCGGTGGTAGGAGTATTAGCCACGGGCAACTCGCAGTATCGTCTCATACTGCGAAAGGGACAGGCGTTCGTTTGGGCATGGCCGGCAATGCTGTGATTGTGCGAGCATTGCGGGCGTTTTTGGCGCAGGGAGAGAGACCGGCTGGGCTGGGTTGGGTTGGGCTGGGCTGGATGACTGCTACGACCACTGAAGTCTTTACAGCCGTTGTATATACTGTGTTTCTATCGCTTCTTCACCGTGCCCTACTCTCTTTATGCCTTCCTGTATTTGTATCTGTGAGGGATCCAGCGCTTGCTATTGGCTGGTCATGCCAAGAGATTTGAGGACGCGTGAAGGCGCGTCCACGATCTGAACGTCAACTTCAGACGACGTTGTAACCCAATGCTCCCTGTCAATAGTCGCATGTCCACAGTCGGGTGAAGAAACCAAGTCCTCGCAGTGTGCCAACATACCTCAGCGGGCTCCATCTCCGCCTAGACGAGAAATGGACGAAGCCATCGAATCAAGACCAAACGCCACCGCCAATGGCGAAGGCGAGCTCAGTCCCTTGGAGCAAGAAGTGCTGGACGAGTATGCCAAGCTAGTGGGCAACCTCGACGACGTACGCACACCTGCGGGAGTGACCTGCTCAACGTGTGCATCATGACTAACAACGTGGTCCGTAGCTCTCTAGCATCCTGGCCGAGCTCGCGGCAAGACCATCAGCCGAGATCTTGGACGCGCTCCGAGGTCTGGAGCGGAAGACTACGACGGTCTTCACGCTGCTGAAAGCGAGTGTGTACAGCATCGTGCTGCAGCAGGAGATCTTCGGCGACGAGCAGCAGGGGGATGAGAGCGATGGGCCGCGTAGGTAGGAGGAGGATTGGGTTGCGGAAAAGGTACGTGACTGCGACTTTCATGCGATAGTGTGTTCCTTACTCACGACTTCGCTGTAGCTTCCCGGTACATGCGTAGCAAGGGCATATGAGGCGTTTGAAGGCGTACTTTGCGCGCGCGGGGAAGATACCCATTTCATTGTTTACCAGCTAGTCAACGCACATATCGCAGCCCCACCCATGCGGCCTCAAGCCTGTGTCAAACGAATATACCCAATGGTTGGTATGGCTTGACCTAGTAGCCTCCGCCATCTCCATCGAGAACCACAAGCTCCTCTGACATATGACAAGGAGGTATGTCTGCGGCCTGTCCTGTTGTGCTCTCCCACGGAAAGCCCGTCTCGGGCGCGCACTGCCTCCCTACGATCTTTGGGGCGCTGTGAAGTCAAACAAGATCTCTGGTCATGCGCCTGCCCCTTTTCGCTACACATGACCATTCATACATCCAGTTGTGCTAACAACAATAGTTCTTCCCCCAATGGACAGGTGCTCAGGCAGCCAACAGGCACTCCTCGATACTCACGGTCTCCATTCGGGGTGGCGCAATGCATCCGACTCGGATGATGAAGAGATTGGAACATTGGACGATTTGCACGTGGCTGAGCATCGTTTCTATCGTACCTACTCAGAAAACCAGGACCGTACATCTGACTAACGGCCGGTATCGTGGTGCTTCCGTGAAGCGTCAGGCATGTGAATCACGGCTCCGATCTGCGGAGGTATATTCCGGCTGCTGCTATCCGCCCTCAGATGCCGTCTTCGAACCCCCTTCTCGACACATCGATCAACTCATCATCAGTCCACTTGGAGAAGCTCCGTTGAAAGATCCGCACCGGGCCGCCCCTTCGGCGTCAAGCTAACCGAAAACCATCATATCTGCCTACAACGAACCGGAGCAGCTGTCGTTGAAGCCGAGGAAAACATCGCCAATATGCTCGTGATGGTTGCTGTGCAAACGGGTGGCCTGATGGATCAGCTTTGCCCAGTTTCGCCTCGGCTTGTGGGGGGAAACAGAAGACTTCCGAACAAAGAGTTGCAAGACTCCCACCTAAGCTCGCCACCCGTTGGCGGCCCCCCGCTGTAATCGGCAACGATGTCGAGTGACTTCGAAGAATCCGGTTAGCCCCCCAACAGGAGGCAGTTTCGGATTCTTTCGTCGCCGGGACAGCCAATCGTGGCCGGGTCGTTGTCCTCTTCGTTCAACGAAGTAGTGACCGACGAAGCTTCGGGGGCTGCAGCGCAATCAGACCTTTGCTTCCGACCTCGTTGTCCCAGAACGCCTCGTTCAGGTAGTCCGCCGAGATACTGAATCGAAACGCGGCAAGGCCAGATTCGGGGTTGGCGAACCATGTTGGTGTAGGCCTTTCCGGCATCCCCAATAAAAGCCCCCTTGTGGCTGGTAATGGGCGAGACAGTTCCCTGGCGAGGCCACTGCCACCATCAACCATAGCGCCCCGCAACACGCTCTTTCCTGCCGTCCAGGGTATCGGTGGAAGGATGTTCCGCTTGTCCCGGTGAAGTCCGGAGATCGATCGGGAGAATGCCCTCCCTTTCGCGCGCGAGACGTCACATGATCAGTGGCCGACCACCTTTTTGTGACAGCCCCGTTCAGACAATCACCCTCCGCAACCCCCCCGCCCCGCCCAGAACCCTGCGGCCCGTGACAGCATCCCTGCCCGCCCCACTCTCCCACAGCCCCACCCTACTGCCCCCACCCTCCTCCACCCACCCTCTCGCCCCGGCCTCCGCCTCCTCCTCATCCGAAGCCCCACCGGCCGCGCCCCCCCCACCACTACCCTCCATGAAAGCCTGCTGGCGCGGATGCGTGCCGTCCACCCACTTGTGGATGCAGGTGTAGCAGTACACGTACCCCGTCTGCGCGGCCGTCGGGGTCTGGATCTCGGCGGCGACGCAGATGGGGCAGGATGCTGTTGTGTTGGAGGAGGAGGAGGAGGAGGAGGGGTCTGGGTTGGAGGGGGAGGAGGGGGTGGGTGCGGGGACTGTGAGGATGGGGAGGTGGGTTGTGGAGGAGATGGGTGGGCTGGATTGGCCGGAGTCGCGGCGCGCAGTTGGCGGTTTATTCTCGGGACTGTCGTCGGAGGAGGCGCCAGAGAGGTTGGTTTGCTGTGGCTGCTTTGGGGTTATGGTGGTGGTGGGTGGTGCGCCGGAGATAGTCGGCGGCGGGAGTTCGAGCCCCTCATTCGCCTTCCGCGAGAGCTGGCGCGCGAAATCCGAGGCGTGCCACCACTCCAGGAACTTGAGCGCGAAGATCGACGTGGGCAGGAGGATCTTCAGGCTGGACAGCAGGCGCGGGTACACGGTCTGCGTCATCGTCCGGGGGCTGAAGAGCGAGGGCGTCTGGCCGGGTCGCGCTCCCCCCGGTGGTCTGCTGCTGGAGGGCGCAGCAGCAGGTTGCATTGTGGTGGCCATGGCGATGGCTCGGCCGTCCGCCGCGTTCAGCCTGCGCATGCGCGTGCTGGCCAGCCAGAGGAAGGGCGAGTGGTACTTGGAGCCGTCGAAGAGGTAGGCCAGGTTGAAGGCTAGGAGGGAGAAGTAGTAAGCCGCGTTGACGCTCGGGTAGACTTTCCGTAGGAACCATTTGTAGAGCCAGAAGATCCTCTGCCGAATCGTGCCATCTGCGGGATACCGCTCTCTGTCTCTATACGCCGGGCCCAGCATGTTCACAGAAGCGGCATGGATATCGTAGGACTCATCCAGCTTCCTCTTGACGTACGGTAAAAGGACGGTAACCGCCAGATTCCTCCACACATCGCCATCTCGCAGTTTCAGCGTCTCCCGCACCTCACTCGGAGCGCCCAACTGCGCCCGTCTGACCTCGCCGCCCTTGACTCGGAGCACCCTCTCCCGTTTCAGGCCGTAGAAGTTCTCCGTGAAGCCTCCGCCGTAGACCTTGAGATAGTGTCGCTCGACCAGCAGCGATAGGAGGGCGTACAGCTCATCGAAGGAGTTGAGGACGCGCAGCAGGTAGCGCGGGTTGCGGTGGGTGGCTACGGCGAGGAGGTAGCGGAGCGAGGGCGGGATGAGGGAGGCGAGCTGCTGTTCGGAGAGGAGCTCGAAGAGGGAAGGCTTCTGGTCGTCCAGGCCGGATTGGAGCGAGGTCATGAATTCCATCGTGGTATCGGTGGCGTGGACGCCGTTGTATCCCGGTGGTTATCGCATACTATGCCTGTGGTCAGGGTTAACAAGGGCGAATGCGACCAGAGTTGCTCTGGTCTCCAAGTGGGCCCGAGTCAAGCGGTGCCGAGGCTGTTTCCAGCGCCCGTCGCGCCCAAACGCGTCTTCCCTCTCGACCAGCACGAAAGGGTGGTGTCTACCGATACTACTGAACACATCGAACGGAAGATCACGATGGCCCCAGCCTCAGCCACCAGCGCATCACAGGATGGCACCTACTTCGACAAACAACGCACGCTGCTCGTCAACGAAGTCGCCGCTGTACGCCCCACGACACCCACCCACCCCTACGCTCTTTGGAACGCCGACGACGCCTGCTGATTTGATGGCGCAGAGCATGGAGAGCGTACTCCAGAACATCAACAAGCTGAACAGGAGTCTGGAAGGCGTTATTGCTGTATGCAGCTAGACCACTAAGGCGCTGGGGATGCATGATGATGGACGCTGACATTCACGCAAGGTCGGCAACGAGTTCAGCCAAGTCGAGGGCTTGTGGTCGCAGTTCGAGAACGTCATGGCCAAGGAGCCGGTGGTGCAAGAGGAGGGCAAGAATGATGCGAAGGAGGGCACGGTAGACGAGGGGGCACGGCAATGAAACTCAAGTCAAGTCAAGGCGTAACGGAGTCAAGAACAAAGGACCGGTGCCCATGCAACGATTCCAAAACCGATACCCGCCCATAGACTCCAACGATGAACCTCACGCGAGCTTCCCCGGCACGAACGGATGCCCCGCCGTCAACCCCCCACACACCGCCCACGCCTGCCCATTCACATAACTCGCCTCATCACTCCCCAAAAACAACGCCACCCGCGCCACCTCGTCCGCCACCGCGCCCCGGCCCAACGGGTTCAGCTGGCCGATTTTCCTTTCCGTCCCTCGGGCCCGCGCGGCGGCGTACATGCCGCTCGTCATGCCGGTCTCGATGACGCCCGGGCAGAGGGCGTTGCAGCGGATGCCCGTGCCGGCCAGCTGGTAGCAGGCCGTCTGCATGATGCTGATGACGGCCGCCTTGGAGGCCGAGTAGTCCGTGGCGCCCGCGTTGGAGCGCAGGCCGGCCGAGGAGGCGGTGCCGATGATCTACCCCATCCCGAAGGGTATGATTCAGCTTTTGGGTCTCAAAAGATGGATTATTACCCTTTCGCCACTTACCGAGCCGCCGGGGTAGGGCTTGTCGGTGGACGTCTTCAGCATACCACGTGCGCCGTGCTTGACCGCCAAAAAGACACTATATAGTAAAAAAGAAGAGTCAGCTAGAAAGTCCCCGAACCAAAACCCAAAAGAACCCCCCCGTTTTCGTGTTCGATACGACCCAGCTGCTCCCTCCAACTCCAACAAAACTCACCTCAAAGCATTCGTCCGCATCACCCTCTCGAAATCCTCCGCCGACGCCTCCAACACCGACGTCGTCGTGACACTCACCCCCGCATTCGCAAAGAACACATCCAACCGCCCATACTGCTCAATCGCCGCATCCACAACCCCCCGGACATCCGCCTCCGCGCCCGCATCGACCCGGCGCGTGTGCACCGCGACCGCGGGGTACAGCGCGGCCAGCTCGCGGCGGTGCGTCGCGAGGTGCTCGGTGCGGTAGTCGCAGAGGTAGAGGGCCCGGGCGCCGTTGCGGGCGAACTGGTGCGCGGCGGCGCGGCCGATGCCGAGGGGCGAGTTGGTGCCGGTGAGGATGATGACTTTGCCGGGGACGCGTCTGCTCCATCAATCAGGAATCAGCATCGGGTCTAGATCTTCTTGCAATACTTCCACATCCACAGGTTGTGTAGTCTCAATCTCTCAAGCTTTGTGTGGTTATTTTCATTAAGGTATAGATAGACTCACGGCCCGGTGGAGTCGCCGGCGATGGTCGGGATGCGCGGGATGTCCTCGAAGGTGCCCGGGTCCGCCCTCGGCTTCACCAGCTGCTCGGAGAGCTGTTGGAGGCGGGCTTTCGAGGCCGACGACATGGCTGAATACTGAATTAACTAGTGGAATGATCAAGGAAAGGGGTGGATGCAGGCTTTTCGTTAGTATAATAATGGGGTCACTTCTGTGTGCAATGCAAGTTAGTTTCGCATCATCATCGTTCCTCGGCGCAGGTACCAGCTCTCTCGCCCATCTGAGGGCGCGGTGTCCCCAAGAGCCGAGGTCCAGCTTTCGAGCTGCGTTTGTTCATCGAAATGATACCAGCCACCGTCTGCTGCACGTATCATAGATCGGCACAATTATTGAGCCGACGTCTGCTGTACACAAGGAAACAAGGCGAAGCAAGGTAGGCGACACAACATCACAGGCAGCAGTGGAGTACCACACAAAAACACGTTACACTTTCATGCGTTGTTGCTTGCTATGTGTAACATCTACTGTCATCGCCCAACTACCCACCATGAGCAAACACCGCGATGGCTGTCACAGCATACTCAGGCAGACATTCCTCGCCTCTCGGGTTTTCGACCGCGAGACAGTCGTCGGGGCTTGGCAGAACGTCCAGAGCCGTGCAGGGTGGTCGAGTTAGCCCAAACCCGAAGCTCGAATGCGTGACATAAGCTCGCTCAAGTCTCAAGCGACACTGCCTGCTCGGGCCAGAGTCAGGTCTCATATGCTGGTGTACTACCAAATGTCCCGCGCTTCGACGACGCGCTCGTGGAAACCCCGAGAGTTTCGTCGGCCTCGTAAGCCTAAGCTGGGCGTGGACACCGTGCAATCACCTCCACACGAACCTCTGCCGCAAGTGACTCAACCGACCACGGTATGCTCGTCGCTCACAGCGAAGTCAATGTGCTTGTACCTCACCTCCCAATACCATTTCCCAGACGTGCGATCCTCAGGCAGACCCGTCACAGGCAGCTGCTCCCAGCCTTCCGCAGACCAGCCTAGAGTCGGCAGCGCGACAACTTGCTGCGAAGCCACTGCGCCGCGAGGCGAAGCGGCTGCCGATCGAACGGTGATGGCGGGTAGTGTGAAGCGGGTAGTACCATGCGACGAAGCGTCCAACAGTCGCTTCAACCGCTTGAGCTGTCGGCCATCCATTGACTGGCGGAGCGCTGTCAGAAGCGGCCGCGTCAGGAATTGTATTTGAGCGGCAAGTTCATCTGGGGGATGCTGTTTAGGAGCGTGGAGACGTAGCCAGTAGCGCTTGTCCCACAGGAACCAATCGGTCGAGTGATGCCGCTCATGCCCACTGTCACCGGCTCGCTGCGGCTTGTATTGCAACGCGTGCGTACAGGCAGTCTCCGCCAGATAGGGGGGCATCCTCTGCATGCCAAACTGGCTGAACTCTGCCGTCTGCTCTCCGCGAGTGACTACCAGGCCAGCGACCAGACAAGTTTTCGGCGCGGCCAGCAGTGCCTCGTCGAGGTCGTTACCGGCAGGGTCCCGGAACAGAAAGCCGATGATATCGTGAAGGCTTTGCAAAGACCCGTCGTCTGTGGGTGTCACGAGATCGATGAGCCTCCACACAAACACCGCTTGCACGTCGTACGCTCTCGTGGAAGCGGTCGGAAAGCTTGGGAATGTCGTGGGGATGCGTATGTCCGCAGTGCCGGTGCGAAGGTCTAGAGTGATCCGAGTCTGTCCGAAGGCCTGATCGGCCAAGTGCTCGACGTGCGCTTTGCGTTCCGCGTGTGTACTGGCAAGCGCCAGGAGCCGCGGTTCGCGCAGCGCCATGGGTAGAGTGTTGCCTTGGAGCAGGGAGCGAACCGTGTTCCGAGACGTGTAGGTCTGGTCAGTATTGGTGCTGTCTTCGAACCATTCCACGCCAGTCGCTCGGCAATAAGCCACCAGCTGGTCCTTCTTGAACGACAGCAGGGGCCGTAGGATGCTCACGCCGCCGCCCTCGACTTGTGGTCGGGGCGTGCGGCTCTTCGTGATAGTAGTAGGGGGGGATGTATGCTTGGTGAGATGCCGAGGGCTGCCGGACCGGCTGATGCCATACATGCCTTCGCACTCGGGCATCGGTCGATCACTCCGCACCCCACGCAGACCGAAGCCAAGATAGCCTCCGAGGATTCTCAGCAGCACCGTCTCAGCTTGGTCGTCCGCATGGTGCGCTACAAGCAGTGACTTGATATCGTGCTCCCGACACGCCGTGCCCAGTGCTTGATACCGTAGCCGACGAGCGACAGATTCCAAGTTGCGCAGAGTGGAAGGGTCGCCATGTTGGCTCCAGTCCAGCGTCAACACACGAGGCCGAATGCGCAAACTTCGTAGCTTCTCAGCGACACTCTGAGCTTCTTCATTGCTGCCTTTGCGAAGCTGGTGGTCCACGATGAACCCGATGAAGGAAGGCCGCCGGCCGGCGACCGTTGTGAGCTCACTGCACAGTCCAGCCAGCGCCATAGAGTCCACACCACCGCTGATGGCTAGGCCTGGGCAGTCATCAGTCTACGTGCCGGTGCATGAGCCTGTGCACATACGTACCCAGCTGTGGCCGCGGGCCGTCTGCTCGACATAGCGGGCGGAGGGCGTTACGCAACTGTTTTTGGAGTGGGCCAGAAGTGGCACTGGACGTGGCTTTGCTATACAGCATGCGGCCTATTGCTCCCTCAGCCCGTCTTCCACGGTGTCGGTTGATCGGGCCGAATTGGAAGGAGGGAGACATTTCCAGGTGGGTCTTGCAGTTGAAGTGGGAAGTGGAGGCACGGACCATCGCGTCTCTAGCGCGAATGATGTCGATGAAAGACGTTGATGCGATTCGAGGCTACGAGGCGAACGACATGTCACCGACATTTGTCCTGGATGCCCACAGAAGCTTGTGCATTGCAGCATGTCTCTCGACGAAATTCCGCCCGAGCTACTGGAGCACATCGCCTCGTTCCTAGACCCATTGGCACTTGGCAATCTACGGCTCACTGCGCAAGATGTGCACGACAAGACTTTCCACGACTACACTCGCCGTGTGCTCGACCAGAGATGGCTGCTCACAAGGGAAGAGAGCCTGCGGACCTTGATGGAAGTGGCAAACGACAGTCGATTTCGGGAGAAGTTGACCGATCTGCATATCGATACCCACACCCTTTCGGAATGGGACGACAGCCTACTCGACCTCGGAGTTCACCTTACCAAGCCTGAACGACTTGAAGCATGGCGCCATTTTGTGAGGTTCTACCGAGAGCAAGATCAATACATTAACTGCGAGAGGCCAGCAGCCATGCTCACACTATCCATGGCCAAGCTGCCCGCCCTTCGCAGTATTGAAGTAGGAGAATGGTGCTCTCAAATTCCAGTGGATGGGTCCAACAAGATCGGCTGGGGTGGGAAGAGGATCGAGAGACTCACTAAGCAGTATCTGAACCCGTATGAATTCGGTGACCCTCCGGATGACGATGACATTGACGAAGACGACGAACAGCTGTGGAACAGCATGGGCTCCGTCTATACAGAGAACTTAACTTTCCATTTTTCTACACTACTTACGGCGCTGTCGGTCGCCCAGCATCCGATTGAGCAGCTTTCCGTGGGTCGGTGGCGCTTCGATGACGTTGAGAGTGTTGAGGAGCTGCATGGCGTTGATATCACCAATGTTCAAAGTCTGCACCAGCATGGGCCCCTGCACCAAGGCCTCCGTGTTGCCTTTCGTGCCCTGAAGAGTCTACGACTGGCGTTGCAATACGACAACCTCGGCGACGAGGCTGAAGACGAGTACTTTCTCTGGCTCCCTGATTTTGTAAGCCTGGCACCAGAGCTGGAGCATGTTGCGCTGTGGTTCGATGGGCGTGGTAGCAGGTTCCTGCCTGCGATCACTCCCATAGCTTTCGCCAGGTTTGCGGAGGAACTACGTCTGGAACACCTGGCGTCCCTGGAGCTGCACAATCTCATTCTGGAATCCGACCGGCTTCATCAACTACTGCAAAGACACACACGCACGCTGAAGCGAACAACACTGCAGCGCGTGTCGTTTTCTCCTCATGTCGCAAGCGCCCTCGATGTGGCCGTGTCACCGGTGCAGAATATGGACAACGACACAACCTGGGTTCAGATCATTGATGTCCTACATGAGGCTTCACTGAGCTACCTCAGATTAGCGTGCTTATACGACGCAAGGGGTGAGAGAGTGACCTTCAAAGAATCAACCGGCATCTGCGCAACATGCGAGCGCAACAATGAGCGTATTGAGAACATGCTCTGTCAGATCGACTGCGAGCACATCTCGTTCACATCTGAACACGGTAACACTCCAGATATGATATTCACCGGGCGTTAACAGGACACCGCGGAACGTGAGCTTGTTCATATGTGTGCAGGGATCGGCCCACGGCAAAGCACTGTGTGGCCGCATCGCGGCTTCATACCGAAGTGAGTGTTAGGCGCGAAAAGGACTCTGGATCCTATGTGTGCTCAATGTACAGGCCGAACGCAAGACTCCTCTCTTGCCTCAACATGCTCTCTACTGAGCGGATCCGGCTTCAATTGTTCTATACAGCACGTTCGCAATCCAGATCGCATACCCAGGGCGTCTTGTGCCTCACTTCCTTCCGCTCAAACCTTCTGCGGATCCAAGCTCACGGCTGTCCAATCCAACATAATGGAACGTCCACGATGACTGGTGTCAGACCGAAGTCGGACGCGCCTGGACGCTCAAGTGATGCTGCCTTTCCTCGCTATACCGGCCAGCTCTGACGGTCCCGCACTAGTATGGTATATCGAGAGCTGTACAGCGGTGTGGGCGCAAGATCATCATAGCACAGCCAACAGCGAGACTGTGCTCAATTGAACGATTTCGAGGTAGCAGGGTGAGTGATAGATATTTTGCAATCGGATATAATTAATGCAGCCCCAAGATATGATACATTTCCCATGACCCTTGCTGCGACGCCTAATTGATCTCGATAAGGCCTGGTCCGAACACTGAATTCGCGGCAACTTCAGGAACCGAGGCGAAAGGACCGGCCGACTTTGTCACTGCCGCAATCGTCAGGCCATCCATGATGAATTGGGCGCCTGGGAAGTGAGCGTCAAATGTGACCGTTCCAGCACTGCTCTTGACGTTGGTGATGGGCTCAACAACCGGCAGGTTCTGCTGGTTGATGAAGACAACGCTGTACTCTGAGAAGTCGGTGCTGCTGCTTTTCACGGAGAAGGTGAGCGTCTGGTCCTCGAGCAGGATGTTTGCCGTGTCGACTGTGAGTGCGCCCAGGATCGGAATGGCGTTGAAGAGGACGTTATCCACAGGCGGGCAGCTTCCATTGACCACAAAGTTCTGGTTTAGTGCCGAGAAGGCAAATTGGCCGGCTGAGCGGGTCAAGAATGGGTTGGAGGATGGGATGAGGTTGAGGAGGCTGCGGTAGTAGCCGTTCTGTTCGCCTTCCTGCCCGATAACGCTTCCGATCAACGCGACGAGCTCCGCATCGCCATCCGTCGCAAATGTGTTCTGCGCATCTTGGAGTGTGCCGAGCACGACATCGGTGAAGGTGCGAGCGAGACCAATAGCGTCATCGAAGTTATCGACCGGGAAGACGTACTCGCAAGGCTGGATCTGAGTCCTCCCAGCGCTAGCGAGAATGCCATTGGCACCGAGGGCATGCAGCTCCTCCTGGGCCTGGACGGCAATGAGTGTCTCGAGGACAAAGCTGCGGAGCACCTGGCTGTCGATCTGGAATCCCTCGACGTTGCTGGTAATGTTCTGGATGAGGCTCGTGAAGAAGGCGACCTCGAAGAGCTCGTTGAAGGCAATCAGCTCAAGAACGATGGCTGACGTTGCATTGATCTCGGTAGGCAGCGCTCCGTTCGGCAGAGTGCCATGGGCTGCCTCCTCGATATCGTGCAGAGTGGCATCGCTGACGTTCGGGAAGCCGTTGGCGAGCGGGAAGCTGAACGGGGTTTGACCAGCGCTGTAGGAAGAGACTGTGCTGCTGGCACCTTGTCCCCAATTGCTCATGGGGCCCCAGGCTGCTGGAGCTGCGGACACGACGGCGGCGCCGAAGATGACGGCGGAAGTGAGCGTGTTGAGCATGCTGATTATTGTTGCAGTGAGTGACTTGAGGAGATTGATAGACGATTGGTTCTGAAAGGGAAGGAAAGGAGACCCGTTAAGTATCTGTCGTTGCTGAGTGTGCTTGCTTGTTGATGGTGAACAAGGCGGCTTAGTGGTGCAGGTGAGACCTCCTTATACTCAAGGTGTACAGTGACTGTGGCTGACGCGAAGCTGCAGCCCGCATTCCTTTCGAGATTGATATCAGTGTCAACCACGTGGCACGGTCCTGTGCGCACCTAAACCTGGCGGTCAAGGTCACAGCCCGCGCTCACTAATGCAGTGTTGTTTGTCTCGGGCTAACTACTTGTTGCACTAGATACCAGTTCAAGATGTATAAGCGGTGTAAGCTAGTGTAGCGCCATGCAAGTCAGATGCGGGAGGGGCTTAAACGAATTTGGCTCATGGCAGGGCGATGCTTGGGGCTGAGCGTCGCTCCGGGAGCACACCCGTCTCACTCAGCCTGCTGCGACCCTGTGTCAGCCCTGTGTGCTCCGGAGATTTTCTTTCAGCTCATTCGACACAGTCACACCAAACTACAGCTCGCTGTGGGACAGTGGGAGGCCGTGGCTGCCGCTAAGCTAAGGTCTTACGTGTGCGTATTCCTGCGTTTGTGTCGCTACGCAACCGCACGCCCTTCATCAGTGACAGGATGCCCATGACAGACACTAGAGACGTGTCCCGCCCAAGCGCGGTATGAAATCCTTTGCTGAAAAGGGTCACATGCGTCTCGTCACCTCTACCGCTTCACACGACCGCGGTGTCGACCCTCGAAGCGAGCCCGAAGACAACATGGTCACCGAAAGCACGCCTTTGAAGATGTCTGTCCAACATCTGCGTAACAAGCTAAGATCATCACGGAGCCGACAGGTTGCTGCAAATGGGAAGCCATTCAAACTCCGCAGTGGAGATAGTAGCCTATGGTACCTCGCACACGCTCTTGGATCTACGCAGTCCTCTGCGCAAGTCTCAATGTGTGCCCTCAGGATCGAAGCCGACAAAGCGACACAGGTCAGCAGACTGTAAGATGTGATGGTTTGTTCCGTGGTCTGTTCCGATACGTCTGAGCGGGAGTCGAGACTACAGCCAAGGTTGATCTCACTGCGTGACTTGCTTGCTCTCTTCGATCATGATCTTCCCGTAGCTCCTGACGAAAGCCGTACGGGTACCGGCAATCTACGATTCTACCTTTCCAAACTGGTAAGTTCAGGTCCGCACAGTAGATTCCGCGGTTGGCTCCGTGTAGGTCTGGCTCTAGCGGATTTCAAAACGGTACCAGTGCTGTCACATTACCGGCTTGCATCCGCCTCATGCCCACAGCCCCGTTGTCAGATCCCAGTTGTTGAGCGGGTAAGGCTGGTCGGCGAGTATGAAGCTGTCGTTGTGATCGCCACTGTAGAAGGCGCCGTAAAGTTCGTTCTGCAGGCCATTCAGCGAGAGCGGTGGCGATGTCAAGGAGTTGACGTCCAATGGGTTTATGTCATGGGTATGACGTCCCTGCGAAGTACTGTGTGTAGTCGCAGCTTCAGTCGATCTTTCGTTGAGAGTCGCGGCACAGCCGTTCGACAATTCCGGTAACGGGACGAATGAAGTTCCAGATCGTCGTCTAGCTGAGTTCAATCCCAATGGTAAGGCAGGGTACTGATCTCCATGTGGGCCACTACTGTCAGTATCTGGGCTCCTCCATATGCTGTTATCGATATCATGTAGCCATGTTCGGGCAGATGCGACTCCATCTTCTCGTCCGCTGCTCCATTGAGCGCGAGTGCATGCGGCGAACCCTTTCTCCAGTCGTGAATCCGCAGACTTTGCAAGGAACTGGCGCACCACTTCGGCGCACCGTCGCGAAGCTTTGAGCTGGATCTGCTCAAAAATCTGGATGGCGGTTCCGCAGAGCCTCCAGTCTTGCTCGGCTGCCGCCACCGCAGGCTCGCTAGATGATCGCGGATAGACAGAGCGCTGGGTGGCGGCGTCTGCTTGAGCATATTGGTGGCGGTGGCGGCGATGTGATTGATCACCAAGGACTTTTGGCAAGATCACCAAGACCGCTTGAAGACAGTAGAAGCAGTAGTAGCTCCATCGTCTCAGGCGCGGTGCCAAGTGGAACAGCCTATGGATATGTTTGATCATATTACGAGCGGCGTCAAGAGATGCTAGTGACTCGCTACGAGCGTAACGAGACCCTTGCTCTGATTTGGTCACGGGGCTCCGTAGCAGGATGATGATAGCAAGATTGTGATCTGTTGAGAGGTTAGCATGTGCCGGTACGCCAGAAGGCGAAGTGTTAGGCTTACGAATCCGGAGGCTGCTCTGTTGTCTGGCTTCCCAACTGTATAGAGGTAGTCTCGGGTGGTCATCGGAGTCCTCTTCGGCATCATGAAACTGGAGGTGGGTGGGGAGGGATGCGCGCCAGGACGACAGGTCGTGTTGGAACGCTTCTATCTTATCAGGTCCTGCGGACTCTCCCTGTTCGCTAGAGCTATCGGCCTGGATAAAGGTCAGGGTGGCGTGCTGTCAAGGCAGTCTATCCCACATACCAGCTTCAGTATTCTTCGGACGATCTTTGCAATTTCAGCTAGGTGTTGAATGAAGACAGTTTGACATGGCTCCGGATCGGCCTCATTACACGCTGTCGGCTACGGGAGTATTAGCATCTTTTGACTTGCTCTCACCGGCAGGGTTCAAAGCGTACCGGGGCGACAGGATAACTCATGTTCATGTCCGACGTCCGAAGAGACATAGGTCGGCCGGAATCTAAGCTCAGTTCGACCTCTTGGACATATATCAACCACCAAGTACGTCGAGCCTCCTCGCCATCAAACCGAAGGGAGCTGTGCACTGACTCAACGTGCAAACCTGTCGAAAATGCTAAACGAGTTGCAAGACCTGTGAGAATGTACGCCACTAGACCGTCTTGGTTAGTATGATACTGGGCAGAGTGTGGGGGAAACGTTTTACGATTGGGCTTCAAGGCGTGTTGTGCGTAGGCTCCCTTTGCAGAAGTTTTGTCAGCGGAAATGAGAGAGAAAGAGCGTGTACAGTCATCACAAACCATGAGCATTGCAGCTTGAATCAATTCAAGATCTATAGAGTCGAGGAGGCGACCAAGCATGTCTTGAGCTTCGGCAAAGTACCATGAAGCCCATGACGAACTGTCTTCCCACTCATCCTCGTAAAGAGCTCCGAGTGCGAGGACGGCGTATAGGAGGCACACCGACTGCGGTCGATTCGGGTCCTCCAGAGTTTTGAGGAAAAGCCGGTTGTCGCCGAACAGTGTTCGGAGTATGCGGTACCTTGCTCCGAACCTAAGACGGAAGGTTATAACCCATCGCATGTCTCGAATAGGGGTTATACCCTTCAGAATGCTTACTTGGCCGGATCGAAAACTGGGAGGAATACATGGATGGTGCGGAAGAAACTGTCAAGATGTCTGTCTGCAGTCTTCTCTTGTAAAGACCGACTGTTGCGCAGCGCATTCGGCGGTACAACGTAGTCACAGAAGCCTGTTAGACCGTCCAGTCCAAGGCTTCTGGGGTCTTCGAGGTGAGCTCCAGAAGCCCGCCTGCTGGGGTCGGAGCATCGCTGCTTCGCGGATGGGCTACTCTCAGACGCCTCTTCCAGTTGCCTGACTCTCTTCCCCAGCGAAGAGGCTATGCCAAATGTGGATGTTCCGCCTAATTGTGTAAGTCGTGACTGTAATAAGTTTGGGCGTAGACCTACCATAGTACTCAAAACATCCAGTTTCCTGGTTCAGCTGGGCGACTCCACGCTGTTGTGTACCGCTGGATAAGTGTTCACGCCTCGCTGCCGTTCGCAATATGTTAGCTTGCATCTGTTCCATGGCCCAAGGCTCCTCCTCACTTTGGATACAAGAGGGACTGAGCATCGGCGCTTGTTGGCCCATTCGTTGCTCGATCCGGTCGAGACGGGACAGAACAAGATCCAGTTTTCTTCGGGGGTAAGCATGATGCACACAGTAGAAGGCAGAACGGCACCTACTCGGCCAATGTGTTTTCCCCGTGTACTGCTGAAGGCACAAGGGCGAAGACACACTGCAGCTCCCTTTTGGTACATTGATCGCATGGAGAGAGGCCGTTGCACTGTCGGTGTGAGCCGTGCGTAGAATGAGCACACAGCGACATACCTTGATTCTCTTCTCACGGCACCTTTCGCAAGCCTCAGGCGTCTTCTTACGCATTGACCTTGCTGTGCTGATGGCGTGGGCAACACCGGGCGCAGAAGGGCTGGCTGTGGGCGGATCCATGCATGCAAGCTGGAAGCCAGTCACAATATGGCCGTCCACACCCAGTGATGATGGTAGCACTCCAGCGTGTGCCAGAGTATGTTCCTCCACCTTTGATTCCTTCGGGCCATGTTCCGCGAACCTTACCCCACCCACGTTCAAGATGCCGCCCGCGAAAGTGGAGAACGTTCCGAATACCTTGGAGGCTTGACCAGAACAGGATGAGGAGGAGGCTGGAGCCTCAGGCTGGAGGAGGGTGGAGGAGGAGCTAACGCAGTGACTGCGATTGGCTCGCGGGATGTCCGGACCCACCTCCACCCAATCCGGTTTCCCCTCCTATCACTTGCGATTTGGATCTCATCCACGCATTCTATTGTCCAGTAGTCGTCCGGAAACAGAACAACCGTCGCCGCTCTCATGTTCGAATGCGAGAGTGGCGTCGGTGGGAACGCATCACAAGTATATTCACCTGCCAAGGCTCGGAAAGGTTCCTTCTCATTCCGCATTACTATCCATATCCATATCCCAAGCCCCAGACCCATTTAGTGTAACCCCGTGCCATTACATCTTGCCGCTCTATTGCTATCTTACCGCTGAGCTCCGTGCTTGTGACCTAGCAAATATGGCTGTAACAGACGCTTCACAAGTCGATGTCCTCATCATCGGGGCTGGGCCGGCTGGGTAAGTCATTGGGCCAGGGATAGTTGAATATGGCTGATATACAACGTTAGGCTCATGCTTGCGACTTGGTTGGCTCGCACGGGCATCATTTTCCGAATCGTTGACAAGAAAGCCAGCAGAATAAACAGCGGGTACACTCGCCCCAGCGTGTAGATACTCAAAAGCCGAGCTCACCAATAACCAGACAAGCCGACGGCCTCCAAAGCAGGACGTTTGAGGTGAGCCGTCTATCAGACAGAAAGTCAGTGCATGCGACTTACAGCTTCAAGATATTCGACTCCCTCGGTATTGGCCAGGATATATGGCGCGAGGCAAACCACATGCTCGAGATCCGCTTCTGGGTAAGCTTCTTGATGATATCGGACATCAACCTACTTATGCTTGGCAGAACCCTGACAAACGCAACCTTTTGTACCGGTCTGACAGCATCGTGGACACACCGCCTGGTCTGAGTCGTTTCCAGCAGGCGACTCTTCACCAAAGTAACGATTCTTCGACGTTTAGTTGCATGACGAATACACTAACCCAGATCTATAGCGCGTATCGAAGACCATCTGCTGGGGTATATCGGGCGTCACAGCCCCATCCAGGTCGAACGTGGTGTTATGCCCGAGTCCCTTAGCATCGATACAGAGAACGTTGACGAGGATGGAGCGTACCCCGTTTCAGTCACCACCCGGCACCTACCCAACCCAGACCGAGAGCCGGTGAGCATAGCTGGCGTGGCAAAGTCTGCCGTTCCCAATGGTCTCTTCAGGAGCAACCTTGCAGCTGATACCTCGGACACATTACTCCAAGACGCAAAAGCGGATGCGAAGAGCCACACAGAAACAATCCACGCCAAATATGTAGTTGGCTGTGACGGCGCACATTCATGGGTGCGCCGGCAGATCGGGAGCGTGATGGAGGGCGAGCAAACTGACTATATCTGGTGCCGTCTCTCCGGTCCTAACGTGAGCGTTACGAACGCTGACCATGTGAGCAGGGGCGTACTCGATATAATCCCCATCACTGATTTCCGTAGGTCCTCCCGTTGGCGTGTGGCAACGTAGCTAACGTGAGGCACAGCTGACATAAGGTATCGCTGCGCCATCCACAGTGCTGCAGGCAGTATGATGATCATCCCCCGCGAGAACAAATTCGTCAGGCTCTACATACAAGTCACGGAGGTAGATGAAGATCGCAAGGCTGTGCGTAGAAGCTCAACCGATGGCTCACTTTCCGTAACTAATCACCAAGTCGAAGATTGATCGCTCCGACATCAGTCCCGAAACTCTGCTCCGGGCAGCCTCGAACATACTCGCACCGTACACTCTGAGCTATAAGCACTGTCATTGGTGGACTGCATACCAGATCGGGCAAAGAGTGGGTTCGAAATACTCATCCCATGAGCGGGTGTTCTTGGCCGGAGATGCTGTGCACACCCACAGTCCCAAAGCGGGCCAAGGCATGAATATCAGCATGCACGACAGTAACTCTCGACCTCTCCAGCAGCAAGTAGCATACTTTACTGACCGGAACGCTAGCATACAACCTTGGCTGGAAGCTCGCTTCTGTCATACAGGGCCGGGCCGACCGCTCACTGCTGAAAACTTACAGTACGGAGCGTCGTCAGATCGCCCAAGAGTTGATCGAGTTCGATCAGAAGTTCTCCCGGCTCTTCTCCGGCCGGCCAGGAACGGACATCATGGGTGAAGAGGGCATCGATTTGAAGACTTTCAAGCAGGTCTTTGAGAAAGGGAACCTGTTCTCCAGTGGCCTTTCCGTGGACTATGCCCCTAGCTTGATCGTCGCTAAGCCACAGCCTTTCAACGGGGAGACGCCTCTCACCAATGGCGACAGTAAAGTCGACCACGGGAGTGTGGTTGGCAAACACAACCTCGCAACGGGTATACCCATTGGGATGCGGATACCCAGCCACAAAGTGTTGAACCAAGCGGACGCAAGGCCATGGCACCTTCAAGAGCTCCTGCCCAGCAACGGTGCCTGGAGGATCTTGGTATTCGCTGGAGACATAATAGACCCCGCCCAAAGCTCCCGATACGAGGCACTGGGGAAGGCCTTGAATTCTCCCGATTCCTTCCTCCACCGGTACCGCCCCAATGGCGAGAGTGTTCAGCCCTGCTTCGAAGTCCTCACGATCCACTCATCGCCGCGGAAGGAAGTGGAGTTATTGTCGCTCCCTGACATCTTCCACCCATTCTCCGAGGACCTGGGTTGGGACTACAACAAGGTGTTCGTCGACGACCTGTCTTACCATGAAGGACATGGACAGGCATACGATAATTATGGCATTGATCCGCGCACGGGCTGCGTGGTCGTCGTCCGTCCTGATCAGTACGTTAGTTGGGTTGGTGAGTTGGAGGATGTGGGTGAGATGGATCGGTTTTTTGGCTCGTTCATGAGGGTGCAGGCCTGATCACGCATGCTATGGTCGGCTGAATCATGCGAGTGATCACACTGAACATCGGGCTTATAGCTTTGTTGTTCATTGCGCTGATGCATAGCTAGTGATGGCATTCTTTGGGTATGGTCCTAACTGTCGAAGCTCGAAGAGCAGAACCTTTGGAACAAGTGGCGATACAAACAGACCACATGTCAAAGCGTTCAGTCAATCAATGAATCAATCACAGTGATCAGAAGCAGTTCTAATGTTTGGAATGCTATGGAAGCTTGCTCAACTGTGAGTACTTTGTGGTCGGGGTGACATCTTTGACAGGACCCGTCAGCATCGGCAGAGGCGTCTCAGGGTGTGGGTTTGGAACCCAATTTCCATGGACTTGATTGCGCGTTAGGAAGGGCAGTTGCGCAATAGCAATCGGCTTCGAGAAATCTTTGGTGTCGAGGAGGATCAACTCTCCCTTGGGCGACGAGTCTCTCTCGGTATAGAACATGATCCAGCCGTCGCCTTCTTCGCAATCAGGGCCTCGAGGGATATATGCCGGCTCCGCGACACTGCCGTCTTCCGGGACGTAAAAGTATTCTTTCTCACCCGTCTCCGTGTTCAGTTTGATGATTGCATTGAAATGCGGTTTGCGACCTTTCCCCGTGGCCAACATGGCGCCCAGATAGACGATCTTAGTCTTGCGGCCAATCATCCGCTCATCGAAAATGGGGAAATCAAAGATGCCCTCCAACAGCGTCTCAGCTGGCGGCACGGCAGTTCCATCTGGCTTGGAAAGATCCACGGTCCAGCGTACCCAATCGCCGCTGGGCTTCCCTTTGAAGCCCTCGTATTCTTTCGGGTTGAGGAACTCAAAGATATTGAAGGTGATGAAGTGGCTTTCAAGCTTCAAGATGCCACCTTCCTCTTCCCATGCGTTGCCGGAGTGGATGATCAGGCCGTGGGGGGCGGTATACTTGCGAAACTCGCCAGGTTTCCAGTCGGGGTGATTGGGGGCGTTTGCGTTGCGTGGAGTGACAAGAAATTCCGAGAGCTGATCAGGAATGAACCTCCAGTAGTCGCCCCCGGCTTTCATCACCTCGTCGGTGTTCACAGTAAACGGCATGTTTGAAAGAATGATCCAATTGTCCGTGATCCAGGCATCGTGTGGCCACCCGGGCTTGTCCTGCTTGAACCAGTTTTCGTTGGAGATGCGTCCTTTGGGGTCAATCGAGTATGTGCAAATGTCCGGAGTGCTGAGCCCCTTAGCAGAGTAGCTCCAGGTGACCAGCTCATTCTTATGAGGATCGACTTTGGGATGCGCCGCAAAGGTCTTCGCAGCTACCTGACCACCGTATGGATCGGCGCCACGTGTTTCGAGGGTGTCCGGATCCAGAGCGTACGGTAATCCCCTCTCTGCCAACGCGAGGACATTGCCGCCCCAGTAGATGATGTTGGTGTTGCCGGTGGAGTCGTTCGCAAGCCGCACGCAAGGATGATTATCGTAAGGATTCCTGTAACGACCAAAGAGGCGGCGACCGGCCTTGCGCTCTAGTAGCCACCTCTCAGTGTGGACGTATTTGATCTTCATGGAGATCCTGCCGTCTTGGACGCGGAAGGCGCAGACATGCCCATCCCCGTCGACGAAGGGAATTCCCACTTGTGGGCAGAAGTGAGGGTCTACGAGTATTCGATACCAGGTTCCGCTGATCTCCGTGGGTATTTCGCCAAAGAGGACCAGCTCGTCCAGCTCACACTCGAACCGACCCTGAGGGGAAGTGTCGGAGGGATGGTAGTAGTGTTCCCATGGCGAAGTCAGCCCAAAGCGGGGATCATCCTGACTCTTTTCGGTCGGTACTTTGAGTACAGTCTGCATGACCTCGGACCCTAGTGTCGCCATTGCGGATGAGTGTGGTCGGTGTGTATCTCAAAATGTGCACAAAGTAGGTGGCAAGAAACTCTATGTTCACGGGTCGAGGCTTCATCATATACGAAATAGAGATCTTATTGACGATCGTTGCTGCTACGCTGCAGTCGGTCCTCGCTCTGCCGACCATGGCGATCGCATAGCCGCGGAAACTGTATAGTTGATTCGAAGGTGGACGTTCCGCGGAAGTCGCCTGCACGCACATCAGCACAATGCGAACGAGCGGAAAGCGGAGGTAGCGCGTTCGTTGCGCAGTTGACAGTAATGCACGTGTCAACGATGCACCTACGGTATCACGGCAGTTGTGACTTGTGTTGCCTATCGTACCACGAGCAAGCGAGGCTCTAGATAGCTACCACAAGGAACGCGGTCTGTGACAGAGATCTGCTCATTGCAAAGTGCGGTCATCGAGAGGACGTCGAGCTTGCCAGGGTCTATGTGCACGCCATGACTTACCATCAAGGCTCAAGCGAAACAAGCCATCGAGGAGCAGTGGAAGCACTTTGTGATCGTAATACGTCTTAAAGCATCTACCAACGTGCGGCTTACTGACGGAGCTCAGCTCGAGCTACACCTAGATACGTTTGTGGAAACGAGTCGCCGCCGCCGAATGCATCAGGATTCAGCTTACGTAGCAAAGTCCTGTTTCTGTCAACCAGGCGCTGGGAGAATATCATTATTATCAAGGCCAAAGAGGACGACTAGGTATGTGCTCATAGAGTAGATAGGCCTAGGCCCCCTACGCGAAGTTGCCATCGATTGATGTCGACGGAAATCGCCATGCTCCGCGGAATAAGTAAGATCGAAGCCGATTGGACTCCCCGCAACCCCAACCCCCACACTCCGCATAATGTATTAGTACACGTGGTACCGCATGCCGGCTCTCCAGGTTCCCCACATCTACTCCATTGTTGGAGAACCTTCCTGTGTCAATCATGGCTCCTCACGAACATGAGTTCAGCAGCACAGACATCATCGCTCCTCACCACCATCTCGTCGAAAATCTCGGCCATGTCCAACTTCAAGACAAAATCACAGGCGCCACGCTCCTCGTGCCCCAGCCGTCGTCCGATCCCAACGACCCCCTCAACTGGTATGCCTCCTCCTCGCATCTGACCTGGCCTCTCTCCACGCCCTGCAGGCATTAATTCCGGGTCGCGCTACACAGGTCGAAGGGTTTCAAGATCTACGTCGCCGTGCTTACTTGCGCGGCCTTGACTTGGGTCAACTTCTTCGCAGCTGGTCCCTCGACTGTTCTGGTCGAGATTGTCATCGACCTCTTCGGCGCGGCTCCACCGAGCCCCAGCAATCCGGCCTCTCTGGCCCCAGCGTCGATTGCACGGTTCGCTTCTGCAGTCAGCAAAGTGGCTTTGCTCTTTTCCACCACCCCTCTGGCCGCCGGTGTGTCCAACCTTTTGTGGATCCCTATCGCCACCAAATATGGCCGTCGCGCGGTATATACCGGCACTTTTCTTGCTTTCGGTCTCTGCTGCATCTGGTCGGCACATGCTACCACTTTCGGTAGCCTCCTGGCATCAAGGATCGTAGCAGCATGGTTTGCGGGCGGTGCCGAGTGCATGGCTCCCATGACCATTGCGGACATATTCTTCCTTCATGAGAGGGGTAGAATGACGGCGTAAGCAAAATATCCGTGTGCCCTCTTTCTCTCGATGCTCAAACACTTACCGCTGCTTCGTAGGTTGTACTCGGCTGCGCTCTCGACGGGTGCTTCTCTTGGAGCATTTATCTCCGGGGTCATGTCGATCTCAGAGACCTGGAGAACATTCAACTACTTGTGCGCTGCTGTCGTGCTGGCGACGACGGTCTTGATCTTCTTCACCATGCCCGAGACCGCGTATCAACGGGACATCGACGAAACAGAGGAAAGGACAACGTCTGATAAAAGTGAAAAGCTTTCAGACGTGTCCCAAGTGGAGCGCGTCGAGGTGCCCAACACGCCTCCTAAGAAGTCTTTCACCCAACGCATGGCCTTCAATCGGTCTTCTCTTACGCATGAGTCAATTTGGAAAATCGCCTTCCGCCCCCTGCCGATCATCTTGTTACCACCCGTCCTTTGGTCCACGGTGTCCTTCGGCATAGGAATCGGGATCTTCGTCATCCTGGGCACCACGGCCGCAACGGCCTTCTCAGAGGTCTATGGCTTTGCGGTCTGGCAAGTGGGATGTGTGTGGATCTCGAGCATTGTGGGTAATCTGCTCGGAATACCTCTCGGTGGTTACTTTTCGGATTGGGTAGCCAACCGCGCGACTGCGAAGAATGGTGGCGTCCGGGAGCCGGAAATGCGCCTTCCCGCCGTGAGCATTGCCATGGTCGCCTATCCCGGATCACTTCTCCTCTACGGCCTGGGGGTTCATTTCAAAACTCACTGGATTGTCCCTATATTGGGCGTGTTCTTGTGTAAGAAGCTCTCTTCACTATGCGTCTTGGAGGAAGAGCTTGCTGACCCTGCCAACAACAGTCTCGGTCGGGAGTAGTGCTGCGATCGGCATCAGCGTGGTCTATACAATCGACTGCTACAGGCCGATTGCCGGTGAGGTCGTGGTGAGCCAGATCGTGTTCAAATGTAGGTCATCCGCCTTTGCGGAAGCTTCCAGAAGTTCTCAGTGCTGACCGGTGGACGTCTAGCGTTCATCACGTTTCTCATGTCCTTCTACGTCAACCCATGGGTGGCGCGTGACGGCTATGCAGGAGCTTTTGGGGCGATGGCCGGGTTCAGTTTCGCCATCTTGGCATTCTGGATCCCCTTATACATCTGGGGCAAGCAGATTCGTCGGGCCACGTTCAAATGGCGCGTGGTGCAGATGGCGCATTGGGATGCGGACAGGGAGACGGGCGAGTAGACGTTCCCGCAGTCCTACCGCTTCGGTCACACTCCGCTCCTCCGCTCCTCGGACAATCCGGGGTGGCGGACGGTCTCGGTATATACTGATGCGGGACATGCGTACCATAGTCGTGTATTGTTCTGAAGAAGATGCACCTGTCAAAGCCCAGTTTGATTCGCGTCTGATCCCGATGTCCATCTCGTGGTCGCAGCTGCTGTCGTGGCCGTATGAGACTACCCTGCCAGTTGTGCTTTCCGCGGGACTCTGCGGAACCCAGATCCACTGGCACAGGCGCACCAGGGTCTTCAGACTTCGGTCGCCCACACCGTCGTCCACGCTACCCGTTGCAACCGTGCACCGACGCCAGAGTCCAACTGGCCCACTAGGCAAGTCAAAGCGAGGTATCGATAGTCAGCAAATTTCTAGAAGACGTCTACACCACTGTGAACTTAGCGACTTGACGTGGTGTTCTGCAGAAGGAGTCGTCTTCGACTTACCTTAAGGCTCACATGCTCAGAGTCAGGATGAGGATTCTTGATGTTGGGTGCACATCAGGTCCCACCCTTTGGACTTCGAGAACTTGTTTCATAAAGTTCCATCGCCGGCCACATCGGCTGTACATGATCCGAGGTGTCGTCAAACTCTACCGCTTGCGTAGAGATTCGAGAGGTGGAATGACTGACGGAGAGAGGAGAAGCCGCGATGCCGAACGTCGAAGCGTCTGGCCCGTGGCCCGTGGCGCCGTGGGAGCCTGATGAGATGATCTTCCACGTGGGTCCTGACACGCGTGCGGCGCGAGGTACAGGGGGGTGTGACCACGCCCGAAGGCTATCTGCTCGAAACCCTGTATCGCTCGTTCCAGAGCTTGCAGCCAATGATAGTCGTCGAAACGCTCGAGATTGATCGTCAATTGAACTTGCGAAATAGCCTTCGGAGTTCGGATGTGGTAAGACCCTGTACAAGGGAAGCGTTAATCGCGTCTTTGAAAGTTCTCGCCTCCGGGTTAGCATGGGGTAGAATTTCTATAGCTCCAGCCTGACAAATCCCCGCGTCCTCCCCGCATACTACTGTAGCGTCGCCCCAGCCCAGAATCGTCTACTCCCTCCGAGTTGCCTTCGGCCCAACATCACCGATCAGCAACAGTCGAGGGCCACGTCACGTCCCAGCCATGAATGGGGCAACTTCGGAATGCAGACCTCTCAAACGAACGCGAGAGCAGTACACCCGCAAGGCATGGTGAGACACCACGTCGCCACGAAAGCAGCCTCCCGCTTCGGCTGACCGACCTCACAGCAATGGCTGCAAAGTTCGCAAGGTGAAGTGCAGTGGTGCCGTGCCTTGCAGCCGCTGCTTGGATGTGCAGAGCGATTGCACCTACGCCGACGCCATCACAACACATGAACACACTGAAGTTACGCATGGGCAGCGCAGCGGCAAGACGGCAGACGCCGACACCGGTAGCAGCACGCATCGTGAGGACCAACTATCACCTGGTCGCCTGCAGGATCTTGAGCGCTTCGTACGCTCAATCCAGGATGGGTTATCCCAGCTGACATCCGCCGGCTCGACTCGTGTTGGCACTAGTGGCGAACCCCCGCGCATGCTCTCCAGCCCGACGCCTACAGATCTGTCGTCGACGACGAATCCACGCCTGTCGATGCTGTGTCGCCGACGCTCCACCATCACTCGTGCCAGCCCGAGTAGCTTCGAGACCATGCTCAGATTGGCCCAGTCCTCGTTGGCAGACAATGGCATCGTCCCGAGCATTGATGAGGAGGTCTGCAGCGTGACTTCTTGTGCGGCTGCCACGGCCGGCGCCGATTCTGCAGCGGCTCTCGTCCATGCCGGGCACACCATCCTTGCACTCGGCGAATCGACTGCCCACTCACTTGTCGACACTTTTGCATCTCACGTTTGCGTCATGTACCCCTGCGTCGACATGGCCACAATCCGAGGCAACCTGGCCACTCTATACCAGCTAAAAGCCAGCTCGGGTCGAGGCGCGACTGCAGCTCTGCGCCTCATCGACATCGAGATTCTCAAGGCTGTCATGGCGGTGGGTGCCTCTGCCAAGTCTTCGGAGCCGTCTACTCTGGCCCAAACCCACGTGCAGACTCTGCTCTGGACCGTAGAGAACGTTTGCAGCCAAGAGCTGGTGGGGATCGAGGACGTAATCATGTCGTGTTTGATGGTCAGGCTTCTCCAGATCCGACTATGCCCGGTTTCCGCTGACCGTGCTTCTAGTGCATCTACTTCACTCAGCAAGACGAACGCCACAAGGCGTGGAGAATGGCCGGCTTTGGCGCACGCACAGCTCTGGAGTTGGGTCTCGATAATAGTGAACCACACGAAGCACGAGGATTGCACACGACTGACTCCGACTTCGAACAAAGCGATTCATACGATCGGCGGCGCAGATTGCTCTTCTGCTGCATCTACGACCTGGACACTTGGAGCAGCTTCATAACAAACCTTCCCCGTGTTCTGTCACTTGACCTTCCACCAGACCACCTCAATTGTTTGGTGCGGCGCCCAGTCATTTACCGCGGTGACTGATAAGTACTGACGTTGGCCGCAGCAGTTACCGTCTCACCAGTATCTTCGCGCAATGCTCGAGATGGACCGCATTGGAGCAGATCTCATCGCGTTGCTGAAAGAACCCGATCAGGTGGCCGATGCATTGGGAACAAGGATGGGCTATCTGGAGTTCCGCCTCAAGAACATGGAACGCACGACGGGATTAGATGAGTCTTCGTCAGAAGGGAAAACTCACGACCATGGAATACCGGCGGCCGTACGAATATTCATACAATTACGAGCCAATCACCTTCGTCTTCTGACACAACTGCGATCGCTGGCTTCCGCGAGAATGGCAGCCACTCGGCCAAGCTCTGTCAAAGCACTGGTGAGTGCCGCGGACGACAACGTGTGGCTGTGCAAGACCGCAACGGAGGGCGGGTCGATTCCTGCGCTGCTGCGACCAACGTTCGTTCATTTCCTCATGGCGGCCGTATCCGGTATGCTCCTCGCTGCCACCTACGATCCCACCGTGTATGGCCCCAAGTGCCGACGTCCCTTCGGTGCAGGACTTGAGATGCTCGAAGCCTGGCCACACAAACCGCGCGGCGTAGACCCTCGGCATCGATACTCCCTAGCAAATTTGCGCAGTCTCGGGCGAAGGGTCGGCATCTCCAATGATAGTGCTAACGACTCTGCTCTTGACCGGTCAACCGCGCTCTTCTTGCATAATGCGTCGTTGTCTGACGCGAATCTCGAGCAGAGCTGGAATGTCCTGTCTGAGGATGTCTTCGCAATCGGGGAGTTGAGTGCGCAAATGCAACCGTGGGATGAAAGATGGTTCGATTTTGCGTTTAACAGCTATGGCGCGGGACTTCGCGACAACGAGAAATACCCCATCTAAGAGCCGGCTTCAAACGTGGACCGCCTTGCCGTTGCGAATCTCTGGAAGTCTCATAGAGCGAACCGGCGGAAGAACTGTATCTCTCATCATTTGCCCACGTGCTGCGCCAGGAAATCCACGCCTTTCTGAATGGGCTCAAAAGCGGCATCGTCACGCTTCACTCTAGCATCAAAGCCGTGAGCCGCGCCTTCTACAAGGTACAGCTTAGTCTGTACCCCATTGTTCTGCAGTGTCGCATGGGCCCGTTTTGCAAATTTTACATCGACAACGACATCCGCTGTCCCCTGAACGAAGGCTGTTGGCGGGAAGTTGGGTGTCTCCAACAGTTTCTCTGGATCCACACGATCGTACTCATCGTCGGCGATGATGCCATCAAACTGAACACCCTTCCTAACTGATGTGACGAGATAGGCCCCGCGCGGCGTGCTCAGATCGAGTCCTTTGGGACCGAAGGGAGGTGGCGCAGCGGTTGGTGGAGGAATCTCCTCAAAGACCTTGTCGATGAATTCGGCCGAGGGCGGAGCGGGTGCGTTGGGTGGGGGTGCAGCGCTGCTCCCGGTGTGGTAAAAGGGATCACGGAGGTATTTGAAGCCGAATAGATCAAGGATGGCCTTGGGTGGGTGGGGGCGAGAAGCCTGGATGTGCAATGCGTCAATGATCGGCTTTTCAGCGAATTGCGCCGCTTCAACTCACCATCAACAACGCAAGGCCTCCGCCACACGAGTGCCCGAGGGTGACGATGTTCTTGCCGTCCACTCGGATGCCATGCTCTTTCTCGAGCAGTCCGGGCAGCTCGCCCTGCGCCCAATCGTACGCAGCCACCGAATCGGCGACTGGACCGTCCAGGACAGAAATGGTTGGGCAGAGACGGTAGTCTGAAGTCACGGCGACGAAGCCCGCTTCGTTCAAGCTCTCAACGTGCGCAGCCGAAAGCATTGCCCGGCTACCAACAACATAGCCGCCTCCATGAAAATACAGCGCTGCATGCCGGGTCAGCATGGTGTTTCGCGAAGCAGTAATCCTCGATTCAGATCTTACCAATTCCCTTGACTGAGCTAGTGTTCTTGGGCAAGTGGACGGTGGCTGTCAGGTTCACTGTCTGGGCCCCATGCTCCACAGCCTTGAAGATGTAATCGACGCTTGCCATGTCTGCCAATACTTCGTATACAGTGCAAGTGATGGTGGATGGGACTGAGGCTCTGCTTCGGAGCGAGAGAAGTCGTTAGGAAAGGGACGTAGTTACAATGCAACGCCCGACTCTAGAAGACCTGCCACGGTGCTCGCAGCTCGATAACATCTTGTCCAACTGTGTTGGCAACGACGGACATGCAGCACGAGCTGCGCTAGTGGCCGCGGGGCTGGGAGAGGTCGATTCCGCGGAACCACCGCTCGCTGGTAAGTCTCCAGACTCTGGCATGATTGCACCATCTGCAAGCTTGCGCATCCCAATTTACAGTTGAGGACGAAGGCACATGAGGCAGGGTCCAGCAATACCGGTACCTGGCTATCCCTTGTACTGTACAAGCTACTTCCGAGTGCCGTTGTTATAAGCCGAGAACTACATGTTTACCTGCAAAACCCGCACTTTGCGCAGCTCCTCCGCTGTAATTATTACTGATATACACGATTGGGACATGCACACTGGAAGGGTCGCATACTTTCCGTGGAATTGGAGTACCGTAGTAGTGATTGTGACACGGAGACAACAATAATGGACACCTCCCGCGGCAAAGCGTCCAAGTCACCCGGAAGCAACTCGACTCATTGAGCTCCGCGGAAGCCCAAGCCAAGGTGGGCAAGCCATGTGCCACCGCGGTAGGGTACATGCTAGTGCTCGACTCAAAGTACGGATATGACCCAAATACGCCCGAGAGTTTGAGAAACTCGTGAGACCTGCGTTCTGATCTGTAGCAGTAGCAACGAAAACAACTCACCCAAGCCGACTGACCCTGCCTACACATCCCTGCCCATCATCATGACCGGCCCAAAGCTGGAGCTGAACGGCTTCACGATCCCCTGGATACCCGCCGTCCGCCCCGAAGATGAGAGCAACATGTATCCGTACAAGAAGCAGACGCGCAACACCAGGACCCTGCCCGTCGGCTGGGAATTCGCGGCCGGCCGGCGTGCCATGCACGAGGAAACCGTCTTTGACGAAGCAGTCGAGATCCCGCTCAGAGATGGAGTTAAGGTCCGTTTTGCCACCGCAAGGGAGATTTCCAGCCAGCATGCTTTGACAAGGAAGGTACTGATCGCGGTGAGCCCAAAAAGATCCAATGTGATATCTTCCGGCCCGTCACCGAGACCAAAATTCCCGCTGTATTGGCAATGAGTCCCTATGGGAAAAACGGACACGGTACGTTTTGCCTGGCGTCGTCGATATGCGGGCCCCATGGGGGGGGAAGACCAACGCTGACCTGTGAGGTGTTCGCCGTACAAAGGCTTCCG
This sequence comes from Oleoguttula mirabilis, assembly GCA_035135055.1. Taxonomy (NCBI): domain Eukaryota; kingdom Fungi; phylum Ascomycota; class Dothideomycetes; order Mycosphaerellales; family Teratosphaeriaceae; genus Oleoguttula; species Oleoguttula mirabilis. The sequence goes on along the minus strand of JAVFHQ010000022.1, from coordinate 61,834 downwards.
CATCTTCGACAACATCCCCTTCCGGCTCGGCCTACCAGAGAGCGCCACCTCCGGTCTGGAGAAGTTCGAAGGGTAGGTGGGCGGGGTCTTCGTCTCTGCAAAGGCATCCTTTCCAGATAATGACAATACTGACCCCATTGCGACGCTCAGGCCCGACCCAGCCGAGTGGTGCCCTCGCGGCTACGCAGTCGTCAACGTGGACATCCGCGGCTCCTGGGACAGCGAAGGCGATTGCTACATCGAGGGGGCCCAGATGGGTAAGTTAAGACCTGATGCTTTTTTGCCTCCCCCCCCCCCCCCCCATCCCACAGAACCCCGGAGGATATTGAAACCCGGGTGAGTTTTCAAATAACTGACCCAACAAGTCACACAGGGCTGGATGGCTACGATGCCGTCGAGTTCATCGCCGCGCAACCGTGGTGCAACGGCGCGGTCAGCATGTGCGGCAACTCCTGGCTGGCCACGGAGCAGTGGGCGACCGCCATCGCCCAACCGCCCTCGCTCAAGTGCATCGCGCCGTGGGAGGCCTTCACGGACAAGTACCGCGACCTGATCTGCCGCGGCGGCGTGCCCAAGATCAGCTTCGCCTCCTTCGTCTTCAACAAGACGATCCGCGGGCGGCACCGGCGGGAGGATATCGGGGGCGCGCTGGCCCAGTGGCCGCTGTTCAATGGGTACTGGGAGGACAAAGTGTACGACACCAGCGCGCTCACGCTGCCGATCTATGCGCTGGCCAGCTATTCGTCGGGGAACCATGGGTCTGGGACGGTGAGGGGGTGGGACCGGGCGGCCTCGAAGGACAAGTGGATCCGCTTCCACCCGACGCAGGAGTGGTTCGATCTCTACACGCCGAGGTATGTCGACGACCTGCAGCGCTTCTTCGATCGGTACCTCAAGGGCATCGACAACGGCTGGGAGACGACTCCGAAAGCTAGGATCTCCATCCTCACATATGGGAACCGGTTCGAGAAGGTGCGTTCGATGGCCAAACAAAACATACAGCAGAAAAGTATATGGAAGGGAAAAAAAGACAACCATCTGACACAACGTTTGGAAAATAGGGCCCGATATGGGACGCCCCCTTCGCGGACTACCCCGTCCCCTCAACCGAATACCGCAAACTCTACCTGCAGGACTCCGGCAAGCTCGCGTCCACCGCGCAAGCCGACGCAGCCTCCGTGGCGCACCACGCGGACAGCTACCAGGCCCAGCCGTCCGAGTTCGTGCTGACCTTTGCCGAGGCGACGACGCTGGTCGGGCACTCGAAAGCCGAGCTCTGGATGTCGTGTCAGGACAAGGACGACCTGGACGTCTTCGTGTCCATCCGCAAGCTGAGCAAGAGCGGCGAGGTGCTCGAGCACGTGAATGTGCCGTGGGCGGCGCTGCCGGAGGGGGTCAACACCCAACACGATGTGCCTATGGCGCAGACGGTCAAGGTGAGAGAGCTTCCAATCCTGCTGCTAGAACATGCATGCCGTGATAGATGAAGACATGTGGGAGACGGCGCAACTGACCAAGTTTTCGTATCCCAGTACACCGGCCCAACCGGCATCCTCCGCGCCTCGCACCGCGCCCAGGACCCGGACCGCAGCACCGCCATGATCCCCTTCCACCCGCACGACAAAGAGGACAAAGTGCCGCCCGGCGACATCGTCAAGCTCGAGATAGCGCTGTGGCCCATGGGCATCCACTTCGACGCCGGGCAGAAGCTGCTCTTCCGCGTGCAAGGCTTCATCGACACGAGCTCGGACTTCCCCAGCCACATCGACAAGGGGCTCGACAACCTGAATGTCGGCCGGCATACCATCCATTTCGGCGGGCAGTACGACTCGGCGATCATTGTGCCTGTTGTGGCCCTTCCGCCGGCGCAATAGGGTTGGGTTGGGAGAGACGGTTATGCTACTAGCGATATAGCCCATAGACCCGCAATGAGGCCCGCCCGGGGCTCTATATCTATCTTTCCGTGTTTGCTTTCCTGTGCTATGGGCAGTGTAGTGTTGCAACGTGCAACGTGCTAAGCAGAGTATGTAGGCAGGTCCAGGCGAAGGCGTCTGTAAATACACGCTCGAATCCCTACATCAGACTTTCCAAGTGGGTATCTCAAATCACAAATCACACGCCCGGAACGCCAATGCATAGTCCCACGCTAATGAATGTCATCAATTCCGACTTTCGTGAGCTCCGGTGAACTTCCATCCCTCACTGGTAGTCGAGAACCTCCAACGGGAATGCCATCTGCAACGAGTACGGCTGCGTCTCCAGATCGGCCATCATGGATGCCGGCGAGACGTCACTCTCCCTGAGCGAATTCCCCGTGACCTCCGCGCCAACGTCTTGCGACTGGCTCTCATTCGCAGCTGAGTTGATCGGCGTGTTCTGCGCTGCCCACGCCCGATCCGCCGCCTCCGTCTTCGCCTTCCGCTCCTCCTTCACCCGTTTGCGCGTCTGTGCCGCCGCCCGCTTATCGGCCATATGCCTCTCCCAATCGCCGTACAAGTGGTCCGCCAAGCGCCGCACGTCGGCTTCGAGGAACATGGTCGTCTGCACATTGGACGAGAGGTAGGTGCCGTAGCGCAGGCGTGGGAGGTTGCCGGGTTGCTTGAGGCGCATGAGCGAGGGGTGGGTGGAAGGGAGCAGATGGTGCTCCTTGACGTCGTACTTGGTCTTGGCGGCGGTCTTGGTGATCTTGCGGGGCCATTGCTGTTTGTCGCAGTGGGCGCAGCAGCGGAAGCCGTTGACGAGGATGGCGGAGCGGGCGCTGGTCTTGCCACAGAAGAGGCAGTGCTTCTCGGCCCAGGTGAGCAGGCCGGCTTTGCCGCGCAGGAAGTTGCGGGTGGACTGGAGTTTGGGCGTCTTGAGGTCCTTGTGATGGGTGATTGAGGCGTGGTGTCGGAGGAAGTGCTGGGCCCAGCTGTTGACTTCGCCGCGGAGAGTGCGGCACGTTGCCGCGAGATAGTCGAGGGCATGTGTGAGGGAGTGGTCGGGAGCGTCGGCGGTGAAGGCGATGTTGGGCTGGTGAGAGGGGAGGAGGAAGTCGCAGACGAGGTGCATGAGCTCCGGCGGGAGGCTGGTGAGGCGGTCTATGCCTATGCCGTTCGTCTTCGTCTCCATCCTCGAATCACCAAGAGGCGCCTGTGAGCAGCAGAGTGCTGTCTTGGGATCCAATGTGTTGTGATGGGCGGATATCCTCTGGCTCGTTGAATAGTTGGCATGTCGGCATCGGCATTGGCATTGGCATTGGCATTGGCATTGGCATTGGCATTGGCATTGGCATGTGAAAGTGGGGCGGGAAGTGGTGCAAGAAGCGGTGGGACGGAAGGCAGCACGGTGGCCAAAACCTTCGGGACAATAGTGACCTATGTCTATGCCAAAGCTGCCACTTCTCAGCGCTTCCTTATCTACAATATTGTCCACGCACTGTGCAAACTATTCCGAGCAGATGCGTATATGCAGTATCTAAGAGCGCGAGGCTGCGCAGCCAATAGCGCGGCACGCCTGAGAGGCTGAGAGCCATCCGATGCACTCTCCCCAGCATGTTCCTGTTCCTGCGTCCGTCGGAGGCCCGATGTGGAAGGTGTGTGAAGCTCATCGCTGACCGAACTTACCTCCTAGAAGCAACTCTATGACTAGCCAAATGGTCACTCTCACCCTCTCGTGTTCTTCTCTCTACTCCTCTCCAAACGTGTAACAGCTCCATCTCATTGTTATCTCTCCGAACACCACCAAAATGCGCGGCAGCCCATTCCCCATCGACGGCATGGACCCAGCCTTCAACCTCCCCATCAGGCGGCCAATTCACTCCTCTTCTTCTTCCGACGAGCCCAAGCCACACAGCTTCTGCGTCTCAGCAGACCTGCTCATCCCGGGCAAAGGCGCCCCAATCAAAGACGGCTCCATCGTGGTCGAGGGCAGCAAGATCACCAAGGTCGCCACCACCAGCGAGCTCGCCCGGGAGTACTCCCACCTCCCCAAGTACCACGTCAAGGTCCTGATGCCCGGCATGTGGGACTGCCACGTCCACCTCCTCGGCCTGCAGAAGGTCGCCGGCCCGGCTTTCGTCGAGAGCCAGCAGAACATGGCGTTGACGGGGGCGCGGTGCGCGAGGGATGCCATGCTCATGCTCGAGGCCGGCTTCACCAGCGTGCGGGAGATGGCGGGGTATGGGCTGCAGATTGCACGGGCGATTGAGGAGGGCACGCTGGTGGGACCGAAGATCTACTCGGCGAATTGTATCATCAGGTAAAGCCATACATGCTGAAGTACGGTCATGTATGCCAAGACAGACTGACGAGACAACCCAGTCCCACAGGCGGCCATGCAGACATCCACGACATGCACAAACCCTGGTACGACGATGCCTGCGCCCACGGCATGCCCATGGCCACCGCCGACGGCATCCCCGAGTGCCTCAAAGCCGTGCGCATGCAACTCCGCGCCGGCGCCCACGTGATCAAAATCTGCGGCTCCGGCGGCGTGGGCAGCGAGCGCGACAACCCGGTCGACCAGCAGTTCTCGGGCGAAGAAATGCGCGCCATGGTCGAGGAAGCCGGCCGGGCGCAGCGGATCATCGGCGCGCACTGCCACGGCAAGCTGGGCATAATGGCGGCCCTGCGCGCCGGCGTCAAGACCATCGAGCACGGCAGCTACCTGGACGACGAAGCAGCGGAGCTGATGAAGGAGAAGGGCGCCGTGCTGGTGGCGACGCGGCTGATCGTGGAGAACGGGCTGAAGCTGGGGGAGGCCTTCCTGTCGCCCGCAGGCTATGCGAAGCTCGAGGCGGTGGCCAAGGCGCAGTGGATTGGCATGCAGATCGCCATCCGAAAGGGCGTGACGTGCGCCACGGGCACCGACTCTTGTGGGTCTATCGCGGGCAGTAAGCTGGTCAAGCAGGGCCTGAATGGGAAGGAGCTGTACTATCACGTCGAGGCCGGCATGACGCCGCTGCAGGCCATTGAGGCGGCCACGGCGAATGGCCCTCTCACCTTGGGACCGCAGGCGCCCAAGGCGGGCCAGTTGAAGGAAGGGTTCGACGCCGACTTCATCGGTCTCGACGAGAATCCTCTGGAGGACATTCGGGTGCTGGCCGGGCCGAAGCATGTCACGCATGTGTGGCGGCAGGGGAAGTGCTACAAGAGTCCTGGACACCCGGTCACGTCCCTGTAGAATGTACTGCACTGTCACACAAATCCCACGCTTCATCGGCCTTTGCCAGACCCTCGCGGCCATGACCATGCCTCCAGCTTGAAAATTGGGACTCTACAAGCTTGTATGCTATGCACGCTCTAGCCCATGAGATTACGCTTGTCGAGTGCGTCTACTAAAACCGAAAATCCGCTCACATGCGAGTGAAGCAGGGTATCGCTGCCCCGGACGCCTACCACTACCGCAGCAAAAGCCCGGCATCGAATTGTCTCCCGGCCAAAATGCCGCAGGTGCAACACAGAGCAGTCGTTTTGGACCGCACATCCTCCATCATCTGCATCGCGCCCTCTCTCCCCAGCTACAAATATCACATCGCCAAGCCGTCGTGGGTCGCGAACCCATTTCCGCCGTACGAGAAGTCGTCCCCCCCACTTCCAGAGTTCTCAACATCTTCATGGCTCATCAACCTCAAGCTGCCTTGCCTACTGCCCCTCGTACGTCTCGAGGGAACTCCGCACACCCACAGCCTCCAACATCTCGACCGAACGTCGGGGTGATGGCCATGGATTTTAAGTCCAGCTCGCGATGTAGATGGATTGTCAGAAGGTCCAGGACCACCGTTCCCACATAAAGGTAAACAAGGAAAGTTCTTTGGTAGCCAGCGGCATGCGCAGGAGAGCTGGCGAGAAAGAGGTATGGAAGGTAGTCAAGACGTTCGAAGGAAAAAAGGGGAGACTTCTAACTATGTGCGCCGTAGCTCACCAAACTCATCGGGAATGTGAAGTCACCATCACCGCTTACGTTCAGAGACAGAGGCGCTCTACATCCCACGCGGCGACGAAACGGGATAGTCCCGGGCTGCCCGCCCTCCTGTCAGGCACGGCCGTCAGGCCCCGGACACGCCAGGTGCACGGAGAGTTTCACTCGCAACCGCATGGGTAATTGTTGACAGTGGGGACGTCCTGGCCTCGATTGAGGCAGTGAGCCTGCATGTTGGTACCTTCCTTAGCTCGACGCGTGTGGCGTTGCGTGGTATTAGGATTGCTCGTCGGCGCCTCGCTGTCCCTGCGGCCTTCAGACAGGTACGTCTCCCGTCCCGTTGAGCCTCTCGCACGAGATGTGCGTATGCCAGCACTCGTAGTGTGCGCTTCGTGGGCTCCTGTATCAGGGATGAGTATGGAGGTGCTTTGCTGCGCAGGGCAGGTGTCCGCCGCCCTGGTATTGAGACATCGAGATGTGAAGTGGGGCTAAAACGGCTGGTGCTGCGATCTAAGGCAGGGTCGGGCCGCTGCTCTAGATCGTGGTGTCGGTCCGGAGCTGACCATCAATCTCCCGATGCCGTACTACCTCCCGGTCCATGTGGACGAGTATGATAGCAGGTCTGTGGACTGTGCCTCCGCCTGACCCCCGACCGACCTATGAAAGCGCGTATACGGAAGCCGAGTGTTTAGTGCTCATGATCCGGGAACTAGGAACCGAGAGATCGGCCGGGAGCACGTGGCTGGAATCATCGATCTAGTCGCCAAGTAGTCGCGCTTCGACGCGTCCGCCAAAAGGTAGGTTTTAAGTAGTGAAGACATACTACACATCTCTCTCGCACCACGACCGTCAACATGCTCGCCCTAGACACCACAAAGCCCTCTCGCAAACTCACACCCAACATCCTCCCCTGCACCATCAAACACAACGGCCCCATCACCACCTCCAAACGCTACTGGGCGCCCTCCTCATCCCCCTCTCCCAATGGAGTCACCCAGCACACGACCTACTTCCGCGGCCGCAAACTCCGTGGTCGCGCCATTCGAATCCCAGACGGCTACCAAGGCTACGTGCTAGCCAAGACGGACAACCTCGTGCCGCAGAAGCCGGCGCAGAAACCGCATGCGCATGTCAATCTGTTCGAAAGCGAGGACAGGATCGAGGATGAGCTGGATGAGGACAAGCCGGTGGAGGTCAAGATGATGGAGCAGAAGGGCTGCTTCGACCAGATCATGGTGTGGGAACACGAGGTGGAGCCGGAGGCTGGAGATGAATATATCAAGGGCGTGGAGGAGTGGGTCGCTTTTGCCGAGGCGGTATGCATGATTCCAGTCACCCCGGTGCAGACAACGCACGCACGCACGCACACATGGCTAATGGGGAAGTAGATGCACAGTGGCCACCGTCCCGTATCCCACGAGCAGCTGCCTTCGGAGCCCATGCACGACAAGCACGCGAAGCTCGAAGACCTGGCACGGTGACGAACAGTTTCATCAACAACGAGGAAAGCACGCTTGCCGACACCACAATAAAGCCATCGAAACGTTCGTGCAATGCGTACCCTACTCGTGCTTTTGCTGTCTAGGATAGCGTGCACGTGTATATGATACAGTCTATCAACTGCAATGCCGCAGTGACAAGAGAGAGCACCACTTTCGCCCGCCAGCCAGACGCGCCTTTCGCGCTCACAAGAAGTAGTCCGGCGTTCGGCGCGAGACCATTGGCTCGCCGGCTCGGGGGCAGGGGTCGAATTGGAGGCTGCAAATGGGAAGCGAGTCAGCAGGTGGCTTAGCATAGCAATGGTGGTGGAGAAAGAGAAAGGCGGGACGCACAACGTGTACTTGAGGTGCTCATCAATCTCCATGATGGCAGCCTGGTTGCCGCAGCGGTAGCAGTAGTTCGGCGCTTCACACACACGAAAGTCAGCTCTCCATCACGCCTCATCTTCGCGACATTGCGCCTGATCGTACCGGAAAAGATCGTCACCACATTCCTATCCTGACTCCAGTTGTACCCCTCCATCACCAGCTGATGTGCGCGCGCCACAAGCGTCAGGCCATTGTTATGGTTGAAGGCCTCGCTAATGTCCTGCCCAAACGTATAGCCCGCGCCGCGTGGGCTGATCCCCCACCCGCACCGATCATCCGGATCGCTCCACAGCAAATCGCACATGGGCCCTTCATGCGGCACCTCCTGTATCCTGTCCAGCGCGCGGATATTGTCGAGCGTGTCAATGGAGGGCGACAGGCCGCCGTGCAGGCAGAAGATCTGGTTGTCGATCAACGCCGTGAGCGGCAGGTAGTCGAAGAGGTCGGTGAAGAACTTCCACACATTGGCGTTGCCGTACTTGCGCAGGCACTCGTCGTAGAAGCCGTAGACCTGCGTGATCTGCCGGCTCTCGTGGTTGCCGCGCAGGATGGTGATGCGGCCCGGGTAGCGGATCTTCAGCGCCACGAGCAGCGTCACCGTCTCGACCGAGAAGTAGCCGCGGTCCACGTAGTCGCCCATGAAGAGGTAGTTGGTGTCCGGGTTCGGCCCGCCGATCTTGAACAGCTCCATCAGGTCGTGGAACTGGCCGTGGATGTCGCCGCAGACCGTCACTGGGCACTTCACGGGCTGCACGTTCGACTCGTCCTGCAGCACCTCGCGCGCCTTCTCGCATAGCCGCCGCACATCCTCTTCGCTGAGTTGTTTGCACGTCATTAAGCTCTCGATCCAGCCATCGAGTGTCGGTATCGAGGGCGGGTCGAAGGACGCTCCCAGTGTGTGCTCGACCTTGCCTGCTTCGCCCATCTCCGTGTCCACGGGTTGCGCTTTGAGCGCGGCAGCCTCCGCCATATTATCGGTACCAATGCGTTTGTCGGTATAGGTGGGTGATTGGGGCGGTCAAGGGCTACGGCTGAGGTTGACGGTAAGGGCTTTGGATGGAGAAGGTGCGGTGGAGGAGGGCGCTCGGGTGCGGTTGGGACTGCGGTCGTGTCGGGCGCAGTTAGTATCGCTTGATGCTGTCGCTCAATTGATTCGAGAGGGTGAGTAGCTATGCTGTGTCGTGTGTGTCGCAGAGTACATGGTACCTCATCATCACAAGCTTGCGGCCGCCCTGAGGTTGTTTGGATTCGATTGCGGGAATAGCCGAGAAGCTTGGCTTTGTTGCGCCCGGATGGCACGTCACCGAAGGCTCGGATTCGATTGGGATGACATACACGCGACCTATAATAGTTGTCTCACACCGACAGAGACGCGGTAGCATTGAGGGTAACAAATACAACGACTAGCTAGGGATATAAGGTCGCGCGAAGCGCTCACAGAAGCGAACAAAGCACAGTGTAAAAAACTCAAGCAACCCAGCGGAGAGCAAGCACCACTCAGCCCATCCTACCCTTGCCCTTGCCACGTCTGCCACTACCACTGCCCGGGCTCGACAGCGCCGGAAACGCTTCGCTCGGCCCCTCCTTGCTCTGCTCCTCCGCCAAACTGAGCTGCAGCGCAAAGTCGAGGTCGCTCATCTCGCTTGCCCTGCTCGACCCAGCCAGCAATGGCGACACGCTGGGCGATGCACGAGCTGAAGACAGCTTCCGGCCCTTCGGCTTGACATGGCGGATCGGGATATCGTACCCACCCTTGCTCGGGGAGGCAGCCAGGCTTTGGCGTATTGCTTCGGCCAGATCCGCATCGAGCTCGTCATCCGTCTTCGGTGTGGACATGCGAGGCGAAAGGCTGCCTGCAGGCGTCGCAGTCCCACTCACCCACGTGCTATGGTCCGTGCTGGCAGCGGTGCTGGCAGCTGTGCTTGTATCAGAGCTCCTTCGTAGCGTCTCTTGTTGCAGAGTTTCTTGGCTAAGCATAGCGGCATAGGCCAGCATCTCCTCTTCGCTACCATCGAGCAACTCCGTGCCAAAGCGGCCGGCAAAGCGCTGAGCATCCTTCTGACGTTGCTTCTTCTCACGCTCAAGATCAAGCTTTTCGTTGGCGATGTAGTCCTTTAGGTTGCTCCGAGTCGCGCCAGAAAAGCGCTCACCCCCGTTGTTGCTGCCTCGCTCGGAACGCCTCAGGCGGCGTTTGTGCGACTTGTACTGATCCGCGGCCGACGAGCTGTAGGACCAATAGTGAAGGCGGACTCCAAGCGACACCATGCCACGGAGGACCGTCGGGTCGGGATCCAGGCAGATGGCACCCGCTGCGAAGAGGTTGATGCCGACGCCTTGCGCAGAGGCCTGAGCCTGTACCAACTGGCGACGGGCACGAGACGAAAAGCGAGAATTGAGCGTACGGATGGGCTGCATGTTAGACCCGAGCGGGTCCCAAGCCTGCACCAAGCCGTCATTGCCACCGTGGACAAGGTGCAGAGAGGACAAAGCCAGGCACGAGATTTGCGGGGAGTCCGTGTAAATGATGCGCACAGGCTCAATGGTGTTGATCGTCTCCGAGTCCTTTGGGATTGATGCGCGCATGTTCCACAGAATGACAGTGCCTGTCTTTGTGCCAATAGCAAATAGGCGTGCTCGCTGACCAGGCATATCTGCTGGGTCCACCACCGCATCGGTTGGCGACATCGGCGTAAGGGACGGAGAAGAAGCAGCAGAGTGGCCAGAGAAGCATAGCAGCGGGTCTTCTGAGATGGTCTGGGTGGCAAAGGTAGAATTGTCAACCGTCGTAGCGAGTATCCGCACATTCTTGAGCCCGCCAAATGCGAAGACTGACACTCGCCATTCTTCGGACATGGGCCGAGGCGTAATGGAACCAGCGAAATCGTCTTGTGAAAGGGAGTCATCCAGCCGGTCCAGAGAGAAGGTAGGCACTGGTGCAGTCACGGGAGACGCAGCAGCGCCAAACAGTGACGGTGCCGAGGACGACTCTGTGCTGGCACTTGTCAAAGGTGGAGTGGACGTCGCCTCGAGACTTGATCGCTCCTGGAAACGACAGCGAGTGTAGCGTTTCACAGCAGCAACGCTTTCCTCATCAAGTCCACACTCGAGCACAACCACGCTTTCACCCGCATTGTTGCCGTCGTCACCAGCGAAGTCGACTTCAAGCCGTCTGCGCATGTCCCAGCCTAGACAGGATTTTCGGAAATCTTTCGGCTTACGGTTTGCATAATCCTCGATCTCGTGTGTCTCGCCCTTGATCTGGTCTTTGCTTAGACACATGCCGTTCCAGGATGATCGTGGCGAGTAGCTCCCATCAACAGCAGCGTTAGCGTATGGATCAGGTCTGGCAACCCGTCTGCTCGACTCGACAATGTTCCAGTACACGCTTCGTCCTGTAAGCCAAGCGGTGCGCTCAATTGCTTCGTCGTCAAGTCTCGTGCCACGCTCAACATGAGACCGCTTGGGGAACTTGGTCAGATAGAACACTTCGCCCAGGGCATTGAGAACGACAGCCCAGATGCGGTTCTGAGCATGGCGCTTGAGGCTGTACTCCGGGTCGACAGCAATGGCGATGATTGGCACGCCAGGACTGAGCGCCCAGCGGGCAGTCATCTCCCCGCGCCCGAAGCGCTGGTCGCGGTTGTTGACGTTGCCACTGGAGCCCAGACTGTAAGCTGTCAGAACTCCGAGAGACGAGCCGGCCAGTATGCCGACCAAGCCTTCCGTGAGCGACAAAACTGCCGCAGACTTTGCAATCCAAACGCTTGTGATGGCTTCATTGATGGAAGCAATACGTGGAATGCCAAGCTCAGGGAAAGACATAGCAGAAGAGAAGAGTAAGAAGCGGCCACGCATTTCCTCGGTGGAGCGGTAGTAGGCCATCCCTCCAGGAGAACCTTCGCCGTGCACCATGCCGTAGGGTTGGCTGACATCCATGACGTTCGGCACGCCCACCACCTCGCCTGGTCCAAGGCCATACTGAGCATCTCCGACGAAGCGTTCGGCAAATTGTAGGAAGAACTGCGGGTCCGATAGGCCCCAGTGGTCAACCTTGACCGCACTGGGGTCACTCGTGGTTGCGGTTCCGACATCATCAGCGCCATGGATGAAGCGTGGCAACCGCTTGTTCAGACCGCTGCCAAAGGTGGCATGGAGGTGATTGATTGTCGTGTGCAGCGCTGAGTTGTACAAGACGAATGGAGTAGCTGTATGACTCTGGCCCACGCGAGCTGAGCTAGGAGACGCGATTGCCTGTACAGGCTTACCGCGCGCCAAGGAGCGTAGCAGGCGAGTTCTCATGATGTACTCGCTGCGCCATGAAGCAAGCGCGGTGAGACGTGTAAAGGCGCGTCGCTCGGAGCGGACCACATCTTGCGTGTCGTCACCATCGGCCAGTATGTCCGCGCGAAGCGAATCCGTTCCAGGAAAGTAGTGTGCGAACGCGCTTCTCCATGCGTGAGGTCCAGTAACCAAGTCATGGAAGCGCTTCGAAACGGACGCGACGGAGGTAAGATCTGTCGGCGATAGATGCGCCAGTGCATGTGTCAACACCTCTGCTCTGCGTCAGCGTGGCCAATATTCCACAAACGAACTAATGTATCACCCACCATTGGGCAACTCCTGAATAGGCGAGCGCTTATCGTCCGGGCTGCGTGGCTTCTTGATGACCTCAAACCCAGGTCCTTCCCTTCTCCTGACAGGCGGTGTAGACGCCTGCTCATACTCGGTGATGCGGTTGAACGCTGGAGGCGAAGGCGTGCCAGGTGGAGGGCTCAGTCGCCCGCGCAGATGTGGCTGCTCAGTGGCCTCCCGCAAAGAAGCCGCGAACGCCGCATCGAGAGCGCGCTGCTCTTCGGATGCGGTTGCCTCCCCTGTACCAGCATGGCTTGCTGGTAACCGGGAAACTGGCGGTTTGTGGGCTGGAAGGCCATGCTGGGAGGTTTCGGTGGCTTCGAATGCGCTTTCGGTAGGCGTATTGGGGGTTGATGTGAAAGGCTCGGGTTGCATAAAACGACTGTGGGTGAGCGAGTGATGATGGTAAGACCGAGCCAGGTTCTACTGGGTCAGTCAATGAGCGCTGGGCGTGCGAGCGTGGGTGGCGTAGTGTCGTTGTCAGGATGAAGGAGAGAGTGACGTTTTGGCTGCGCTTTGATTGTAGAAAGCGCGCCAAGAGAATTTGGCTCTTGCACGTGCACTGGTGGGACTAGGGATGTGTTCAAATACTGGATCCAGAGAAGCGTATGCTCGTCGTTTGCGTATTACCGCTATGCTAAACTATGTACAACTACCCACCGCACACTCAAGGCACATACAGCCTAGAGTACGCAGCAACATCCGTCCGGCAGCAGATACACTTGGTGTAATTCCGCGCCGCCAGACCCACTCTGCAATCGTCGCACATGCTCAAGCACCCGCACGGCCACACGAGGATAGTACGCGGCGTGGATTGGCAGACCACGCACTGCGGCCCACCAGCGCCCATGCCCTCGGCGCCCGACTCCCACGCGCTGCTGCCTCCTCTGGAAACTTTGGCTCGGGCTTTCGAGCGCTGAGCGAGGATGAATTGCTCCATGTCGCGCTCTTCCTCTCCGTCAGTGGATGCGGATGCGGCGGATGCGGCGGCTGCTGCATGTCCGCGCAGGCCGTTGAGGAGCTGTGCTTTGCTGCGATCCGTATCCCGGCGGTACTGGCTTCTTGTCATGGGTCGCGAGGACTGGAGGCTGTAGGATAGGAGCCTGGCTTCCTCGCGTTCGGAGGAAGATTGTGGATTCAGCAGGCGTGACAGTAGGCTCATGTCCAGCGCACCATCAGCAGCTGGTGTGGTCTCTCTGCTCCGGCCACCGTAAGGATCGCTTTGCGTCGGTGTCCGCCTTCCGCTCTCATCGATATCAGAACGCTCATCTGTCGTGCTCGCATTTGTGCTCATAGATATCATACTCGTCATGTCATCATCCATTTCTCGTTCGCGGTACTCGCCGCTGTCATCGACGTTGCCGAACCACCCGCCGGACCGCCACCAGCCGTAAAGGTGATCGCTCAAGCTTTCTTCTCCGGTGTAGTTGCCAGCATCTTGCAACCTGTGGCGAGTCTCTACCTCCACGTCAACGTCATCGTTGGCAGGGACTGTGAGCCTGCCGTTGGCGTCCATCATCCAGAAGTCACGCTTGTCTTTGTTGATGGGAGCTGTAGCCTGGACCGATACTCCTCGCTCTCCCTCAGCAGCGCCAGCCGCCTTGAGCAGCCAAGCAGGTCTGCGCTCGATGCCGAACCTGTTGAGCACGCCGAGAAGAACATACGCCAGCACATTCGTCAACAGCCAGAAGATGCCAGAAAGAAAGTCGAAAGTGAGCTGCATCCGGCTCCGACGCTGCGCAATTCCAAGTCCACTGTCAACCTCACCAGGATGTGCCTTCTCTGACTTGCCGTTGACCACTTTCGACTTGCGCTCCCGAGCATAGGGTGAGAGACCGATAGCAGCGTTTTGCTGATCGGCGAACCCGACACCGCGTGCAACGCCTTCTCCCAGTAGCTCCGGGGGTATCGCTGGCAGTTTCCGCGTCTCAATGCTGGTCGCCAGCTCATCGATCCGCTTCTGCTCGACCCACGTCATCTGCGCGACCTGAATGCGGCTGCCTTCGTTGAGGTAGACGGCCTCGCTTGCAGCCGTCAGGACATTGAAGCCGATCTTGAGGAGGGTTGTGTAGAAGTCCTCGGACATTGTAATGCGGATAGAAGTCGACGACGAAAACTGCACGTTGGCCTGCAAGTTATGGTATGCCCAAGCAAGCCGCCCGCGGAAAGTTCGGCTGGCGTCTGCTTCGTCTGGGACTGAGAATGCTGTGACCAGAAGTGCAAGGCCGTAGATGGCACCGCAAACCGTGATACCAATCAGAATCAGGAGGTGTGGAATGAAGCCGACGACACAAACCGTCGGGAAGCGGAGCACCCCAAGATCTGTGATGCTCTCGACCGGCCGCATGAACACCTTCATGAAGCTCCACACGAATGCAGCCATGTAGCAGCACGCCCAGACGGCAGTGTTGATCAGCCGGACCTTGTGCCGGATACCTGTGACTGCGAGTGTGGCACTACTCAGGTGGCTGAAGCAGGATATAAGGCAGACCAACAGCACCTCGGGAGGCACGTTCAGCCGCTGCATTACCTCCGCCCTTGAGACGAGCGGCCCGCTGCCCTCACCAGCGCCGCCATCAAGCCTTGGTAGGCCGAAGAGACCAAGTCCTAGCGCGCTACTGATCATCGCTTCGCATTCTGCAAAAGCTAGGGAGTGCTCGAAGATAGTCATCCCAGTCTCCGGCATGGGCTGCTTTCCTTGGAGCGCGCATGAGAGCGTTTCGAAGAGCTGGCTCGTGCAAAGCGTCAGGAAGAACCCGAAAAGCAATGACATAGACCCACGTAGCTCGCTTCGGGTGCCGTCGACGGAGGCGAGCGACATGTGACGAGCAGCACAGCAGCTCGCATCGTCCTGCCAGAAGAGCAAGGTTGAGCTCAGCTTGTATAGAAAGCCACCTTCTCCGGCAAAGTCGATTGCAATGTGCTTTAGCGGGTCGCCGTAGTGTAGCTGGGAGAAGCTGGGAGACGTCTGGCACCTCATGGCTTGGAGAACATACGTCATCTGTACCAGGAAGGCGACAATTGGGACCGTGTAGAGTGCTAGTCGCATGTGCCAGCGTAGCCGTAGATGCTCGCGCGAAGAGGCGTAGAATTGTGTCCGGTTGAGAATGATAGCCTGCATTGTCTTGTCAGCTCAGCATTCCTCACGTAGCATGTCGCTCTGGTGTACACCTACCACCGCGAAGGTCGCCAACGCCCACCTCGACGTGAGGTAAGAGAAGATGCCGCCGAGATTCTTCAGCTTGCCAATACCCTGCAGCACGAAGCCGAACATTGACGAAGCTGTCTCCTCCCCGGCCTCTTGCCATGCCTGACTAAATGTAGCATCCAACACTGCACCGGTGCTTGCGGCAAACGCAGCGCTGGTGTTTGTTATGGTGGAGTTTGCCGTCTGTTGTCCTGTCGCATCTGCGATCATGCTGCCGCCATTCCATATCTTCCCTGCGATGTTGTCCATGGCTTCCGGCATGTGGAACAGCGAGCCAGCTCTTTGCGCCAGGCGTGGGACAACGAGGAGCAGGTCCAAGGCGGAGGGGATGAAAGAGGCGTTACTCGGAGTTGGAGACTCCATTGCTGCGGCTCTTGTCTGAGACACGCAGCTCGTGCAGGAACGAACAAAGCACTGTCTCGTCCAGGCCACTGATCACGCAGGGTCGTGGTTGCCCGCTGATCGGATCGAGTGCGCGTATGTTTGCTGGGAGCGCAAGCGCAAGCGGTCCGACATTCTGTTGCTTGACGCGATCCGGCCGCTAGCAACACCAATGTGTTACGGGTGGAAGTGATGGCGGGTATGTCATCTAGTGAATGCTCACAGGTTGGCAACGGACTCAAGTGAAGCATCGCTCGGCAAGCCGCTTCCGGTTTCGGCTTCAGTCTCACTTGAATGACGGAGCCATCTTCCAGGGACCAACAACTTCGACAAGTCTCCCGATATGAACAGAGGTCGTTCGAGGTACCGTATTGCCCACCAGCAAGTCTGATCTTACTGTTGCCGCGAGGAAGCAGTGTAGGCATCTCTTGCCTGTGGTTGTCTCGGGTTCACTGGAGCTTGGGTATACAACCGCCCTTCATCATGTCGTCCGCAATGGCCGACGCGACCGCACTCCCACCCGGGACGGTGTCGCCGAAGAGTGCCACTAGCAAAGGGGCGAGCTCCCTGACCAAAGCAAAGGCCGCCATCAAATACATGGTCGACCCGAAGACTGGCCCACAACCGGGTCGCCTTGGGACACGAACGCTACTACGCAGTCTACGCTACTTCACTATCTTCGTATTCTGGCGGCTTATACGGTACGCAAAGTACGCAGCAGTCGGCGCCATCGTGGCAGCCATCAGCGGCACAGCTATCGGGTCCATCGCCAGTGGCGCTGCCTTTGTGATAGCGCCGACCGGCATCTTGGGCGGAGCGGGCGTGGGCTTGTTGTGGGCTGTTGGCAAGTTTGGGTGGAGGAGGGCAAGGGCGAGGGTAAATAAGGGGGAGCATGATGGGCATGCTGACCCGAGGAAGGACGAGCACGAAGACGCTCAGGGCGTGGGTGGCGAAGGAGCCATTCGGCCTCCCAGGGCGGACCCGTGGTGAGAGCTTGGGAGCATGAACGATTGCCAGGCCGGCGACAAGCTCCGCTGTCGTAGCCGTGGGCTTTGATGGCCTTTACCCGGACGATACTGAATGTGGTCTGGTACATCGGCCAAGCTTTAGAGTAACCCGGTAGACCCAGTGGGAGCCCGACGTCTATGCATGTCACCTATCCTCACGCTATGCTTGTGCAAATCGGCCTCGGCTACTCACCGCTCAACGAGTTTCCCGAAAGCCTGCCAGCATCGAGGAGTCAGCTGCGGCGCACCTACCACAGGTGGCTATCACCATCCCACCGCTAGCACTCCCGACTCTGGCACATCGACTCTTGAAGTGGGATGCCTGGAGCATTGTACCTTTTAAGAACAGGAAGGAGTACGGTGTTTGGGCGGGCCACCCAAGCCCGTTCTGGGAATGGCTATGACCCGGATTACCGGGAGACGACGCCCTGCACCACGCATGATGAGATGGTTAGGATCTAGTTGGTTGGGAAGCTTCATCGTCGATACGAAGTTGACCGAGATCTCGGCAAACATGGGCTGATACAGCGACCTCTATAGCTCAGAACTTTCGTTACGTTTCATCTACTCATGACTGCTCCACCTGCTCATACCCTTCAGTCTTGATATCATTCAGCCCAAGATCCTCCTCCTCCTCATGCGTCCTCTCGTAATCCAGAATATCAATTTGCGGATCCGGTGCCGGCGCCGTCAGACTCTGCACATAACTGCTCGCCATGGGATCCTCCAACACCAGCGTAAACTTCCTCTTGCCCTCGATCGCCTCCGCCAGACTCGCGAAGAACTCCTCCCACGTCCTCTTGGACTCCGAAGTCATCGAGTCGCCCGCACCCTCCGCAACCTCAGCATCGCCGTCCTCAAGCCCAAACGCTTGCGCCCGCAGGTCTTTCCGCACATTGGTAAGGATTCCCTCAACGGTTGTGAAACGGCCGCCCATCGTGCCGGGCTCGACTCGCAATTGCAGCTCAGGACATGCCAGAGCGGCACTCTCGCTCTTGAGGATGTCTCGTGCCAGATCTTCCGGCGTTTCGACCCGTAGTGTGATTTTGCGGCCCTTCTCTGGCACCTCGCCGCCCGTCTTGACTTCGTTCGAGCGGTAGCCGCAGTCTTCGCAGACGGTCGACATGAGCACGACTTGCTTGAAGTGCGGGATGTTGACCATCTTCATGTTGGTCGCGCAGGGTCGTGTGCAGCCTGGACATGTTGCTGGGAAGGAGTAGACTTGGTCCTCCACGATCTCGTCCTCGGTGTCGACGTTATTGGAGGCCGGTGCGTCATCTGTGGGTAGTGATGGTACCATGCCTGTAGAATGGTACTCGGGCCGTATCTCAGTCTCCGGTGCCGCTGCTGCATGGTGCTCATGGCCCGGTGCAGGCACGTCGTCGCCAAGGCCGAGCATGCCATTCTGCGCTGGTGTGCGGTTGTACTCGACCTTCGCCCATTTCCCAGCAGCCTCACCCGGCTGCGGCTCGATCCAGCTGTTGCCTGACGGGTCGTCCGCAGACACCATGAATGGATATCTCCTACCCTGAAGCATGTCCGTGAGCGATTGTATGACACCTGCGATCCTCTGGCCGACCTCCGGCATTTGCTTCATTCGCTCATCCTGGTGAGTCTCCAGATCCTGCTTCACAGCACTCACGACGCCCTCGATGTTTGTGTACTGGCCCTTGCCGGCCGGAATCTCCAGGTCGAGATCCTCCAGCCGGAAGACGCACGTGTCTCCCTTTACCACCTGCCGTTGTAGGTCTGCCTCACGCTCCACTCGTAGCGCATATTTCGCCCCCTTCGGTTGTATCTCCCCCGCAGACTGTATCTCGTTGTTCGCAAAGCCGCATTCGTCGCAGGCGAATGACATGATCACGATCTCGCGGAAGAATGGTATCCGAGTGAGCAGCAGTCGCGTGATGCCGTTGGCATGGCAGTTCATGCACAGCGACTCGATCTCATCCACCACTCGCTGGTCCGTCTCTTCTCCGTCTGTCTGCCCGTTCGACGAGCCCATACCGTCGACTTGGCGACCCATGTCCTTGAATAGGTCTTGCATGAGATCTGCACCCTCGAGGCGCTGTCCGTTCGGTTGTTGTGCCATGTTCGAGTATTGGTGCTCAGATGGCGTGCGAATTGATGGCTATTGACTGTTTGCGTGTCGAGATATACAAAGTAGACAGCGCCTTTGGATCTTTTATCTGAATGTGACGCAAGGCTGTGGTCTTATCTGGGCTTATCTTAGCGCTCCCGACATGCGCCTTACTCGATCGGGGTTCAATCGGAAGGTGCGCGATGCTTCCGGAAGGAACGAGAACTTCGTTTCCTTCACCGTGCTGGGTCTCCGACACGTACGACGCTGCATATACAGCGCAGGCGTTGAGACAATCATTTGGGGTTGCGGGCAGATGAATCGCTGGAAATGGCACTGGTGGATCGGGCTGACGCACATTGATCTTTAACACGCAGGGAGGGCAGGTGAGTTGACAAAGTAGGACTGCCATCGTCGACAACTTAGTCCTAGATTCCCAAGGTATCAAGTGCCCGCCAGCTGCTCCTGGCTTTGCTAACGTCGACGTTCAGAGGTTCAAGCTCCCAGCAGCTTCGCCACATGGGCCGTCGCCCGGCAAGCCACCTTGTCTGGAAGATGCACGAAATACTCAATCTCAGTCTCGTCCGCGCTCCATAACCGTGATGTGTACCCCTTTGTCCCACTGTCCGCGTGTACCGGCAGAGCGAAGAAGAGACAGTCCGGCTTCCTTTTGTTCGACTATGACGAGCATCGGATGCGGCGATCACCTCCCGAGAAGCTCATTCTCACAAGTCGTACGTGGCGTGGAGCTGCTCTTCGCCTTTATGGTCCAGTAGCAGGCGACCGCCTTGCGAAAGCTGCAGAGACCAGCGAAGAGGTGCGCCTCGGCGTGCTCCATGAGGTGTGACTGCCGCGGTGCATGGCTTCGGTATTGCCGCACCAACCAGCCTGGGCGACCGGGCCAGGACCCATATGAAGCTTGTCTGATAGCCACTATACAGATAATGGGAAGACTACCTCAAGTCTTCATGAAGTCCCTCAAGTCCAGTCCAGCTTTCGTACTCGTTGCAGCAGCTGGGCGCTTTTGGCTTGCGAGTAGAGACTGCAAGCTAGATTTTTTGCCTCGAGCTCTCCGACTTGTAGTCGTGGTCCTGGCCTCCTCCGTCTTGCGCTGAACGGCCGTTTCGGCCGCCACTGCAGCTATAGGTTCCGTGCTCGACCCCGGCTTTCCACTGTCGCGTATGCGTGCTTGCAGCGTTTGCCTTGTGGTGCTCGAAGTAGCTTTGTGAGGATTGCGTAACTGCACGATAGTTGTAGCGCCGCACATGGAGCACTCCACGGTGACTGTCTTAGCATCGCGACTGTTTTTGTTGATACGGTCTGAACGCCCACGCTCATTTCTTTTGCTTGTCACGGGTTGGCAAGACCAGCCCGGGAGAAGAATGTTGCCGCAAGCTTTGCAGACCAGAGCGTCGTCTGCGAGTGGAGTGCCATCTTCGCCCTCGTCTGACATGGCCATGCGGGTGTGCTGCAGATGAGCGGAAATATTCGGAGAGGACACCATCAACACCCTCGAGGCGACCTGAAGATGCTGCAAGCGCGCAGACGCAGCAGTTGATGCCATGAGTGCAGATGTTCGTGCAGGGTGTTCGTGCTGGGCCCGTTACCTTGGGATAAGGCACAGAGGGCACCACAGTATGGCCAGCACGTATATGCTCCGAGAAGCGTGAATGCAAGTAGCCTGCGAGTCGATGAGTTCAAGCAGTCCCTCCTAGATCTTCAGGAGTGAAATGTTAAAGTGGCGTTCTACGCGAGAAGCCGAGTGGTGGAGGGGTCAACGGGCACTAGCGGCTGGCCGCAGATCTGTGTTTCGCCCATTTGGGCAGCATCTTGGCTTCGCTCGTCCAACTTCCAAGGACCAGTTTTGATGATTCTTTCCATTAATCGTGTCTTCGCACGTGAAATCACGCACCACAGCAAAGACTGACAGGACGCTCCAACTCATCATCGGCCACCGCATGAGCCGTCGCGTTGCGCAGCATACTTGGCCATGGAGCCGGAACTGAGGGAAGAACAAGGCGTTCGCCTGGCCGTTGAAGGATGCGGTCACGGCACGCTGCACGCAATCTACGCATCAGTCGAGGAGGCATGCAAGCAGAAGAGCTGGCCAGGTGTGGACTTGCTGATTATCGGTGGCGACTTCCAATCAGTCCGGAACGCCTACGACCTCAATTGTGTCAGCATGCCGGCCAAGTACCGCTCAATGTGCGACTTTCATGAGTATTACTCTGGCCAGCGGACCGCGCCATGTCTGACTATCTTCGTCGGCGGCAACCACGAGGCCAGCAATTACCTGTTCGAGCTCTACTACGGCGGGTGGGTGGCGCCGAATATTTACTACATGGGCGCCGCGAACGTTCTTCGTCTCGGACCTCTGCGTATTGCTGGCATGAGCGGCATCTGGAAAGGTTATAACTTCCGGAAGCCACATTTCGAGCGCCTGCCATACAACGAGAGCGACATGAGATCCGTCTACCACACCCGCGAGCTGGACATCAGGAAGCTGCTACAGGTCCGCACGCAGGTTGATGTTGGCATCAGCCATGACTGGCCGAAAGGCGTAGAGTGGAAAGGCAACTGGAAACTGCTCTTTCGATACAAGAAGCACCTTGAAGAGGATGCGAAGGGCGGTCAGCTCGGCAGCGTGGCCGCGCAGCAGGTTATGGATCGACTGCGGCCGCGGTATTGGTTCAGTGCTCATCTGCATTGCAAATACGCTGCTGTGGTGGAGCATGGCGACAAAGCCGCGCAACAACATCCCTTACCTACAGCAGACATCAACGGCACGGGTGCCAGGAACGGCAACGAGGCCGACTCGGACGAAAATATTGCTGGCCATCACAGTGCGAATTTGGCAATCGAGAAGAATGATGATGAGATCGATCTTGATATGGACGACGATACTGCTGAGACGACCGGCGCCCCGATAGGACAAACCGCCAACGCAGACGAGATTGACCTTGAGCTTGAAGACGATACTAACGGTGTTGCACCAGTCGCACCAGGCCAAGGCATGGATAATGTGGCAGTGCCAGTGACGTCTGACGCCCCCATCAACGTACCTATACTCTCGACTGATGCGGCGAGAGCCGAATTGCCAGAAGCCTTCCGACGGCCAGCTGCGCCTGGCCCCAAAAATGAGCCCGCAGAGCACCCGCCAGACATTGACAATAAGACGACTCACTTCCTCGCATTGGACAAATGCTTGCCAAACAAGGACTTCTTGCAACTCATGCCTATCCCCGTCCGTGAAGACATCGAGCCAAGACGGCCGCTGAAGCTAGAGTACGACCGCGAGTGGCTTGCCATCACACGAGCCTTTGTGTTGAGCGAGCCGTGTGCCGTTGGAGATCCAGATGCCAGAGTACCACCAGCGAAGTCGCAAGCGGAGTACCAGACTCTTGTCGAGGATCAGGCGAAGTGGCTCGCTGAGCATCTCTCTGATTCCGATGTGATAGTGCCCAACAACTTCGAGGTTACTGCTCCAACCTACGATGGTGGCAATTGGAACCTACCGCAATACAGCACTGTTCAGGAGTATCCAAATGCGCAGACGGCTCGCTTCTGCGAGATATTGCAGATACCGAACGCTCTTGCGATAAGCGCAGACGAGCTAGCAGCGCGGATGGAAGCTGGGCCGCGAGCCGATCCCGATGCCGAACGATTCGCTGCGCAAAAGCGAGGCCGGGGTGGCTTTGGTCACGGCGGCGGGAGAGGCGGTGGAAGAGGCAGAAGTAGAGGAGGCGGGAGGGGTCGATCTCGTGGACGCTGAAAATTGCTGCCCTTCTCGTGCTCGAAGCAGTGGTTTTACTCGAGCGTCGCCTGAAGCGCTACCATGACAGCAGCGATAAAGCCAGCATCCGGTGCACCTCTGGCGGCCCTGGCCGGAACTGCTTCGTTCTCGTCCAGGCTGCGTCATCTACCTCTTCCACGGCCGCCTCTTCCACCGCCACCTCTACCTCCTCCACGCTTGCCACCGAAGCCTCTCACTTTGCGCTCGTACAGCTTCTCACGACCAAAGCCAGCGTCGCCTATCCTTAGGTAGCTGACCACGCCTTGGTCCACAATGGCCAGGATGACGTTCTTATAGCCGTGCCTAACTTTCTGATACAGCTGGCCGTCCTCTTTCGGTGGAGCGTACGGGACTGTGTCCATAAGTGCGCCCAGCTGTTCGAGTGTAGGAACCGAGGTTGCACGCCCATCGACAACGGCAATGCGGAAATCGGGAATGCCTGGCGCGGACTTCTTGAACGTCTGCGAGCCTGGCTTCCAGATGTGATATGTTACGCGGAAGCCTGCGTCGGTGGATGGCGTCTCAGCTTCGGATGGCAGGTGGCGAGCCATGGGATCGTAATAGTCGATCAAGGCAAGGCGACGATAGATATCCGCGTAGCTACGGTAGAGGCCAGGTTGTACCAGCTGGTCGCTAGAATGCTCCTTTGCGAGATCACCTGGTATGCCAGCGAACCATGTCTTCCACCAGTGACCGATGTTGAAGAGGCCAGGCTGCCATGTCCGCTGAGGCAATGGTGGGTAGCACTCGGAGCCTGAAGGTGGACCGGGCGTGTCCCAGCTGGGCGCCCGCTGTACCGTGTAACCCATACGCTTGAGTCCAGAGTATACCGAGTACCGCTCGAATGTCAGTGCATGGTTGTGAGATTCCTCATCACCAATAAACATTGCATAAGCGCCTTGCACGCTCATGGGCAACCCTCTGTCGTCTTCGTCCTCGTCATCGGCAGGCCACCTGACGTCAAGCGTGCCGCGCTCGACCAGGTAAAGGACTTCTTCGGGTAGAAGCCACAGACGGTTGCCTCGGAGCTCGTCGTCTCCGAGCGGGTCATCCTTCCCGGGCAGCACTTGACCCATCCTGGCGAAGAGTGGACCCTTCGGGTTATAAGCATAGGCCATGTTGGACTCTGGATGGTACGTTGCTGTAGTGTAGCCCTTTGGCTGGTGTACTCTTTGGAATGACAGAGCATTGTGCATGGCCTGCCGTGATGCGGCAAGCGTGTTCGACTGCAACGCGGTGGCGTGCGGCTCGAAGTCCTTCTCGCCGCGCTTTGGTATCTTTGCGTCTTCATTGCTGAAGCAGGTCAGCATTCGAGTACGTTTTCGTTCAGATAAACAAGTAGCGTATACTCACGATATGGCAGCTAGAAACCGGAAATCTTGAGTTTCTTCGGAAAGATCGATGTCCTCCGGCAGAGGCCCCGATCTCGGGATAACATGTTCGTCCGCATCTGCCATGGTCTAAGTCCGCTCTCGATATGGCGGCGTCTGTTGATTTCCCGATGGGGGCGATGCGCACGATGTAACAAAATGCTGGAGAGAACGGAGCGAAGAAGTGAAAGTGAGTCGAAGTTGGAAGGTGCACGGGCCTCCCACACCAACATCTTGCGCAAAACCGGAGTTCCTTCGAGATCACGAACAACACCAGTGTACCATTCCACTGTCTTGTGTGCTTCCTCGCTACGTGGAGAATACCGAAAGTATATGGAGTGAGAAGTGAAGCATCTCGTTGCGCTGTATAAGCTTCGTCACGATGCCCACACCCTCACCGGACGACGAGCTGCTATCTATCGTACGTCGCCTACGATGTGGAGGCCATTGAACTGTTCGTTGACCAAGGCAGTTGCTCGCCAACCTCCGGAATGCCGCCGCCACGTTCGGCGAAGGCACGCCACCATATGAGAGTATCCGGACGACCATTGAGGACCATCTTCGGAGCATGAGAGAGCAGGGATCGCGAACCAACTTGACAGGCGTCCGGAAGTCTCCAGACTCGTCCTTCCCATCTGACGATGGAAGCACCCAGGAACAGGCATCGTCACAGCCCGCAATTGCCTTCCAAAACCTGGCTCATCGCCCGAAGCCGCAACGGTGACAGTCCCATCATGCTGAAAGCATTCTGGACAAGACTACCGGCAAGCGAACAACGGGACATGCTTGCCGCGCATGTGCAGCTGAGGATGGAGAGATGACCGACCTTTCTAACAACCGGGAGAAACGATCGAGCTTGTAGTAGTTTCGTGCAGGCTCCGCAGCCAGCCATGTCTACCTGCTTCTGTGGGAGACAATGTAGTGTCGAGCTTTTGTACAAGGACTGGCAACTCTCGCAAACAACATTGATGATATAAGCTGAGTGCCTGTTGTAGTGCAGCTTTCGCATCCATCAAGAGCGTGAGCTTTGGCTTGGGACTTCGCAATGTCCGATATGCCACGCATCAAGCGCGAGGACCACGAGAATGAGTCTAGCAGAGATGCTGAATCACATGATGGCACCACCACGCAGCAGCTATGCAAGGCGGAGCCAGACGCTGAAAGCGATGACACTCGTACTTCCGATACCAGCGCGTTCGGTCGTGATCAGGCTCTCCATCATGCCGCGCTAGCATACGACCATCCACCAGCCGCCCGACACTCGTCTGCCTCGTACTACGGTGAGACACCACTCTATCATCACCCATTGGCTGGCTCGACCGCCTTCCCCAATCAGCCTGCATTTGCCGTTCGGGACACTCCGTTGTTCGCAACCTTCAATCCCTTCATCAATCAGATGACTTCGGGGCCTCCATACCCACCACAGGGTCCGCAAGCTTTCGTCGACCAGTATGACTTCACTGGGCAAACCATCGGTCCTGACTCCACTGAGCAAACCATCGGTCCTGACATCGGCTATGAACCCAGGATGCATTCAGCTGCACGCCAGACCAATGTCATGCCGGTATCTGCAACGGAACGCCAACTGGCTGCCGCCGGAACTGGAACGGACGAACAGCAAGACATGGCGACCAACGACGGGGTGATTGCGGCCATCCACAGCGCGACACCAAGCCGGGGCGAAGTGACTCAGCGGAAGCCTGCTCGACGTGCCGCTTCACTGGCTGCAGTGCATCAGGATGGCAGCCGTCCACTTCTCATTACACCAGACAGCCTCGACCGGCTGGACTTCGGCTCACTAGAAGATGCGATGCGGCATGTTGCTGCGCGTGTCAAGATTGATCAAGTGCGTGGTGACGACTGCGACAACGTCCTCAATCACAGCAAAGGCTGGGTTCTGAGTCTCAAGAATGCCTTCGCGTCACCGTACAAAGCCAGTCCAGGCGTACCGCCACCGAACCGCGAAGTGAGAGGCGCTCAGGCGCAGTGGATCGCATGGCAAGAAAAGGCCAGCAAGGAGCTCGAGAAGAAGTTGGGCACGCGGACGAAGACTGCATCAGAGCGTGTGGAGCTGGCATGCTAGAAGCTCTTTACCGAGGTGGTTGTTGTGCATCGAGACGGTTATTGCCGCTCAGGGTACAATGCTGAGCAGAAGCTGAAGTGCTCCGAGCGCCTTCAGCACATCGTCACTGGCATCGCAGAGTGTGCCAGAGTCCGGGTCGATGCGCTAAACGAGTCGCATGTTCATGAGCTTGCCGCTGCTCCGGTAGACTACTATGCGCGGAAGATCACGAATCTGTGGATCAACTATGGCAAGAAGCTCGACAAGAAGAGTATTAGTGCGCAAGGCGGTGGCAGCAGGGCTCAGAGCACACAGGCGGGCATCGGAACGGACTTGTACACAGGTAGGGACGCAGGCGGCGCAGTGGTAGAGACGGGAAGAGTTGACCAGAGTGACGGCATGGCTGCTGTACGGGAGGAGGAGAGCCAAGCAGCGAGGTCTGGGGCACCACGGCGGTCGTTCATGATCGCCAACCCGAACGAGAGATACGATCTGACGGGGGAAGGCGACATGATGGTCATCAAGAGTGAGTAGCAGGGGTCTTGAAGAGATGAAGAGACCCCCTGGCCAGCAACAAACGGCTATCAATGTCGCGAATCTATGGCATTGCATGAGATCGCTTCTCGTAACAATTGACCGTAGACATGTGACTTATCATACAGCATTCTACTCTTACGCATCAGGTTGAAACTTCCACGTTGGACCCACACATGCGGACAGATCGTCCCATATGCCAGACTTGTATGACAGTCCAGAGTGCAATGGTTACAGATCTGTATAATGTGAACGCATAGTTATAGCAGACAGATGCGGTGATGCGTGTAGAACCCCGTTCGCTCGCATTTCAAGACATTCGCAAGTCTTCCGTCTACATGCTGAACAATAGCAGGCACCACACACGTCTGCGCGACTCGATGGGGTATAACGCTCTAGTTCGGCTAAAGTGAGGCTTTAGATACACAAGGTCAGTCCGTGAAAATGCTGGTGCTCGCCATCTCGCCAAGGATGCCTCAGTGGCACTCTGGGAAGGCTGCAAGAACCGTCTGAGGTTCCAGTATCGTGGGGACAAGACTTTAAGCCAACTGCCGGAGTCAATCGGGCGGGTGTAGTAGGTGTCGCCTGGTTACGTCCAAACCACGCCTTCTTCCATGTCCATCTTCACCCCCAAAATTGCGGCCAACCACCGCCAGACAAAACGCTGACCGAGAGAAGAGCAAGCTCCACGTGGCAAGAACTTTACAAAGCCGGCATGCTGAATTGAGATGGGTGGGTGCGGTAGGTGTCTGGAAGATCTTCATTCGTATCTAGTTACGCCTCTCTCCAAGCCGGGTTCAGATTAAGGTATGACTGAACGCTGATCTCATACCACCGTGACGCTGCACAGACTCCCGATGCGTGACGCGCGGGGCCGGATGAACACATCAAGAGGTGCGTTTTCCTTCTCAAGACTCCCGTGCAGAACGCTGTACGCCAAAGCTAACTGTAGCAGCCCGCCAGCAAGGAGGGCTTGATTAAGGTATCGACGCTCAGATTGGTAGTCGTGTACTCCCCTTCCAAGGCATCGAAGTTTGGAGTGAAGGCACAAACGACCTGCGGCGTCTTGTCCTGATCGCCATCCTTTGGCGGAAAGAGCTGCCAGCCCATCATCTGCTGGTACTGGTCTGGTGGGATGACACCAAGGCGTGACGGGTTCTCTTTACGTGCCCACGCTTTCCCAAGGCTTCTGGGCAACATTGTAAAGATAATGAAGAATAGCAGATTGGACGTATGATGTGGATGACTGGTGGGATGACTCCGATGCATGGCGTACCCGTGCGTGCCCGAGCTTTCCCAGAGCTTCCGGGTACACTGTACGCTTTGGCAAGGATGGCCCACTTGGCTTCGAACAAATCCTTGCGCCACCAGGGTTCATCACTTTGTGTTGCTTTCTGCGAGCGCAGAGCACCGTTCATGCGACAGTGATGTGAACGATGAAGGTCCATGCCAGACGTCTTCCGGCTCGCTCGAGTGAGCTTAAAGGGGACGTCCGGGCCCCGCCACAAGGGCAGGCATGTGCATGCGCGGTGCGAGTGATGCATTGTAGTACTTGCGAAAAGCCATCCATGAGTTGAGTGGCCTCTTCGGACCGCCAGTCGCAGCAGCTGAATGGTCTACAGAACACAGCACACACAGCGTCGCGAGGCCGATGCATGCGTGCGGCAAGCTCGTGGAACGGCGGATGGACTAGCGTTGCCGTCGTACTCCAAGCATGGTATAACAAAGCGTCGCCAAGCTTTGGCCCCTGCGGCAATGCATGGCGTGGCTTATGCTTGCCAGTAATTGATGAAATCAGGACATGATATGCTGGTCGTGTTGACGTATGATGCCACGTCAGCACACCCTGCTTCGCCTTCTTATTACGCCGCTTCTTTCCGGTCTTCGCAACCCTTGAACCACTCTGGGCTGTCTTGCTGGGCGCTGCGTGCATGCACAATCCTTGGCGACGTATTCCGTAAGGTGAGACGACGCCCGCTGAGGTGCAGGGCCCAAGTACTTGCGAAGAACGTCTGATCATGTCCTGGTTCTCAAGTCAGCAACTCGATCAATGCAGACTGAATGCACCCGAGTGAAGTGTGCCGAGCATGTGCAAGGAATCAGATAAGCCGTAGTACTCATGCCCGGCCACCGGCACCCCGTCACGCAGCCCATAACGGACAACGCAACACGATGCTCTGAAGCCACGATGACGCACAGGTGCAACTCCACAACCGATCATCCCAAGCACCGCAAGCGATGTCGGTACGGTATAAGGGAGGGTGGCTCGGCGGGTTCAGGCTACCCGAAGGTTCATGGAATGGATTGACTTTTGTCATCATAAAAGCGGTGGTGAAGGGAGTGACTGGGTTTGGGGTACTTACCAGTGGCAGCATCAAGGTCGAATGCCATCGCAATGTCGTTTGATTCGGCGAGCCGTGCTACCGGGATGTACGGAACGTCCACGCTGTCGCAGCGGGTCGAGGTATACCGGTAGGTCGAGAAGCGAGAAGTAGCCATCTCCGCCGTGTAAGAAAACAGGATGGCTGAGATACGCTCCATGTACGCTCTGGACTCGGCTTCACTGGTCTTTGCATGTCAGTAAGAGTTGCCTCAGGTAGTGACAGTGCAGGTATAGTGAGTGGTAGGATAAGTGGATCAGACAAAGTTTTGGTAAGTATGTATTATCGACAGTGTGGTTCAGAAGCAGAACTGAAAGGATACAATCATCATTGAAGAGTGTGTTGAAGCAGGGGAGGGATGCGTCACGTACCTTTGCGCGTTTCAAGCAGCTGTAGTGCGACTCTCAGATGAAAGGGCGTGCCGGTGCGTTCGGGACCTGATGAGGCGGCGTCATGGCTGGCGTCATGAAGATACCGACGGCGAGCCGGCTCTGCTTGTCCGTCAGCGCTTGCACTCCACTGCGTACAGAGTGAAGAACAGTAGGGCAACAGGGGGGTAGGTCAGATGGTGATGCATGTTTAGTTCGTGGCTCATAGAAGTCGCCGGAACAGAAAAGTGTAAGGTATCATCAATGTGTGCAGGAATGCAAGAGTGGGAAGACTGACCATGCCTCACGGTGAAGGCTACCATTAGCCATTTCTCGCCTCTGCGCTCGCTATTGCCGCCCTACACCAGGCCGGCAGCAAGAGCAGGCCGTCAACGCACGATTCCGGCGAGGACGCGGTGTGCAACATCCTCGGTGCAGCGGACACGAAGGCAGTCTCTGATGATGGTGGTGGAGGAAGAAGTCTCGAAGTGTGTGGACGCGGAGGTCTTTGAGAATTTTGCGGCGCACAGACGGATGCGAAATTTTGCCGTGCAGAGGCCTGAGGCACCCGCTCCGACGGCCCACTATGGAGGTAGTATTTATTGACACATTCTTTCCATCCAACGTCAACTCTTCCAAGTCTCCGTCAAGATGTGAACGACCGACCACCCAGCTTCGACCTCCGCGTCAAGGCAACATACACCCAACCATCATTCATACGCGGCCTGGCCACGTTGATGATTCGATTTCTTCGTCGCCGCTTCCAACCTGTACGTCCAGTCATACGCGTACTGTCCCACCTTCAAATGATTACACACAATGTTAATCTGTCAATCCCCTGAATGCCTTCATTGGACGATGACGAGAAAACAATTGCTATGCTCTTTATGATCTTTCCCCATGCTCTGCTCACGCTCGAACTTGTCACAAAGCTTCCAGCAGTCCGACTGACCCTTGAGTCGCAGAAAGAAGAAACCCCACGTCCCACCTAGGCCACTATGGCTATCCCAGACACTGCCGCCGTCCCAGAACCCTTTCCCATCTTTAAGCTCGCGCACCGCTTCCTCCTCTACGACACGACCACCATCACATACATCCGCGCCAAGTACAACATCGCCGGTGTCTTGATCGGTGGGCTGCCCCAAGCTCCACAGCAGAATGTCTTCCTGGGCGTTCCGCTGGAGCTCATGCCTGAGGAGGCGAGACTGCTGTGCGAGAAAGGCGTTGCATATGTCGTGGATGACGCGAAGGCGCACAAGCAAGGCTTTATGGGCAGAGGACTGGGTGACGAGGAGAGGCGGGCGTTTCAGGCGAGTCTGAGGAAGCAGGGGCTGGCCGCGGCAGGACAGGCGGAGAAGAAGACGGAGGACAGGAAGAAGGCGGCGCTGAAGAAGAAGGTGGAGTCGGATGACTGGAATGACATCCCCGAGGACATGCTCAGGCCGACCTCGAGGGCGTCGAACAAGAGGAAGGGCAAGGGTGCCAAGTCGAAGGAGGAAGAGGAGACGCCCGTGGAGACGAATGGAGAGTCTGATGGCAAGGTCACCGCAGACCGGAGCCAGCAGGATGATGAGGACCTGCTCTTTGCACCGGCGACGAACGGCGTGCCGCTCAACCCCACCCTCTCACGAGCAGCCTCGAACACTAGTATAGCCGGAGGTGGACCAGAGCCTTTTGCTGTCACGCCTACAACCTCATACCCGCCGCTCGCTGCCACGCCACCGCCAAGTACCTTCTCTTCCACAGAGTTACCCGACGTCCCGCCATCGTACCCTTTGTACAAGCACATGCACGCCAAAGACTACTTCCTCGCGCCTGGTCTACGATTCGGGTGCCAGTACATGGCTTACCCAGGCGACCCTCTGCGCTTCCACAGCCACTTCCTCTGTAATGGCATGGACTGGGATCAAGAGTTCGATCTGCTGGATCTTGTGGGTGGAGGTAGGCTTGGCACGGGCGTGAAGAAGGGCTTTCTCATCGGTGGCGAGGTAAAGGGTGGGTCGGGCGATCAAGATGTGGGAGCCACATCTGCAGGAGAAGGTGGTGGAGGTAATGTCAGGACGTTTTGCATCGAGTGGGGTGGGATGTAGGTACCTACATGAGTACGTACCGACGAAGTCACGAAATTACTGCCTAAAGATGCTCGCATATGACCTTTGGCGTCGCCGTGCCTGTTGGTGTGGGCCGCAGGTACCGCAAGCGCCATCAGCAATCAATGACCTACTGCCCTGCACGCTCAACCGCGGTGTAACACTCTCTGCTCATTGCCACCAATCGCCACCTTGCACAAGGCAGTCCACTCGCTATGGAGCACATCACTATCGCATCAGCAGGAAAGCAGAAAATACAGGGCTGCACTCCAGCTCAGTACTAAGAGTTCGTAGCGATGCCCGCGGTCATGGCCAACGTGGCAGCCGCAGTGGTGCTCAGGATGCCTGAACTCCTCGAAGCCGTTCTCTGCGACGTCGACATGCGCACTGTTCTGCTTAGCCAGCGCGTCAACAGATCTTTCAAAGCTACGATCAACAGCTTGCCGGCACTGCAGGAGGCGCTCTTCTTCCGACCAAATGCTCCTAGCGAGACTCCGGGAATTCCAGACAAGATGAAGATGCTCAATGGCCTACTGCGACCGGTGCGCATTAAGTCGAACACTCCTTCATCCAGTCGTCCTATCAACCAGTATAAGGTCATCACGATCGACACCTTCGGTTCGTACATCGAGTTCCGTAACTTCAGTTACATGATGGGTGGGCTGCTTCGGATGAGCTATAGCATACACGAGAGTCAACAGGGGTTGTATCCTAGGCATCTGGCGCTCATCGGAACGTGGCAAGACATGCTGTTCTGTCAGCCACACAAGGGCTCGCTGTACATCTCCGTCAGGGACTTCAAGGGGCGCAGAGGGCAGACCGGCGTGTACGAGGTCTTGGAGGGCCAGACGGTGGGAAGTGTGGTTGAGGAGCTCATTGAAGACATGGGCGATGCGCTGGTTCAGGAGACCATTCAAGACATGGAGAAATGGGGATTGTAGCTGGATGGTCACCGAGGGGACTATCGCACGCGAGTGCCAGCCTCGTGCCAGGTGTGATGCCGGAGAGGTAGACTCACTTCCAGAGAATGATGTTGCTTGCTGTAGCTGCCGGGAATGCTACCTGGATTTCTGGTCAGAGACTCGGGTCTAGCGGACGGTCAATGAGATCTTCCATTGGTTTTCGTTTGCTGTCACATGCGAATGCCGGGACTCCGCCGGACCCACATTCAACTAACTGATGTGCCGTGCCCTCTTGTTTCTCTTCCAGCTGCAACATACTCCCAGCTGCAACATACTCCCAGGAAGACACCATTAGAAACCACGAATCAAGCATGGCGGACTTGACCAATACCGCCGGGAAGCTGGAGGCCTTGACGCTGGGAGAGGGCCAGAATCCGAAAGTAAATCCTTGGCCACCCTTTACTGTGGATTCGTGCACCTACTGACAAGCAACAGTACGATGAACCGTAGACGGCAGCATCTCATGCGATGGCCCGCGTCCTTGGCATGCCGGAGCTGCTCAAAGACAATCTCGTCAGTCTGGACATGAAGGACCTTCTCCTCAGTCAGCGCGTTTTCAGAGCCTTCCGCGCCATCATAACTAGGCCGCCTCGCCTGTAGCAAGCGCTTTTCCTCAAGCGCATCTCTGCCGGCGCTTTCCAGAACGGCACTCCCATTGTCAATCCCCTGCTTCGGAAAGGATTCTTCAAGGTCGAGACTTGCGGCGCGGAAATCGAACTCGGCTTCCACAAGGCCGGCCAACTCTTATGCGATCGGAACGATACGAGGATTGCGGAGGACATGCTCTACATAGCGTACACCGAAAGGGGTGGTGGGACGAACAGGACAGTCTAAAACGGATCAGAGTGGCATGGGAGAACATGCTCCTCGTGCAGCCGGCCGGTGCTTACAAGATCCGCTCCGAAGCATACGAGCGTCGCGAGGATGATGACCCATTATTCCACATCGAGATGCTCCTTACGGCAACTCACTCGACCTTATATGCTCGACTCAGTATCGTGGAATAACAGGAACACAGTGAAATGCCGTTAAAGCTGCTCCGGAAAGCTGGATCTGCAACCATCGTCGGAGGATGAACGGTGTTGCATTATGCCGGGGTCGCTGGAGGCCGGACGAAGATGTAGCTCACCGTGCATCTCTCGGCACGACAGACAATGGAGACGGGACTCAATCGAGTATTCGCAAGCTTAAGCCGAGGCTCACTAATCACTAAATGATAGGTATCTTTTAGTGATTAGTGACTCACGCCTTTGTTGTGTGTGATTTCTTGACTACGCACATCTATACGAGAAGCGGTATCTCGTCTCAAACGATGGCTATTACATATGGTTTCGTGTTCAGGTCTTGAGATTCGTGACTCTTTCCTCCTACTTCGGCGCAGGCCAAGTGCGCCACCACCACTCATTGATATCGGATACTACGCTCCGCCCCAGCAACAGATTCTGAGCACATTCAGCGCTTGCGGTGCTCCTGGGTGTACTGAACGACACTCGCGGACCTCGTGGCATCGCTCTGGACGTGGTCGAATGTGTACAGTGGCTCAAGCGTAGCGCTTTTGTCGAAGCGGACCCAGCGCTTGAAGAAGAACGGCGCTGACTTATTGAGGTGGTAGGCCATATGCTTCTTGGTCGGGACCGCAAAGACGTAGTCCAACTCCTCAAGGGTTCGCTGCTTGGTTTCTGGCACCCACTGATGCATGCGTCAGTATTGGACCTAGGCCACATGCGGAGGACTCGGGACTTACGAAGAAGATCATGACGAAAGCAGTTACATTGAGCGCAGCGTAGAAGCCGAAAGCTCCCGTGGGCGACATAGCGGCAACCATGCGCGGCCAGGTAAGCGAGAGCACGGCAGCCCAGAAGAGGCAGGTCGAGACAGCCCAAGCCATACCGACCTCGCGGTGAGAGAGTGGGAAGACCTCGGCAGAGTACGTGAAGGGTACCGGGCCTTCGCCAGGGCTGTAGAAGGCGGCGAACAAGAACACAAAGAAGGCGATGCAGCCCAGATGCGCTCTGCTCTCTGATGGGATGTAGAAGGAGAAGCCGGTGCCGAGCAGACACCAAGCCATCTGCGGGAAGGTGAACAGAAGCAGCGCACGGCGACCAAATGTGTCGATCGTCCACACGGCTGGGAAGGCAAAGACGAAGTTGACCAAGCCGAAGCCGAAGGAGGCGAGCAGCGCCGTAAGGTTGGAGGCACCGGCCTTGCTGAAGACCGACGATGAGTAGAAGGCAATGATGTTGATGCCGCACATCTGCTGGGCGATCATGACGGTGAACGAGGCGAGAGTAGCGCGGCGGACACGTGGGATGGTGAACAGCTCGACGATGCGCTGGGCGTAGTGCGTTGTACCGATTATCTTGTGCTCGATGAGCAGCTGGGCGTGGACGTAGTACAGGTCGCGCGCGGCCTGAATCTGATGGTTGCGAAGCTTGAGAAGCGACTGGTAGGCCTCAGCATAGCGACCCTTCTTCATGAGCCATCTAGGAGACTCGGGGCTATCCAAACCTGGTCAGCACGTAATCGAGGGTGAAACGTAATGCTCTTGAAGCTTACCAAAAGAAGATACCAATGACAAGCGGT
Source organism: Oleoguttula mirabilis (assembly GCA_035135055.1). Taxonomy (NCBI): domain Eukaryota; kingdom Fungi; phylum Ascomycota; class Dothideomycetes; order Mycosphaerellales; family Teratosphaeriaceae; genus Oleoguttula; species Oleoguttula mirabilis. The sequence continues at coordinate 26,614 of JAVFHQ010000022.1, read as the reverse complement.
ACAGCCGGAATGAACGCCGAACCGAGCTGGAGACGCCACGCGATACGGCCCACGTCGTAGACTGCAAGGTTGGCACAGAACCCGAGGAAGATACCAAAGGCGGTCCACATCTGCCACGACATGACGAGCCCACCTCTGATAAGAGCTGGTACATTCTCGGCGGCGTAGATCGGAACAGTAGAGGCCTTGGCACCCATACCAATACCGAGCAGGAGACGGCAGATGAACAGCTGATACCAGTTTTGCGTGCAGCCCGATCCAATAACCGACAACAGGCAAAAGATGGCGGCGAAGAAAATGGTTCCACGACGCCCGAAGTAGTTGTTGAGAGGGTCGGAGAGCCAGCAGCCACAGAATGCGGAAGCGATGTATGGTGCGGAGTTGATGAGACCTACAAGCCATAGATTACGTTCGTAGCTGGGGTCGGTAGGGTCGGTGTCCGGGATGCCAAATTCAACTGGGAAAGACAGATTGGCACCGTTGGATCCGGTCTGGTCCCATCCCTGGACGGCGGCACCAACGGAGCAGGGGATGACGGTGAAGTACATCGCCTTTGGCTGACGCCACTTGTGCACGACTTCATTGCGAAGGGCATCCTTCTCAGCTTCTTCCAGGCCTTCGACGCTCTCAAATTCGCCCGGATTCTGCGCAACGAGGGCACCTTTCTTCAACAACGGAGCGATCTCCTGCAGACTGAATTCCTCCGCGAACTCTTCGACATCTCTCATTAACGTTGCGTGGTGGATGCCTGCCAAAGGGTTCTTGATCCTTGCGCTGACATTGTTGTTGATGTCGGTGTTCTCCAGGGCCTCGTCAACCAAGGACTTCTCGTTTTCAGTCTCGGAGCCAGACGTGTCGTGGTGGATGGGCATGTCGCCTTGGAAACCCTTCTCCGCCATGTTGAATGAGTAGTGGACAGGTGCCTTGAAAGATGACTCTCAGACGCCGCGCGCAAAGGTATGCGAGCGGTAGGTCAGGAAGAGCAGAAGAAGACAAGGGACGAGGTACATACCCTTCGCGGACTTCACGTGGAGATATACATTTCTCGCAAGGCACGCACGCGGCACATCGTGAGGTAACTACCTTCTAACGCAGGCTATCCCGTGTTGCACGCGACTACCGCGACCACCCACGCGTATCGACGTTGCCCAAGGATCAGAGTCATCAGACCGAGCAAGCGGTGCGAGCTGCCGTCGCCGCGGTTGCGCATGAGAACTGCGCGAGAGTTCAAGGCTAGATCTGCGTAGTGGGCCAGGTTGAAGTGCATGAACACACAACGCTAGGCTTGATGCACATGCACATGCATATGGTGGAGTGGGACCGTAATCTATACGCTCCGATACCTCCCAAGAGTTGATACTCTCAGCAATGGCAAAACCTTGTGTGAGATAGTGTTTGTGGAGAAGCGTGCTGATCGGCTAGGAGTCTAGGAGAAAAGTGGGAGTGGTTGGTAGTAGCCTAAGGCCTTAGGCTACTAGTCCAGCCTTCGTTATAAAATGGCTGAGGCACACCGGAAGCAAGTAGAAGTGAGGTGGGCTGAATGCAGATGACTAAGGTACGGTCATTCTCCCTCCTAGCGCTCGGTATCGCCGTTGGCAAACGGCCACTCCGACCTCTGCAAGTTTGCTCCCGGTATCTGCGCTAAATTGTATACGGTGACGGTATAGCCTCCGAGATCATGAGACTCGAGAGTCGAGATGGCGGGCCATTGCGGAGACTTGACGCGTGGCGTGCATACCGGGCTTCTACATTTAGGCGGCTGCAAGTTGGTGCAGGGAAACCGAGGATCCTTGGACCTTCGGAGTCTGGGCGTTGTGCTGATGACAGTAACGCCCAAGCAGTCGCCCGTGCCCAGGCCATCTGTTGCTGTCATACAGAAGCATCAGTGCGGTGAGTAGTTCGGAAGGAATCTCTAGCAAGAAGTCGATGAAACAGTAGGTACCTAGTCATCTTGGAAGTTGGACGCGTTGAAACGTGGGGTGTGGCTTGTGTGGGGCAAGAAGTGTCCGAGCGTTTCGCGGAGGCGTGAAACTTTCTTCCTGCCTGTGCTAGTGTGCTGCCATGAAATCTATCGATTCCATGTCTGCCACTGGCTACATAGGTAGTCTGGACCCAGTCGAAAATGTCGACTCCACTGACATGCTGGCCGAGCTGCTCACGAGTCACATCATCATTTTAGAACGACTTGGACTCGACAGCAGCGACATCATCGCCTCCCCAACATGGCACTCTAGGACCAGGAGACTCTATGGTCGGCGATACTTCAGCATCCCGAGCCACGGACGCCGTGACATGCAGTTGGCATGTAGATGCGCAGAACTTGAATACGGCTTCCTCATTGCCCTCTGCTAGCCCGGCTGGTCAACTCATCCGCGGAGCCCCAGTCGTGCCCTCCACGACGTTGACCAACTTGACGGAAGTTATGAGGTATCGATAGATGGATGGAAGACTTCTGTCGCTCGCCAGCGATCGAACAGGACATCCCACAGCGTTGGCTTCTCCGGGACCACTGCTTTTCCTTCCAAGTACGGCAGTATCTCTACTACTGTATGGTGTAGCATCGCATCGGCAGGTTCACGAAGTCACGAGGTGATTGAGCGTTCTGAATCTTGTGCAAGTCGTCACGCCACACACTTTGAGGAGTACACGAGTGGGTAGCGACACCATAACAAGGCAGGCGTTCACGCTCACGTGCGTCCAGCCGCATAGTATTGGGGTCTGCTACATACACATGCAACCTCTCTGCGTGAGAATCGAATGGAACATGCTAGTCCAGGCCCTTTGAGGCTTGCGCGCCTATGTGACAGTTTGCTAAGAGCAACGTGTAATCATGTCACTCACCGGTTCAGACTTGCTCGATTTCCCGTGCTAGCATGAGCTGATAGCCGTCGAGTAGCCTTCATAGCACCATTGTTGAATACTGATTCGCAACATGAGAGACAAACGCGTAGAACAACTGACGGCCTGTTAAAACGTCATTGGGACTGCTCGTAGTTGCTGGCATAATCAGCTGCGACTGGTGTTCGCGCGAGCCGTGGTTTCATTGCCGCTCCGGAGTGCTGGGCGGCTTCAGTGGCCGCAAGAATTGATCTATATGGCCATACCCAACAACGTGACAGACTCGGCGTTCGCCACCGCATTCATTCTGCAAAAACTGTACTTCGATCACATGCAGCTTCCAACAACACTCTCAACTTCAACGACCCCCCTAAAACTCCTGTCCATTGTCCTTCTTCCAGCATAATCTCGACCCGATTTGCACGCACGAACCTTGCACCCAAGTACGCCATCGAGCAAAAAGTACGGTTCAGCACATACACTTCAACCACCTTCCACCTCGCCCAGAAATCTAAGATGGACGAAGCACAACCAACCTACAGCAGGCGTCTGTCCAGCTTCTGGCTGCCCAACCAAGTACGCAGTCAGACTTCTGCACACACACCTCCGCCGATCTCCGAGCGCACACCCTTGCTCAGTGGTCGCCAACCTGGTCCATGCTCCTCTGAAGGTCCCAGTGCAATGACACCGAAGACAACGCCAAACAAGGCGGCTTCAGCCTCAGGGTCGAAATTCGCCTGGGTAGTCACACCACCCACGAACGCATCTTCCACCAGCACCAGCTCGAGCCATCAGCCCAGCAGCCGTGGTGCATGTTCACCATCCTCGGCCGCTCTGCAAGTGCCGAGCATGGCGCAGAGTCCCAGATTGACGACCACGGCAAGATCGAGTGTTGTCCGTGCCTCGACTGCCACTGTGGCTCCAACCTATCCAACTTCGGTCACTCCACTACTCTCGAGGCCAGTGATGCAGCGCTCAGCAGCAACGACGACGGCGGTCTCGCGTCCTCAGCTTCACCGCGTAGATACTGCGACAAAGCCCACTCGCCCATCTTTTCTTCGCCGCGCCACCGACATCGTCAGCTCAACCCTCGACCTCGATCCGGCAAGCTCATACACGCACCGTAACGCGCCACCTACGCCGAGCCACTGGACCGACCACGCCCACCGTAAGGCTCTGGTCAGGATCTGGGACACTGTCCATGCGGAAGTTGCGACCTCGAAGTATCAGAAGTCCACCACCGCGCAGCTGGTCAGCACGGAGAAGCAGATGCTGCAGGAGTATGCAGAGCTTGAGCAGGGTGCTGTACCGGTGTCGAGAGCATGGATGGAGTATGTGCTGGGCGTGTGCTTGCGGCACCCGTTCTGCACGGCCGAAAGCATGGGAAGGTACGAGGTATTGTCGGCGAGCAGTGGTACGAGAGGGAACTGGGGTCCTTGGTAAGGAGGTAGCAGAGGCAGCAAATGAGGTAGCAGAGGCAGCATACGGGTGGGCTTGTTCCGGCGTCGGCAAAAGTTTGGGAGTCATTGGAGCTTATTCAAGCCCGGGAAATTAGCACAGCGTCCATATCAAAAGCCATGCTTCCCCATCACCTCACTCTCGATCATATGTCCTTCATCATGTATCGCTACCAAACTGGCAACCTGAAACTTAAAGAAGTAAGGCAGCAGTGTCCTAACCCGCGTACTCCTTCCAGATCCTGCGCGACTCCTCGAGCACATCATTCACGAGGTCATGCGCCGTAGCTCCACCCTCGCATTCCTTCCACTCCCCATCATCCCTGATACACCTGACCTTCCCGTTCAGCCTAACCGTACAGCTCTTGGTGACGCCAGCGGCGGAGCTCCGGTTGAAGCTGTCCTTGAGCATGTCCACACTAAGAGCGCCATCCTCGTCAACGGTACAGGCGTTCAGCTTCTCCATCGAGATACCGTGCTCGAGCGCACAATCTTCGATGAGCGACCGCTTAGGAATCTCTTCGTAATCCTTCGACAGGCACATGGTGAAGCCAAGGTACATCATGGGATCAGGGTACAACTTGGCAGCGCAGAGCTCGACGATGTTGCCCAGGCACTCTTCTTGGCCATGCTTGCATGACACACCGTCATCCTGATCAGTGACGCTATGTCATCTTAGCATTTGCCACTCATCGATCAACTTCGGTGGCAAACATACTTTCCAATGTACGACAACTTGAAGTCCACCTTGTGCGAGATGTTCTGCATCGCCGGCAGAATCATGTCGTGCAAGCAGTCTCTGGCGTCCGGGCACTTCGACATAATGTGAGCCTCCAGTGGTACCTTGCCAGTAAACATTGGCGGGTAATCATCCTCATATGAGTCCATGATTATGACGGCGACGCAAAAGCCTGCAAACAGCAAGACCAGTGCTGTAACGGCCCACATTATGCGCTTGTGCAGCGTGCCAGATGTCGTCCTCGACCACGCCTTCATGTATTCGCGCTGTGCTTTGAAGACATTCTGCTGGAGCTCGGCGAGCGATGGCTCTTGGGCCTCGGCTTCGAGGCTGTCCTTTGGTGCCTCGAGAAGGGGTTGTTTCTCCATATCAGTGGTAGACATGGTGTCTGTTGGTAGTGCGATGGCAGTTTGTCGATGTTGATGGGATGTGTGAAGGAACAATGTGTGGATGATGACGAGGGCGGTGGCAACGGGAGAACTTGAGAAGGCAAGGTCGTCGGACTAGCAGATTCCGGGGCCGCCAGAGGACCCTGCATGATTTGGCCACCTCGATCCGACCTCCGAGTTCCTCTTTCCCGACCAACATTCATGTCTGGAAAGGCTGGAAGGCTCCGTCGCCGGCACTGCACCTCGTGATTCTTGCACTCGCAAGCTTCCAAAATGTCAATGGTCACGTCCGCGTCCAGTATCGACACACGGTATGAGTGGCCAGTACACGAGCTTGAACTGGAGATACAGGATATTATTGTACACACTTCTGGCCTTGCTGGAGATCCAACTCGAAGGCACTCAAGTCCATCCGGCCACCCCAGCTACTCCTGCTATTCGGAATTTCAGACCCGCTTCCCAATCGTCTTCTCCGCCTTGTTGATCGTCATTTTTAAGCTTGAAGAGGCGCCAGGCGACCCGGGCAAGGCTGATAGGCTTGAGATCTCTGCTTTTCGGTGCCGCCACGTACCCCCTTCCTGTGCTCAAAGACTGCCCAAGCTCAATCGTTTGAAACAAAACCTTCCTCGACTTCCCGTCTCCCGAGGCAGTGAGGCCGCCGTACGCCATTCCTGGCACTCATCCCCCTCAGATCTCCTTAAGATCGTTGTAAATAGCTTCCCTGCGCTTCTCGTCCTTGAGTGCGCCTATCAAGCGGGCTCTACGCATGGCCAAGACCCTGCGAAAGATGGCGTTCTCGTCCTCTCTTAGCATCTCGTCCTCAGCGATGGTTTTGGCTCGTTCGAAGTCCGCTTCAAGGAGGGCTTCGGATCTATCCATGGCTTTCTTCCACTCCTTGCCATGTCGATCGATTATATAGCGGCGCTCAGCGGAGCTCACAGCGTGTGCAATATCTTGTAGGTGCCGCTTGTGCTTGGCCTGCTGTATGTCTTCGCCGCACATGGCCTTGGCTTGGCGGTGGAAAATAGCTTCGTATTCCGCTCGCAGTCTTGGAAGCTCGTCGCCTGATCTGACGGTGAGACGGGTGTGCTCGAGGAGGACGTACTCTGGACTTCGTCAGTACAGCAAATTTCGGTCTTGGGGAGAGATACGAACCATCCTCTTCGCCAATTTCAATCGGCTCATTGAGTTGGTTTGGCGCAGTAATTAAGGTCGGAGTGGGCATCGTCACTGGCGTCTCCTGCTTGATGGTGCGCTGTACGCCACCGTCGTCCGCTTGCTGCATTGTTGATGGGTCACTGAGTGAGACAGTCTTGGTGAAGATGGCTGGTATGGTAGAGGTCCGAGGGTCGGAGGAATCGTTGACATATGTGCGGAACAGAAGTGCAGACCAGAGGACTGAAGCCTGAAGTGTGAGCAACGAACGACTGCTCTCACGTGTCAACCAGGTGAGTCGAGATGATAGCTCTGAGTGAACGCTTACTCACTCCCTGTGTTCAGTAACATTGAGCTTGCTCACATCAGCGGTTCACTTCTATGCTGCCAGCATCACTCATAGCGACTGTCGCGCAGCGTAGCCACATGCCAATGGTTGTCGCCGTCGATCATCGTCGCCCACTCCTACTTATACTTCCAGCTTCCTCGTGTGCTCCTCGTTCTCAACCATCACCACCACACTTCTACACAAGTACAACGAGACCACCATGGTGTCTACCATGGCTGCGAAGCGTTCAGCCCCAGACGAGACAACCATCACCAGCAAGCGGGCCAAGATCCAGACAGAGGGTGGGCTAGCGATTTACACAGCCATAAATGAGAAGGCATGCATTCTTTGCTGCGAAACGAAGACAACCTTCCCGCGTGTCTCTGCCAACTGCAAACGAAGCCACAAAAACGACGTCTGTAACCTGTGCTGGACGAAGTACATCAACGCCAAGCTCTTCGCGAATCCTTCTGGTGCCGCTACATGCGTGCAGTGCCCAGCGCAGGTCTCCTATGATCACATCAGAAAGATCACCGGTCTCACCAAGTACAAGCAGTGAGTACTTACAGCTTTGATCGTAGGCAGCTTGAGTGCTGGTGCTAATCAGAGACCTTCTAGCTACGCTTACCTCGTGAGCTGTGCGAGGGCGGAGAGGGAAGGCAAGCGTGAGTGTCTGGGCGACTACACCGACAACGTGGGGAACAAGTTCGCCTGTCACCACTTTCAATGCCATGACGAGGAGAAGGACGGTCGTGTCTTCGAGTGCGAGAAATGCGGTAACCAGGAGTGCGTCCGCTGCGACATCCGCGAGCATCAAGGCGAGACTTGCGATGTCTTCCAAGCCCGCCTGCAAACAGTGCATGGCCACGACGAGGCCCTCACCGCTGCAGCCTTGCTGGAAGGCTATGAGGGCAAGGAGAAAGTAGGAAAGGCGGAGAAGGAGAAAAATATGTTCAAGCTGCCCAAACCGTGCCCGGCCTGTGGCGTCTTGATCGAGAGGGGGAACAAGTGCCCGCACATGACCTGTGAGTGCATGCATCCCGGCTCTGAGTCCTTGTGACAAGAACATGCATTCCGCTTGGGATCCTACTAATCGTGCATCCAGGCCTAAAGTGCGGCAACCAATTCTGCATCCGCTGCAATGCTCCGTACTTCGGTGAAAACAGTGTTCCGCAGCTGGGAAACAAGGCGCATCAGCCGGACTGCACGTACTACAAGCGGGAGAAGGAGGATAGGCGTTTCCAGCGTCGGGTGAAGAAGTCGGAGGGCGCTGAGGAGGAAGCAGGTGGCCAGGAGGACGAGAGCAAGCGGGCGTCCATCGACCAGTCTGCCGCAGATGCGAGCTTGGCGAAGAAGGTTGTCGCTGAGGCGGCCTGAGTCGTGCAGCCATCTCGGGATGAACGCAGCTGCTCTGCGAAGCAGCAGTCTGCGTTGAGGGTATGAAGCTGGGTCGTTGCGGTTGCGGCGGTATGCAGCAATTTCCTGTAGTCTGCTAGCTTTCAACATAAGCGATCATTCGTGTCGATAATGCGGAGTGATAGCAGAGATGGGCACAAACTCTTGGGATCCTCTACGCGCCCCGCTTGTTGCTTGGTGTCAGTGTTACACCACATATCCCGCGAGACTTCCCCTTTTTAGCACGTCGCTAGTGAGGAACGCGCAGCGTCGTGGAGACTGTGGGCTTAGAGCAACACTCTTCGACTACCGTTATGGCTACCACTGCCAGCGCGGTAGACACCGTCTTCTGCACAACCGAGCTCCTCGAGGGCATCCTACTCCATACAGAGCCAAATACCGTCCTGAGCAGCCGACAGGTCAACGAAAATTTCAGGCTTGCAATCCAACGATCATCGCCCATCCAGCACTTGCTATTCAAGGCACTCGCGCCCGAGCGCAGCATCGCACTCGACGGGTGGGGCTCCTGTTTGACCGTCTGCAACTGCAGGAGTAGCAGGCACTGCTGGGATAACATCGTCGTTACGTGCGAGCTCACCCAACCTCTGTGGGAGAAGAGTAACAGTGGCACAGGACCAGCAGCAGCTGTGCTTACACGTCACACTCTGCCCAGATACGACACGCCGTACCTACGTGGGAGTTGGGAAGATTTGCGCCTGACACCAGCGGATGGGCGGTCGGTTAAAGTCAAGTTTGAGAGGGCGTGGATGCCAGTACTAGGCGCCCACACCAAGATATCCGAACTGGTCTGGGAAGAAGAGATCTCTGTGGACCGGACGCTGGGACAGGTTGTTGGTGCGATTCTCACACGCCAGAGGCCTGTGGAGAGGAGTGTCGAATGATTCCATGTGACGAAGCTGGCTTGAGACACGTGCACGCCAAGAGGAACGCGATGTTTCAGGTTAGCGAAGCTTTGATGGTGCACGGGTGTGGCGTTGGGTGATCGCTCTAGCGCGTGGTGGTGAGATCAAGGTGTTCGCAGCGAAACATTGACATTGTAATGCCGGACCATAGGCCCTCTAGTATCCAGAGTTCATATCGTTGCGATCCGCGGACATAGCAGTAGCAAACTACCTCAGTCTCGCGTAGGGGTCCATATCTAGGGCACTGCCTGTACTCGTAACACAAGCTCCACCCGCCGATCCCACGGGTGTAAACTCCGTGTCTGCTCCAGAAACTTGAAAGTCCATCTGGTCGAGTTACTCGACCCAACACAACCGTCCTCGCTGCCTGCCACAAACCGTACATTGCGCCGACCTCCAGGTTCTGACAGCTCCAGGCCAGCGGGCCATCACGAATGCTTCCACTACATGCCGCGCAGCACGAAAAGATGAATCGGCACGGCTACGGCGGCGGCGCCAATGGACAGGCTGGCAACGGCGCATATCCCTTGAGCCCAACCTTTGTGGAGTCAAGAGGGAGGACGTTCAACATACGCCCGGACAAGTATGAAAAGTACGTATCATGGAGCAGTGCAGAGCGGACTCACTGGGCAACTGTGGAGAGGCAGTGCGCGGTGCTGACGACGCCGTTTCAAAACAGATATCAGCCACGAAACGCACGAAACGCGTTCCAACGGCGGAGAGGCCTCTTCATGCGCCTCGGCGGAGCACTGGCGGCGATGCTGCTGCTGCTTATGTTCTTCTTCCCATCGATACGACCGACAGCGATAATACCCGCGCTATCCCTAGGCCTCTTCGGCGTCGGAGAGGAATGGCAGATCGAGACAGTCCGGTACTACGATCTCGCCAATGTGGGCGGCACGAGCAGGGGTTGGGAAAGGGAAGAGCGGATACTGCTCTGCGCACCACTGCGAGATGCCGCACCACATCTGCCCATGTTCTTCAGCCATCTGCGGAACCTGACCTACCCGCACAACCTGATCGATCTGGCGTTCCTGGTCGGCGACAGCAAGGACAACACCATCACCCTGCTGTCAGATCTGCTGGCAGAGCTGCAGGCGCACGAGGATCCGAAGAAGGCGTTTGGTGAGATCTCGGTGATCGAGAAGGACTTTGGCCAGAAGGTCAACCAGGATGTCGAGTCTCGACACGGCTTTGCGGCTCAGGCTAGTCGCCGGAAGAGCATGGCTCAGGCTCGCAACTGGCTGCTTTCTGCGGCACTGCGGCCGACACACAGCTGGGTGTACTGGCGAGACGTGGACGTGGAGACGGCACCTTTCACCATTTTGGAAGACCTCATGAGGCACAACAAGGACGTCATCGTACCCAATGTTTGGCGGCCCCTGCCCGACTGGCTCGGTGGCGAGCAGCCATACGATTTGAACAGCTGGCAAGAGTCCGAGACCGCCCTTGCACTGGCCGATACACTGGACGAAGATGCTGTCATTGTAGAAGGATATGCAGAGTACGCTACGTGGCGCCCACACTTGGCCTACCTGCGCGACCCGTACGGCGATCCAGACATGGAGATGGAGATTGACGGCGTGGGCGGTGTTTCTATCCTCGCGAAAGCTAAGGTCTTCCGAAGCGGCGTGCACTTCCCAGCGTTCAGCTTCGAGAAACACGCCGAGACTGAAGGATTCGGCAAGATGGCCAAGAGGATGCAGTTCAGTGTTGTCGGACTGCCGCATTACACGATCTGGCATTTGTACGAGCCGAGTGTGGACGATATACGGCATATGGAAGAGATGGAGCAGGAGCGGAAGGCGCGTGAGCAGGAAGAGAATGCGAGGCAGGATCGGATGGACAAGATCAACTCTCAGTTTGACACTGACGGTGCCGGTCAGTGGGAGAAGGACAAGCAGGCCTTGGACGAGGCGCAGAAGGCGGCCACTGCGGCCGCTGATGACGAAAAGGCTGCGGCTGAAGCGGATGCGATTGTGGTTGCTACAGATGAGGCTAGCGAAGTGTAGGCAGCCCTTTGCATCATCACATATCCTGCTCGCCTTGGCCTTTCCTGCTTATTGCGTCGTGGTACGCGTAATGATGGTGTGTGGTTATAGTGGCAAGAAATTCGCTGACGACTTCTCCCTGTGAACCAGCAGGCATACCGAGAGTGACAACGACGGCAAAGCCAAGATCATTGACCCGCTGGCAGAGGTTCCGTCGCTTGGGGGTGGCGCCGCCCAAGCGCCTGCCGAGAAACCTAGGGACTCCATCAGCGGCATGAAGTCCCATGACGAGAAGAAGGATGCTGCGGGTCAGCTAGTCAACAAGCCCAACAATGCGGCGGTGGAGAAGAAGGAGAAAGTCGCTGCTGCGCAGGCGAGGGCGCAGGAACGTCAGCAGAATAAGGAGGCTGGGGAGCCCTCGGAAACCGCGAAGAGGGATCAAAGGCATAAGGTTAAGGAGGCGGCGAATCTGTAAGGCTTGCAGATTGGTACGAGGATTGTACGTATACAATGCACGAATGTTCGTTTGCTTTCAGGGCGTTACTCGGAGAGATATTCGGATAGACACGGCATGCACATGTTTGTAGGCATAGTTGAGCGAAGAGCTAAGTATGTCCAAGGTAGCCTTGCTGGAACGAGTATCTTGGTGAGTCTTCAGTTGCCATCCGCAGACGTGAGCGGTGATCGCTTGGTTCTCTTTGCAGAGCTGGGTCGCGCCTTCCACTTCTAGCTTTCCGCTTTGCCAAGCAACGTGTACACTGCCATTCGACATCCCAAACCTCCGTCACTCCACAGCTCTCAGTCACCACACTTCTCGCCGCATAGTACCGGCTGCCCATGAACTTCTACGATCAGCGTAATGGCCAGTCAAGATGAGTCGCCGCTGCTGCGCAATCGCATCTACCACATGGTCTTCGAGGATCACCAGATCTCGCTCACTCGTGGACACTTCCTCAAGCCTTACGGGCGTGGACTCGCAGCCCCTGGGGTCCTACTGGGCTGCCACCAGACCTACGAAGAAGGCACTGGCATCTTCTACAGCAATGCCACCTTCACCACGAGGGACGACCTCCAAATCTACTGCTGTCTGCCTCGACAGCGCCTCGGCTTGCTACGCAACATCCAGTCCACAACGATTGGCCCTGCCTCGCCGCCGCTTGTTAGTGGACGCGTATTAGCCACATGCGCGGAATACGACCTGAGGGTCACCACGAGGCAGTTGAGGGTTCGCGGGGTCGTGTCACGGGAAGGCGTGCTCAAGATCGGAGTCAGGACGCGGAAGGGAGGCGTGATATTCACGAGCACGCCCAAGGAGACGTATGCGGCGACGTACTGAAGGTATGTTCACGGGTGAGTTGCCGATGCGACTGATGCTGACCGCCGTGTAGCGCGATTGCCAGCTCGAGACGCTGTGCAACAATCTCCGCCCGCGAGATGCAGCCGGGACAGACACGGAGGCTTTCCCAGGCCGAGGTGTAGATCAGCGAAGGATCGCGGCCGCCTCAGGGGTTGAGCGCAGCAGATATCTGGAGCTTTCGCCAAGGCTTCGCCTCAAGGCAGGTCGTACTGTACATTGATCACTGTGAACGTGGCTTCCAAGCGTGCCATGGACGTCCCTATCCTCATAATCCGCATACACAAATGTCGTTCTTTCTCACCATCGAGTTGGGAGTGGCCAGCATGAAGACCCAGATCACCCACGAGCTTCAGCAACGATCGTCGCTGTGTCATTTTTTTCTGCACCATATCTAAGCCGAGCGGAGAGGAGCATCTTACATGCGATGATTCTAGATCTGTGCGATTGACCCAAGCGCTCAAAACACACTCGCGGTGGACTTCACGTCGCCTCGCCGTCCGCAGTGCTGCCGGTATCTGTCCTGAACGTCCTGGAAGACATGTCGAACGACTGCAAAGTATTCGTCACGCAGCCAGCCCAAACCGCGCACCACACACACGCCGCCCCTCAAGGGGCTAGATGCCAGGCCAATCTCTCCGCCAGCAGCATCCCCGCCAAGATCCACCTCATGGACCTGGACAGTTTTCCCGGCATACCGGTGAGCTATATGGGCGACGGATGGTACAGGCCTGTACTTCCGGTGCCCGACTACCATGGCTCGATACGCCCGCGGTTGTCCGTCACTCGCGCTGAGGTGCGGGCGGCGGCTGCGCAGTTTAACCTGCGGCATGTGCTGGCGAAGCCGGTAGAGGAATCGTCGTCTCCGTCGGCTTCGGAGCAGGTGTCACCTTCCCAGCATGACCGCTCGGTGCCGCACGAGCGATCTGTGCTGCAGAGCATCCCGGTAGAAGACGTCGCTATGGAAGGTGTTGAGCAGAAACAGCCGGTCGTCGGGTCGCCACCAGCTGGTGACCTGGCGCATGTTACGCAGTTGAGAGATTATCCCGGCGTTGCGTTCCGCGCTGTAGGGGGTGGCCAGTATGTGCGAGATGCGTCTAGGAGTGGTGAGTGGGTTGTTGTACCGCACACGGTGGGCAGGGTGAGGAAGGGAGCAGGGCAGCGTGACAGCTAGGAAACAGTGAACGAGAGGTGTACTTATACTGTGATGTAGCAGCAAAGCTAGGCTCGCTTGGCCGTTCCCAGACAAGCTCCACTCGCGGCTGTTTGGCGGTGGCTGTTCGCCACGCCAGCAAGTGGCCATGTTACGACTCATACCCAACTCGAGCCACTGGCTGGACGATGGTGTGCAGGGCGTGCAGTCATTCACGCGGGAATGATCTCACTCACCTTTGAGACTGAGCAGGTATAGCTCTTTGGAGATATCGCATTAGCCAAGGTGTTCGCATGAGTTTGCATAAAGTCTGTGGGAGACCAACCATTCTGAGCCTCCATGCGCGGACCTTCGCTTCTTCAAACAACTCGGTCTCTTCGCCCCAAACGCCTTCATGTCGCCGTAAGTTCGCTTGTACTGCATTGGCCCGACGAATGCTCCATTGCCGGTCGCAGCGCGCTTCGAGTGCCGCACCACGCAGCCCCTGCCACACGGAGTCCACCACCACACCCCCTCCCCCTAATACCGATACCGCGTCGAGTAATCCTTCGGACTAACCACCAACCCCCTCCCCTTCTTCGCCCCCTTGTAAATCGTCTCGATAATATCAATCAGCTCCTGCTTATCCTCCAGCACCCAATTCAACTTGTTATTATTGCCAGTGCCGAAGTCGCACATCATGTGCTTGTTGCGGAAGAAGAACATGAGCGTGACGGGGTCGTAGAGCTCGTACATCTGCTTGAAGTCGGGCACCTGGTCGAGGTCGCAGACGTAGATGACGGCGAAGTTCTTGACGCGGTCGGCGATTTTGTAGAGGACCTCGTCTTGCCGCATGCAGTCCGGGTCCCAGTCGCGCCCGAAGCGGATGACGACGAGCCGATCCTCTTCGGACATTATGGCTTGGTCGACGTGCCAGCCGGTGACCAGGTGGGGGATTACGACGGAGCCCATGGTGTGGGTGTGTTGGGTGTGGTGGTGGTGCTGCGTTGGCGGGCGCTCGTTCTCGGTATGGAGAGAGGTTGATGAGGTAAGGTGCTGCTCTACTGTTCAATTTGGTCGAGACACCGTCCGCGGGGCTGTGACGGGATATATATGTCGTGTGTTAGAGGGTTGTCGCAGTGTGCAGAGGAAGGCACGGGAGCGTCTAACATGTGACTGCGTGGCGCATCGAATGCAAAAGTCGTGGCAGAAAATCTAAGCTTGCCTTCACTTCGAGAACGTGAAGAGCACGTGCTTCTCGCGCATTCGCTACAGTCTCACCACCTCAATCGCCACCGTCTCGTCGCCTCGCGCCCAGCAGCAGTATCACTTCGCCTCCCGCACTTCCGACTCGCCCAGCATGAGGCTCACGGCGGAGCTGATCCACAACTCGCTCTCCTACCTCAACCCACTCAACGAGCGCGAGCTCGACCTTCGAGGTACGACCCTCCGCCCAGACGATGTCCCTGAAAAGGACAGATACTGCACGAGAGCTAGTTGATACATAGGTGTGTTATAAAGGGCACAAAATCCCGAGCGTCGAGAACTTGGGTGTCGCGGCGAAGGTACGTAAATCACCTACATGTACACGCACGCCCTACAAGAGGCAGTTTACCGGGATGAAGAGCTGACGGGTATGCGGGGGTGACAGGACCAGGAGTCCATCGACTTCACCGACAACGACATCACCGTCCTCGCCAACTTCCCGCTCTCGCCGCGCCTGCAGACGCTCCAATGCGCGCGCAACCGCATTGCAAGCCTCCAGCCCAGCCTGGCCAAGAGCCTGCCGAACCTTAGCACGCTGGTGCTCACGCAGAACAATGTCAGCGAGCTGGCCGATCTCGATCCGCTGCAGGGGTTCGCGAAGCTCACGCACGTCAGTCTGGCGGAGAACCCGGTCGCGAGCAAAGAGGTGCGCAAACACATACACATATAACACTCACTCGTGATGAGACGTAGATGGCTGATATGTGCGCGCGAGCAGAACTACCGCTACTACCTCCTCTGGCGCTGCCCCCACATCCGCTTCCTCGACTTCCAAAAGGTCAAGGACGCCGAGCGCAGCAAGGCCAGAGAGCTGTTCGGCACGGCCGACGCGCCGACGGAGCTAGCACAGAGTATCATCGCCGTGCGGTCAAACAAGCCGCTGGGTTACAGTGCGGCACCGGCAGTCAATGGCGCGGGCGGCAAAGGGCCCAAGCTGAAGATCACGGACGCGGAGAAGAAGCGCTTCGAGGCGCTGGTGCGCAAGGCGAAGACGCTGGCCGACGTGCAGAAGTTGGAGAAGATGTTCAGTGAGGGCAGGCTGCCGGCGGAGGTCATGGGCGGCGAGGATGCTATGGATGAGACGTGAGCGCGAGGGCGCTGCGACCCGATCAGCACCAACCAATACAGATTTTTCGCCGACTGCGAGGCGTGATTTGAGCGGCGCGTCGCAATGGCCGCCCCGCCACGTTTGAGCGCGGCGCCACGGACATTTTGTGCTCCGATGTGCCGAATAAAGTCGAGACGGGCCAAGGTAGAACAGTGGTTGTACCCATAGTTCTCAGAAGCACAAACTGATTGTCTTGTACAGAAGCCCGTCTTTAGAGAAAGGAAGACGCTCAAGGCCGCTACACGTGTGTTCCCGCACCATCTATTTGATAACCCATCGTTGTGCTGTTATACAACAAACTCCTCCCTTACGCTTTCCAGTCCTACACTCTTGCCAAGTGCACTCCTTCTCATCACCTGGCTCGAGAAAAGGCTTTGTTCGCTGTTCCCTGGGCCCCGCCGCCGATGATCCTCCCTCTCGAATGCACTCACCCTCTTTCCCGCCATCTCCGTGTGCGTCATACCTCTTTGCTGATACTCGAGGGAGACGACACTGCCCACCCTCTCGACCCGCCTCTGAACCCCTCGTTCAGATCTTGCCAACGCCTTCCTGGGCACTCTCCCTATCCTCCTCACTCCCCGCCACGGAGAAGCTCTCCCCGCTCAGCTTGCCGCCCAGCAGCGGACTGCCCACCTGCGTCCGGCTGGGATCCATGAGCGCCCGCATCTCGTACGGATCGCCGCCCGTCTCCCTGCTCACGGCTTGGTATCCCAGCGGTTTGGTCAGACTGTTGCTGATCTTACGCGTGTGTGCTCGCACGCGATCCAGCGGCGAGGGCTGCGCACCCGAGCTCCGTCTCCCGGTGTTGGGAGCTGGGGCGGGAGCCGAGCGGGGGGTGGTGAATTGCTCGTAGGTGGGTGGCGTGGCGGCGTCCTTGGGGTCGACGGCGAAGTGGCCCGAGGGGGAGGAGCGGAGGGGTTGCAGGTGGTCCCACATTTTGCTGGCGTCGGCGATAGCTTTTTCGCGGATCCAGCGTTGGCTGGGAATGGGCGGTTCGGTCAGCAGGTGCGGAGAGTGGGTGGATGGAGGGTGGATGGATGGGCTTACTGTTCGGGCTCAAGACCGGGTATGCTGATGTCTTCGCGCCGGAAGTTGGTTGGGCCGCTCTGCCTGCAGGTTAGTAGCGTGATCATGCCCCCTCTCTCTCTCTCCACAGCTGCTGAAGGCCAGATGGAAACATACGATCTGCAGCGCCGGCCTCTCGTCTTCCTCGTCACGGTCACAGCACGAAAGAATATGACGAATCCAGTCGCCCATCTTCTCTCCGAATGTTCTACTGCTTGCTGCGCACATTGTTCGTGTCCGCCTGGCTACCGCCAGAGTTTTGATGGATGGAAGGAGTGTGTCTCGGCGGGCTTGTCTTGCCTGAATGAGCGTGGTGAGACCTGTCGGGCCCTCGTGGGTCTCGGTTGATCAAGGAGTGTGGTGAGTGGCTTCGGCAAAGTCGGACAGAGACAGAGATAACGCTTGCTCGCTCGAGACAGGAACGCTGCAAAGGACGGACGCAATGGACTGCAATAGGCGGGTCAATGAGTGACGACGGGTACTAGGTAGGTTGGCGAGGACAGTCTGTAAGCTCAGTGAAGAGCTCCAAAGCGCTGTATAAGAAGAAGGAAGGGTGACAAGAAGGTGGTGAGATGGCAGGATACGAGGCCAGAAGATTGCAAAGACGGCCGAATGTGGTTCACTGACAGCCTTCGCCTTGCTAACGAGAGAGATGAGATGTTGGACCTTGCCACGCGATAGTAGGCCTCGCATTGTCTGTCCTTGCGTGGGTAGGCTGGTGCTGGTGCACATTCTTGCCCAGTTTTGGTTTCCCACTTGGCTGGAATGCGTTGACCTATCGACTGCCCTGTGGACTTTGTGAAGGGCTATGTGCAAGTCGGTATGATGGACGCAAGCTTATGGGCTGCGCGCGAGATCCTACCCTCCATATACGTCGACGACAACGCGATCTCCACGCCGCCCTTTCTGTCATTCATGTACCGTGCATTGAAGTCGAGAGGTCACATCGGAAGCAGGCGCTGCAAGGCTGACTCATGCACGCAGGCGTATATGCACGCAGCTCAATTTCCTCCACACTCGGCAAACGTCGTGCTACATGCCTTACATCCGGGAAACGCGTCGCTGCGCGTCACAACTCCGGTTCGCCTATCTGCATGAACTATAGAAGTCGGAGGGCGTTCCACTCCCGCTCGTTGCAGTCTGAGACCGCATGTCTCGCATAACATACTGTCTGTCGTCTGGCCGATCGATGTTTGCCGGCCACAGGGTCGGCGTCTCCCAGCAACGCCAGTACGTCGTCCCACAGCCACTAACAACGCAGAGAACACAAAGCAGGCCACTCATTCGACCTCTTTGACGCTCATGGCGTGACCCGGGATATCAACGATGTGTGGGGAGCTCACCGCTCGCGTTTGAGGCTCCGCCGCTGTAGCACCTAGCTGAGCAATGGAAGGCGTCTCGGGGGTAACACATCGATTGATAAGAGGATCGTACAGAGCAACTTGACTTGGGGAAACAGCGAGAAGGGGACGACTACGCACAGAGCCTCGGTGCCAGCCTCATCGGGCTCCCTATGCCACAGTCAGCAATAGTTTGCATTTAGCTTCACCGAGGTGGTCTCGCCTGTACGATCTACTCGCCCGGATCTCGGCGAGGCGCCATGTGGTACGGCTAACCATCGCCCAGGGCTACAACAGGCTTCCAGAAGACCATGAGACTCTATATAGCAAACGTGAAAGAACTCCGACCCCCAAGCGTCCCATCACATCACTTCGGGTAGTCCTTGACATGATAACTCTTCAGCCGGCTGAACTGCTCAAAGCCGAAGATGCTCAGCGTCTGGCCCTTGCCACTCTCCTTCCACCCAACCCACGCCAGATCGGGACTCGGGTAGTCGCAGCGGTTGACAAACACGGTGCCCGCCTCCACTTCATCGGCCAGTGCGTGGCCCTTGGCGGTATCTTTGGTCCAGATAGACGCTGTTAGCCCGAAATGGCTGTCGTTCATCAGTTCGATGGCTTCGGCGTCGGAGGAGACGGCTTGGACGGGAATGACTGGGCCGAA
The DNA here is from genome assembly GCA_035135055.1 of Oleoguttula mirabilis. Taxonomy (NCBI): domain Eukaryota; kingdom Fungi; phylum Ascomycota; class Dothideomycetes; order Mycosphaerellales; family Teratosphaeriaceae; genus Oleoguttula; species Oleoguttula mirabilis. The sequence goes on along the minus strand of JAVFHQ010000022.1, from coordinate 7,470 downwards.
TGTCTCCTCGTTCATGACGGTCATGGCGTGCGTGCAGCCCGTGAGCAGCGTAGGCGAGACGTAATTGCCGTCTGCGGGCGGCGAGCTGAAGGTCTTGTTCTCCGGCGTCGCGTTCTTGGCGCCCTTGTTGACTGCGTCCTCGATGTGCGCTGTAATACGCTGCGCAGCGGCTTTGCTGATCACGGGGCCTATGTTCGTGCTCTTGTCATTCGGGTCACCCAGCTTGTAGCCCGCGAGCACTTTCTGCACGGCCTTCACGAAGTCGTCGTGCACGGAGTCGTGGACGTAGATGCGCTCGAGGCTGCAGCAGGATTGGCCGGAATTGAAGATGGCGCCGTCCACTATCTCTTCGGCCGCCCAGGCCAGATCGACGTCCGGGCGGATGTAGGCTGGGTCCTTGCCGCCGAGCTCCAGCCCGACCCGGCAGTCCACTCGGCCCGCTGCTGCTTTCTGTACGGCCAGACCGCCAGCTACGGAGCCAGTGAAGCACACGAGTTGGATCTCGGGCGCTTGGACGAGCGTCTCGATCTTGGTAAAGTCGCCGCAGTGGAAGTACTGGATGACTTCCTTCTCCAATCCGGCCTCGATGAAGATCTTCTGGATGTGCTCGACGATGGTCGGAGTCTGCGGTGACGGCTTCAAAATCACACTGTTGCTTGACAGCAGCGCCGGTATAAGGCTGTTGACCAAGATCAGGTATGGGTAGTTCCACGCGAACAACACCAACACCGGGCCCAGCGGCACCTTCTTCACGTATCTCTTGAACCCCTCCTGGGCCTCACCCGGTGTGTCTTCGAGGCCTTTGTCCGCGATCTTGAGCAGGTACTCTCCTCTCTTGACGGCCGTGGTGATCTCCGTGACCGCGTATGCGATTGGCCGGCCCATTTGCTCGGTGAGCTCCTTGGCCAGCTCATCTTGCCGGTCGGTGATGAGTTGCAGCGCCTTGCTGACGATCTTCTTGCGGTCGGGGAGGCTGGTCTTGCGGAAGGCTAGGAAGGCTTTCTGCGCCGTCTTTGGGAGCGCGGCGAACTCAGAGTCGGTGGGGCCATTGCGCTCGAGGATGGGCTTGTTGGTGGTCGGCGAGATGGTGATGATCTTTTCGGTGGACATGTTGGAGGCCAAGCAGCTATTTAGAGCGTATGGAATCCGTCGATCATTCGCGTTCTCATTTCCCAGCATGTGACAGCCACGAAACGTGGACATGGAACATTTTTGCGGCAGAGTCGACGTCATCGGCGCCTTCAAAAGCACCGGGCAAGCAGTCAACCACCGCAAGCTTCGAGATCTGTGTGAGCCGTTCCCGGCTCTGTTTGATGCGCTCTCTACTATTTGCATAGCCACATCTCATATCACGCCGCCTAGTAAACGTTTTCCAGTCGTTCACCACCATGGCGCTTCCATAGTTGCCATTGAACTCTCCCGGCACTTTGGGCAAGACTACACGTCGCCGCCAAGATGCTGGCATCCCAGCGATCCGCGACCAGCTTCGCGCGCTCCAGCTTGCAGGCCCACCTGCGCCAGACGGCAAGACGGAGGGGAGCAACACGGACACAGCAGCAATGCTTCAGCTCAGCACGCCTCCAACCATTCCCAAGAGCTGCCTTGCAAAGCCTGCCCAACCCGCACGCCCACCGCATACAAACTCGCTTCGCTTCGAGTGTCACGGAAAAGGCCGCGTCGACTGCAGAAAAGGCCGCATCAACAGCAGAGAAGGCCACATCGACCGTCACACCGCTGCCGCGGTCGCGCATTGTCCACTACCTCTACCGCACCCTCGCCGGCCTCGGCCTCTTCATCGTCATCACCGGCGGCGCCGTCCTCGCCTTCTTCATCTTCGATGCCTCCACCTACCGCGACGACCCGGAGTCCATCGACCTTCAGCTCTCCCACCTCGCGCTGAACCCGCGACGCGGAGGCCCTAAGAACCTGCCCATAGCCGAGTACTTCGTCAGCGACGACGAGCCGGAGTTTAGGGATCAAAAGCACAAGCCGAAGCTGGTCCTGCTCGGCACGGGATGGGGCAGTGTGCCCTTGCTCAAGACGCTGGTGCCGGGCGACTACCATGTTACCGTCGTGTCGCCCAGCAACCACTTCTTGTTCACGCCCATGCTTCCATCGGCCACGGTAGGGACGCTGGAGTTTAGGAGCTTAGTCGAGCCGATCCGCAAGATTGTGAGAAAGGCAAAGGGACACTTTCTTAAGGGCTCAGCGACCGATGTCGACTTTAGTGAGAAGCTGGTGGAGATTGAGTCCTACGGTCCCAACGGTGAGAAGCAGAACTTCTACCTTCCTTACGACAAGCTTGTAATTGGCGTCGGGTCCATCACCAACCCGCACGGCGTCAAGGGACTGGAGCACTGCCACTTCCTGAAGAGCATCAGCGATGCGCGCAAGATCCGCAATCAGGTCATTCGGAATCTGGAGAGTGCCTGCTTGCCCACAACATCGGATGCGGAGCGGAGACGCCTGCTCTCGTTCGTCGTCTCCGGCGGCGGACCAACAGGCGTCGAGTTCGCGGCCGAGCTGTACGACATGCTGAACGAAGACCTCTGCAAGTTCTACCCGCGCATCCTCCGCAACGAGATATCGGTGCACGTCATCCAGTCCCGCGGCCACATCCTGAACACCTATGACGAAGCCCTCTCCAAATACGCCGAAGAGCGCCTCGCCCACGATATGGTTGACGTCCAAACCAACGCGCGCGTCAAGGAAGTCCAAGCCGACCGCATCCTCTTCACCCAAAAGGACGAGTCCGGCAAGCTCGTCACCAAAGAACTCCCCATGGGCTTCTGCCTCTGGTCCACCGGCGTCTCGCAGACCGAGTTCTGCCAGAAGCTGGCCGCGAAGCTGGGCGACAGCCAGAACAACAAGCACGCCCTGGAAACCGACACGCACCTCCGCCTCACGGGCGCCCCGCTGGGCGACGTCTACGCCATCGGCGACTGCTCGACCGTGCAGAACAACGTCAGCGACCACATCATCACCTTCCTGCGCACGCTCGCGTGGGAGAAGGGCAAGGACCCGGAGGAGATGAACATCACCTACCCGGACTGGCGCGGCGTGGCCAAGCGCGTTAAATCCCGCTTCCCGCAAGCCGCGGACCACCTGCGCCGGCTGGACCGCCTGTTCGAGCAGTACGACGCCGACAATTCGGGCACGCTGGACTTCGGCGAGCTGAGCGAGCTGCTGAAGCAGATCGACGCCAAGCTCACTTCGCTGCCGGCTACGGCGCAACGGGCGAACCAGCAGGGGATCTACCTCGGCCGCAAGCTCAATGCGCTGTCGCGGGCGGCGCCGGGCATGAAGGTCAACATGATTGCCGATGGGGATCTGGACGAGGCGGTGTACAAGGCGTTTTCGTATAAAGACATGGGCAGCCTGGCGTACATTGGCAACGCGGCCATCTTCGACTTTGGCGGCTTCAATTTCGGCGGCGGGCTGCTGGCCGTGTACTTGTGGCGCAGCATTTACTTTACGCAGAGCGTGAGTTTGCGGACGCGGATGTTGCTGGCGATGGATTGGAGCAAGCGGGCGCTGTTTGGGCGAGGTGAGTTACTTTTCTTCTTGCAGCGTCTTTCTCTCGTGATTGGTCTGTGCAGTACTGACGGTGTGGGCAGATATGATGAACTACTAGAGGTGCGGGCATGGTGCCCAACGGCGACGGGCATGCCAGCAAGAGGCTTTGGAGGCATGGTGATGGAGATGTGTACAGCAGCATTGGCGTCTGGGCGCTCCAGTACGATTACAGCGTTGAGTACCTTCATCCGAAACTCGGAGCTAAACATGTTCTACCTCGTCTTTGAGGTTTCATCTACACAGAACGGACAAACACTAGTTTAATCAGCATACGCCACAATGTAGGTGAATATGTGCGGTGCACCACTTCGGCAAAATGTGGGAAGTGTGGTGCAGTGGATCGATTGATCATTCCAACTTCTTATACAAGTTGCAGCTCATTAGGCAGTATTGCAATGATCGCCCCTTACGTCTTTAAACACTCTAATCTAGCCTTGGAAGTTCCAAGGTTGGAACGTGGTTGCGAAAAGCGTGGCGCTTGCGGCAGGCAGGCGCCTGAGAGATGACGTAGCGCGCTGTTGCTGTTGCTGTTACTTACTTCCATGTCCACATTCACTGGCGCATGAATTAACATTGCATGTGACCACACAACACCAAACAACGACGACCCAATGCCAAGAATGCATCACTGACACGCTTCGCAAACATCGTTGCTACCTTGCGCGCTGATCAACCTCGCCAGACCGTGAACTCTGGAATCATGGCACCAAGCCCGTTGATGATCCCGCGCAAACGCGTCGCCAACGAGCCGAATGTGCAGCCAAGGTCTTCACCAAGCCTCACGATTCCGATTCTTGCCACTTCAATACTGCTTGTCGCAGTAGCCACATTGCATTGGGCTCGGCGCTGGCTGCTCTCTGGCTGCGCGATTGAGTCACTCATCATCCTCTATGGTTCGAGCACCGGATCGAGGATCTTCCATACGATACCGCTCTACGCTCTACTGGCGACCTTGAACCTGGTCTATGCGGTGTCTGCAACGAGCTGGCTATTGTATGGCTTGTTCGCGGCGACATGCTACCCGTCGATCCTCCTCACGTGCCTGTTCCAGTTCACCTTTGTGGCCGACTTCGCGAGGAAGTCTCTGAGGCGTTTCCTGAGGCAGCTGCACTTCACCAGAGATAAGATTGCTCTGTTCAACCTACCGGCACTGGAGATTGACACCGAGGTCAATGGATTGTTCGTGTTACGGGGTGTTACGATCTCGCTGTCCAGCCTGACTATTGTAGCGCATGGCATCGAACTGGGTATTTCTGAGCAGCACCAGCCATGCGGCATTGTGGATTGACTGAGTGACTGACCACTTGACGCAGGACTCAAGCTTGCTGACGACATTGAGCTCGCAATGCATGCCGATCAGGTTACTATAGCTCTCTTCCGGCGCATAGAGATTGGCGACGTCTATGGGAATGTCAAAGGCAAGTACCCCTGGTCCATATCAACCATTCCACACCAGTACTGATGTTTACAGGCAAGCCTGAGATGACTTTCGGCAATCTGGGCGAAGAAGTCGGCGACACAGACGACGACAGCGTCTTCTTAGGCGATACTCCCCTTCTGCGAGCAGCGACCGCAGGATCGAAAGGCTTCGATCGCCCCAAGCTGCGCGAGTCACTAACAGGTGTGGATTGGATGAAGGACTCTTCTGCAAAAGCCGGATTCGAATCAGTAAAGACGCTGTCACCCGATGACATGCAAGCGGAGAAGATGTATCTCGACACTCTCACCGATATCAGAACGACCAGCGCAGTCTACCAGAGCCGGCAGCAGGTCCTCAAGCGCAGTAAGACCGGAGAGGGTCTCCATCCCGACGACGACAAGAGCATGCGGGCCGCAATCTGCGCTGAGCTGCAAGACGTCCCATCAATCATGCACCCACCCAAGCGCTCGGTCAAAGTGACGACGCTGCAAAACCTCTCGAAGCCGGGGGTACGCCGTTTCATGCACCGACTTCCGTTGTTGCTGCGATTGCTGTTGTCTCCGCTAAGCTACTTCCACCCGGTGAATATTGGATCGATCAACATTGCCGGCTCGGGAATGTGGCTCACCGCCCTCTTGCAGCAGGAAGTGTTCAAGCATTACGCAAATAACAACGCCGAGCTCAGACGTTTGGCTCGTCGAATATCCGCTTATTTTGCGGATGCCAATTTCTGTTTGGAGGTTGCGGACATCGAAGGCCTCGGACAGGTCCCGATAAGCACCGACTTCGACATCGTCAGTTACCTTCATTTCGCCGACATCATGGCTTATCGCACGGTAACACAGTCCGCTACCATGGCACAGGTTGTTCGCCTTGGCGGTGCAGATTGTACTATTGCCATCCCGTCCTTCCTGCTACCACACCATGAGCACATCTTGCCGAGTAGGCCAACCGGAGAAGCTGAGGCGAAGCAGGCTGAGGAGGTGGAGCATGCTGATGGGCTGCCGAAGACCATCCAAGCGGAACGGGAACTGGAGAAGCTGAAGAAGGACGAGACCAACATTAAGCTCAGCGTGCATGGCAGCCTTCCCGCAAGCTTCGACCAGTCGCTGCTCAACTTCATCGCCGCGCTCGTCAAGGCCACGAAGATTATCGAGATGGAGAAGCAAGCAGATGAAGTAGTAGAGGAAGCCGAGGTGCCCATGTCTCCACCAGCCCAGGATGATCCTGTGGTGTCAACGCCGAGGACAGACAGCGGTTTCAAGTCGTTTATGAAGAACACAAAGCAGGGTTTGAAGGATGGCAGCACGCGCGAGGCCATCAAAGAGTTCGCCAGAGACGTCCAACAGCAGACCAGTCATGGGATGAAGAAGGTTGTGGTTGGCGGAATCATCAACGATAGATGGATTGCCAAGATGGTGGGCAAGGTGGCGGCCAACCTAGAGAAAGCGCAGGGCGATATCGGGTACTCTGGTGAGATCCCAATAGCTCTGGAGCCCTACAGGATCAGGGGTGAGTCGGCGACAAAGCTGTTACCGTAGAGAGTCTGGGCGCAGGATGGAAGTTTTGAGCGTGCAGCATGAGATACCCCCATACCAGATATGACAAAATTGCGGCTACTTAGATGGCAATCCTACACAGAAGATAACACGATGTGTTCCCTGGAATCGGGTCGAGCTGCAAGCTCGTCACCAAAACCTTACCCATGGAGGGCCTCGTATGAAGTGCCTCGATCCAAGAAGAGTCCTCTTGAACACTTGTGTGGCCAACTGTACGCAGAGCTCAGTCACTACTGAAGCGGAGCAACAGTCGTCTCGAGCAACACACGTCTCTAGGCTCTCTAGCCTATCGTCGCCAGTTCGCGCTTCGGTATAGCAGTCTCGCTACCTTAGGGGTGCCACTCGAGTTGATATGCAAACTGGCTGTCTTGGGAATGATGAAGGAAGGCACAGGTTGCCCTCGCAGCCGGGCCGAAAGCACTGGCCGCGTTAATCTTCCCCCTAAGCAGCTCGGGCGTCCTGGTGTCGGGGTATATGGATCTCAGCCAGTATATATAAGACAGCTACCTAACGAAGGAGCAGTACGTTAACAAGGTAGATAAAGGACTGTGTAAACTATATTATAATATAGTATTATAGCCTACTTGCTATATGTAAAGGTGTAACTGTCTATATACAAACAAGCCGTTATCTTAACCAAGGCTAGATAGCGTAGGCCTATACACTACAATATGCTAGCCCTTCTTCTATATGTCTATCCTAGATATATATACTAAGAAACAAACCCTTATTAAAGGGACCTAATAGCTCGCTAACCTAAGACTATACCTAATAAAATAGCTATAGCTAAAAGACTATACCCTATAAAGAGCTTAAGCTTAAAGCCTAAACTATAACTAATAAAAAACAAAAGAAACTTCCTCTATTATCTTAAACTATACTAAGCTCTTATACCTATAGTTTATCTTTATCTAA